>CAOLHI010001771.1:0-474870 GCA_948474755.1 Ctenosaura bakeri
TTTTCATGAAGGCTCCACAAATTCTAGAGTAGTTTTATTTAAGGAGTCTCTGAGAAAGAAAGAAAAAAATCTTTCAGCAGTGTTTCTGTCCTAATATATGGAAGTTACTAAGATCACTTTCCTGCTATCCAAATGTATTTTCTTTTGAAGATTTGTTGCTTAACTTTGTCTGAAAATTCACCTACACATGAGCTAAAATAGAAAAATAATCTAAGCCAGCTTAATTTTATAAAGTAAAATGAATTTTGCACTATTTTTGACCATCTTCAAAGTTACATAATGTACATTTCTGATTCATACAATAGGTAAAAAACCATGTATGAATTACTTTCTAAATTATGTTTGTGTCTTCCATATCCTTATAACAAAACTGTGAAATAGGCCCTTTATGCAATACTTACAAATGGGGATTGGCGCTTAGAAAAGTTACTGTTTTAAATAACTAGATTTCTCATTGCCACTGCCTCAAAATATCATTTGCAAGGTCTGAGGTCAACCTGAGAGTCTAGAGTTCCACTAGTATTTTTAACCCTGGTTTCAAAAATCCAAGATGCAACCAAATCCAAGAATTCAGAAAAAGCACACTGTATAGCTCTTGCAGGACCATGCTGCTACAAAATGCGGATATGCCAATGGTTTCTTCTAGATGTTTATTATTATCAGTCTTATACATAAAAAATGTATGGGGGAAATAAACCTTCTTAGTACCTTCTCCTTAGTAAGATATCTTAATAGGTAAAGAAAACCACAGTATACTTTTTTCCCCCATTTTGTTTCTGAAATGGTCAAAGAGCCACTCAGGGCATAAGCTGCTCTGAATGTTTATCCCCTCACTCTGACTACTGGATTCATTTACTTGAGCTGCAAATACATAAACAAAACTAGGGGCTACATAGGGATTGTGAATACAAAACAATCATGAGTGTGTAAGTCTAGGTTATGCATTCATGATTGCCCAACAGGATTCTGATCATAACTGTGTTTGTGTACGTGTTTGTGTATATGTGTGTGTGTAATATGAATATATACATAAACACATATAATAATATGTGTTCAAAGCAGTTTTATCACATCTTCAAATGTATCATCACATTAGACATATTTACACATCTCTAGACTATTTTCCATCTATTTGGAGCTGTCAATTTTTGAGTTTCAACTTTGGAAATTACTTATCATGATCATATCTTATGACAAATGGATTGTTTCAGTACAAATTGTATGTGCATGTTCAGTAGAAATACGAAATAGAAGGTATTCCCCCTCAAATATTTTGCTCCTACATTGAAACACTAACCGAAGAATAATATTTATTCAGTGCTGGATATCCCAGTTAGGTGAGTTTTCGCTGCTGCTGCTGCTGCTATAATTATATGTCCCAGAAGGAAAAGAGAATGCTTTTCATTGGTTCCAAGTACAGGCAAAACATATTGCCAACATATTGCACCATTCATTGGTGCTTGGCTTACAGTTCCAACACATTCCTTCTTCAAGTGCTGGTAGGTTTGCTGCTTCCTACTGATCGATGTCAGTCCAAAAGCATATTTGCTCATCAGTTTCCCCAAGAGCAAACTTCATACCTCCAAAGAGGAGTAGCCCCATGGGAAAACTATGAAGACATTACACTACAGGGAATGAAATTCATAAATGACTTCAATATACTAAGATCCACAGGAAAGCCAACCTTTCTGTCAAAATAGAACATGTATGAAAGAATATATATAACACTATGGAACATATGAAGATGCTGGAACATATATCACTGTGAAAGAGAACATTTTTTGTAGGTTTCAGGGCAGATATGTGAACCTGAAGTTGTTATCACTTCTCTTCCAGCAAGTCAGCCAGTTTGCACTTACTGCAGGTGTAGCTCCCCACTCCCCCAGGCAGGAAAAACACTGTAGGTCCCCTCACCATTCATATTCTCTGGTCCTATATAGTGTTACTGCGGTCTAGGCCTACCCAGAGATAGCACTTGATATCACTTTGATATCAACCAATTCGGCTTTCCTCTGCCACTCCACTCCACGTGTTTGTGAGGCCACCGGACAAGCACGCAAACAGGCACGGCCAATAATTGATGGACATTCCATCCTCCACCCAGGCAGGCCAGATACAGACGGTTTGTCTCTTCAGGGATCTCTCCAGCAAACACCTCTTTGCATATGCGCGATACTAACAAAGGCTCCCTGCCCCGAGCAGGCAACTTGACAAAGCTGTACTAAGCGCTCCGCATTTGCATACTGGCTACACTATTGTTAATTTGGCTCTGATTCAATCATGCTAAATCCTGACCTTTCCAAAGTTTTGTCCCATGCCTAAAGCGCATTGTTCTCACTGAGTAAGGCATGGTCTGCAGTCACAATTCACCCTATAAAAACCCCGATTCCGAGACCATCCTCGGACCGCTCAGACCGCTCTAGAGTTCCATCCAGCCTTGCTGCCACTTTGCTTGGCGAGCCCCCTCAGCCAATCATGCTGAGCATCTTCATCACACCCCAACTTCGCTCTCAAGGTCCAGGACTATGAGACAGATGTTGTATCACCCATTTCCCTCCGAAAATCCCTATCCTTAAGTCAATCTCTGATTTCTTAGTTATCTGTGTGACTGTGGTGTCTTTAATATTTGCCTGTACTTAATAAACGTCACTTTTATTGTTTCTAACCCATCTGGCTGCTTGACTGACCTGACCCCGTAGACGCTGGGTTGCAAGATCCTGCTACGTTACCCTGCCTCTCGCTAGCTTTAGTGAGTGCTCCAGCTAATTTTCCCCAAGGTGTTGTTGTTGTTGTTCGGTTATTTGGGCACCCTTCCCAGGACCCCCAGAGATCAGGGTAACAATAGGAAGCATCAACAGCTGTCTAAACTTACTTCTCAAATTCTCCCACAAAATGCTTGTACTCCTCTCACTGTTTCTTTTCTTTTTTTTTAATTATTTTTATTGACACATTTTTAACAAGAAATATAAAAGAGAATAACCCAAACCAGACTGCTAAACGACTATCACTATGACTACTACTACACATACACACGCACACACATACACACACACTAAGCTTCACAATTACTTCTAACTCAAAATATAATGAAGACATAGCAAAACAAAAAGCACAAGCAGGGAACACAATTATAAGTTCAATTTTCCACTTCTCAGAGAATGGAATATGCAACCTTTTTTTATATTTCCTCTGTTATTATCTTTTACATGTTTTAGCCATTCAAAATCCTTTGTTCATTAATTTCAAGTAATTCACTGTTAATATGAACTTTGTTAATATCTTAAAATTAAAATTTTAAAATTTTCTTCCATAATCAATACAAGCATACATTTAATCGAATCCTCTTACTGCTTATATTCCACTAAATAATCTTCAATACATTATAACCCTTTCCTAATTTGTCTCTTTAAAATGTTGTCAATTTGTCCATCTCTGCTATGTGAAATAACTTTATCATTAATTCTTCCTGAGATGGAATCTGGATTTTTCCACTTCTGTTCATGCAGTTGTACATTGCATGATTTCTACACACTTCTTGTCTACCTGATTATTAATCAGTCCCAGCAGGAACAATTCTTCTGTAAGTCAAATATTAACCTTCAGTGTATTTTCCATCAAATGGTATACCATCCCCCAGAATTTCTTTGCTTCCTCACAAGTCTACCACAGATAATAAAAATGTACTTGGTTACATCAATAAGAACCCTTATACATTTTAGAAAGTGTTTCTGGAGTAAGATACCATTTATACAACATTTTGTGGGAGTTTTCTTTCAAATCATAACTCAAAGTAAATTTTAAATCTTTTGTCCGCATTTTTCCTGTTGATCTATATGTATCAGATGACCCACATTTTGAGTCCATTTAATCATACATTCCTTCATGTGTCCTTCTTCAAATTCTAATTTCAACAACACCTTGAACATTTTGGCAATCAAATGTTCATTCTCCTGATAAATATAGTCCTCAATCTCATTTTTCTCAATATCAAAACCAAACTTTTTTTTATCCGTTTTAAATCTTTCATAAATCTGCCTATATGGAAACCATCTTAGACCCATACCTCTTGCATTCAATTCCTTATGTGATTTCAATTATACCTGATCTCCTTCCACATTAATTAAACGTGTATTTGTTATCCATTTTTTCAGTTGCAAATAAGGCTTCATGTGGAGAGATCCACAAAGGAATTTTAGGACATAGACATTATTTATACTTATTCCAAACTCTCTAAATAATAATTCTTATATAATGATTATTAAAATTCACATTAGTCTTTATTTTATCACACCATAAAAGCATGCCACCCAAATTTTAAATTAAAACCTGCCAGTTGGAAAAGTCTCTCTCTTTTAAGTGTTAACCAATCTTTGAACCATATGATACATGATGCATAAAAATATAATCTCATATCTGGAAGACCCAAACCTTGCCTTTGTTTTACCTCTTGAAGGACCTTCATTCTCACTCTTGGTTTTTTCCTTTGCCAAAAAACTTAGAGATATCTTTTTGCCATTGCTTGGAGAGTATATCATTAATCATTATTGGAATTGTCTGAACTAAAAAGAGCTTTTTTGGTAATACATTCATTCTTATAGCTGAAATTTTACTCAGCAAAGTCAGTTTTAATTTTGATCACCATTGCAAGTCTAACTTAATATCATTTCAGATCAGTTATTCTGAAATAGTTTTGTATTTTGAGTTTCAAAATAAAGTCCTAAATATTTTATTCTTTTTGCAATTTTAAAGCCTTTTTTTATTATCAACAAAGCTTTGGTCATATTCTTAGTCATCATAACTGTTGTTTTTCTTTGTTGAGCTTGAAACCACAGTGAGGTCCCCATAATCTTTCAATATCTTCAGTAGTTTGTCATCTCTATCTAATGGATCTTGCAAATAGATTACCCCATCATCAGCAAAGGCTTAAATATTTGCTTCTTAATATTCACTCCTTTAATTTTTTCCCTCTGCTTTGATAATTCTGTTTAAAACTTCTAAGATCAATATAAAAAGTAAGAGCGACAAAAGACATCCTTATATTGTATCTTTCTGGATCTCACAAAAGTCAGTTCTGCCAGCATTAATCAATACTTGTACTCTTTCTTTTGAAAAAAATGCTATAACCTAGTGTAGAAGGTTCTGTCCAAATTTTATTTTCTTAAGAACTTCAATCATAAATAACCAGGAAACCTTTTCACAAGCCATGTCAGCATTGAAAAAAATTAGTGCCGCTTGCTTTCCATCATGAGCTTTCAAGTATTCCAGTATATTCCTTACGCATCTTGTGTGTAAGGAATATACTTGAATACTTGAAGACTCATAACAAAATAACATCCTGTGTTATCTCTCAACTGCCTTTTAGGTAAAAATCCACAATGATCTTCATGTATTATTTTATCTAATACTATTTTCAATCCTTTAGCTAAAATCACTATAAATATCTTGCAAACATTGTTTAGTAAAGATGCTAGTCTGTAATTTTTGAGGATCAGTTACATCTCCTGTTTTTTCTCTCCCTGTTTCCAAACTTCCTGTTCATGAAGTCCCAGAGACCAAAGAAACAGTTCAACCCACAACCAAGTTAGCGGTTCACTGACTTAGTAGAAGATCTACCTCTTCAACCTTCTGCTGAGTCAAAGCAGAAGCCCCAAATCAAAGCCCCAAATGTACAAAACACATACACAAATTAACCAAGCAACCAGCTTTACCCAAAAGACACAAGTTCACCTTATTCTGTCTCTCCCATCAATCCCACATAAAATACCTGCTTCTTCTCCCTGTTTCCCTAGCTTCTGCTCCTGAGGGGTAACATTAACAGCCAAAATAATGTATATATCTGAAAGGGGAGGCTGTTTTAACTATATGTAACAAGATTTTTTAGGGATTACTATTCATGGTATGGGCTATTTCTTTGGTATAGGTTCTTTCAACTTCTGTCAACAATTGGCTGAACATCTCCAGCATCATAATAACTCTACAAAGAAGAAGTTAACAGATAAGCCTTGACAGAAGTAGAAAACAAGGAACAATAGGTGGGTTCTGCAAATCCAAAGTGCTCTGAGTTTCAACAACTCCATAAAGTATTCCCACACAGTAAGACATCTAACATTTCTGTCTTTGACTCACCCTGTAACTGAAAGTAGTGGTAGGTCACACAATTCTTCTCAGTGTTTCTGGTGTGTGTGAAAATGAAAATGACCTTCCATTTTTGTTTTGGTATTATAACCGTTCCTATGAACTATGTCCAATTGCACATATTTCCTATCAGCCAAAAGAGTGAATGAAAAGGTTCTGACAGCCACACCAACCTTTCCGTTTCTTCCTTAGAAATTCTCCTAGAATCATAGAAATCTAGAGTTAGAAGAGATCATAGGGGCGATCCAGTCCAACCCCCTACCATGCAGGAACAACCTCAAAAGACTCCCGACAGATGGCCATCAAGCCTCTGCTTAAAAACCTCCAAGGAAGGAGACTCCACTACACTCCGAGGAAGCACATTCCACTGCCGGACAGCCCTGACTGTCAGGAAGTTCTTCCTGAGGTTCAGGTGGAATCTCCTTTCCTGCAGCTTGAATCCATTGCTCCTTGTCCTGGTCTCTGGAGCAGTAGAAAACAAGCCCTCTCCTTCCTCTACATGGCATCCCTTCAAATATTTAAAAATGGCTATCATGTCCCCTCTTAACCTTCTCTTCTGCAGACTAAACATACCCAGCTCTCTAAGTCTATCCGCATAGGGCACGGCTTCCAGGCCTCTCACCATTTTGGTCGCCCTCCTCTGGACTTGCTCCAGCTTGTCAATGTCCTTCTTGAATTGGGGTGCCCAGAACTGGACACAGTATTCAAGATGGAGTCTAAGTAAAGCAGAGTAGAGTGGTACCAGTACCTCCCTCGATCTAGACACCATACTCCTATGGATGCAGCCGAGAATTGCATTGGCTTTCTTGGGTGCCGCATCACACTGCTGACTCATGTTCAGCTTGTGGTCTATGAAGACTCCTAGATCCCTTTCACATGTACTGCTATCCAGCCATGTGTCCCCCATCCTATATTTCTGTATTCTATTTTTTCTACCTAAGTGTAGGACCTTACACTTCTCTCTATTGAATTTCATTTTGTTAGCCTTGGCCCAGCTCTCCAATCTATCCAGGTCATTTTGAATTTTGATCCTGTCCTCTGGCGTATTAGCAACCCCTCCCAATTTGGTATCATCTGCAAATTTGATGAGCATGCCCTCTATTCCTTCATCCAAGTCATTGATAAAAATGTTGAATAGCACTGGGCCCAGGACAGAACCCTGTGCCACCCCGCTAGTCACTTCTCTCCAGGATGAAAAGCAGCCATTCGTGATCACCCTTTGGGTTCGGTCGGTCAACCAATTACAAATCCAACTAACAGTAGCCCTGTCCAGCCCACATTTTACTAGCTTCGTTGCAAGAATGTCATGGGGAACTTTGTCAAAGGCCTTACTGAAATCGAGATATGCTACATCCACAGCATTCCCTTCATCTATCAAACTAGTAACTCTATCATAAAAAGAGATAAGATTAGTCTGGCATGACTTATTTTTGAGAAATCCATGTTGACTTCTCGTGATTACCACGTTGCTTTCTAAATGAATAGAAACTGACTGCTTAATGATCTGCTCCAGGATCTTTCCGGGTACTGATGTCAGGCTGACTGGGTGATAATTATTGGAGTCCTCTTTTTTTCCCTTCTTGAAGATGGGGATAACATTTGCTCTCTTCCAGTCTGCTGGAACTTCTCCTGTCCTCCAAGATTTCTCAAAGATTATAGCAAGCGGTTCCAAAATGACCTCTGCCAGCTCTTTTAATATCCTAGGATGCAATTCATCTGGCCCTGGAGACTTGAATTCATCCAATGTGGCCAGGCATTCCTGTACCACCTCTCTACCTATTATGTGCCTCATTTCCTCTGCTTCCTCCCCTGCTCCCCAATCGCCAGGTTGAGTGCTTGTATCCTTCTGGGGAAAAACTGAGGCAAAGAAGGTGTTAAGCAGTTCTGCCTTTTCTCTTCCCTCTGTGAGTAATTCCCCATCTTCTCTACGCAGCGACCCTACGGCCTCCTTCTTTTTCCTTTTGCTGCGGACATATTTAAAAAAACCCTTTTTATTGTTTTTAATGTCTCTGGCCAGCCTAAGTTCGTTATGTGCTTTAGCCTTTCTGACCTCCTCCCTACATCTCCTAGCTACTTGCTTAAATTCTTCTTTGGTGGTTTCCCCCTTCTTCCATTTCCTATACATGTTTCTCTTAACACTTAGCTCAGCTGAGAGTTCTTTAGTCAACCATTTTGGTTTTTTCAGATGTCTTCCATTTTTCCTCCTTATTGTCACCGTTTTAGACTGTGCCTTCAGTATCTCCTTTTAAAGGAACTCTCATGCTTCCTGAACTCCTTTCCCTTTCACTATTCCTGACCACGGAATTCCAGCCAGCAGTTCCCTAAGTTTACAGAAGTCTGCTTTTTTTAAAATCTAAGATGAGTGTCTGGCTACACTTATCTTCTCCTTCCCACTGAATGCCAAATTCCAACAGGGCATGGTCACTCCCCCCTAAAGATCCAACCATTTCTATCTCATTAACAAGGTCATCCCTGTTGGTCAGGATCAGATCTAGAATATTTGATCCCCTTGTGGCCTCTTCCACCTTCTGGACCATGAAGTTGTCTTCAAGACAAGCAAGAAACTTGCTGGACCTTGCTGTCTTGGCAGAGTTTGACTGCCAGCATATATCTGGGTAATTGAAATCTCCTATTATTACTGTATCTCTCCTCTTTGAATGTGCAGTCATTTGGTTGAGGAAGGCATCATCCAAGTCCTCAGCCTGGGTTGGAGGTCTGTAGTAAACCCCCACCAGAATATCGCTGTTGTTTCTCGCTGCCTTAATTCTTACCCAAATGCTCTCGACCTGGCTTTCTGGATTTAAGGCCTGGATCTCTTCACAGGTGAAAACATCCTTGACATACAAGGCTACTCCTCCTCCTTTCTTGTTTGGTCTATTTTTACCGAATAGGCTATACCCCTCTATTCCTATATTCCAATCATGAGACTCATCCCACCAGGTCTCAGTGATGCCTATCAAATTGTATTTATTTTGTTTTACTAGGGGTACAAGTTCATCCTGCTTGTTTCCCATACTCCTTGCATTAGTGTAGAGATACCTAAGTCCCCGGGCCCTTCCTGCAAGTCCTGTACTATTGTTTCTACTCCTCCCGCCATTGGCCACTTGTACTACTTGTCCAGTATCATTTGAGCCTTTCCCCCCTGTGCTCTCCGAGTCCTTGCCCTGAATAATATTGTCTCCCTGCCCAGCGAAACTTAGTTTAAAGACCTCTTAATCCTCCTTGTGATTCCTAAGTCAGATTCCTAAGATTCCTAGATTCCTAAATCAGGCTAATTATGTAATGAATGACTCATATCCCATAGTAGAATTCTGGCTTTTCTCACCTCTGTCTCACAAGAGTTTTTTTGTCTTACAATCTATGGTTGCTACATCCCCTTACACATTTTAAAACATTTTATACACTATCCAGATTAATTGAACTGTAACTTACATTGTTAACTATAACCATTACCTATTTTTCCCCCTTACCAAAACACCTAGCTAAAGTGGTTAAGAACTGAAGCCAGGAACTGCTCTAATTCAGTTCTCAGCGTTAGCACCTGAGGTACAACCTCTTGTTAAACATAAACACCATTGTGCCATGGGACAGATACTGCTGATTGGCTGCTGCAGCATATCCCAAGGTAATACCACTTTAAGCTCCACATAAACTCTTAAAACTATCCTAAAACTAGACCATAGGTGGTAGCATTTTTTACGATATGTTATAATAGTGCAATAAATCTGTTAGCTTAAAATCGAATCTCCGTGGCCTTTTAGAGAAATCATCATTAAATGCAAGACCCCCTTAATGATGCCATCCCAGTGAAATTGTTTAATCTGCAAGGAGGGTGAAAGGTCACCAAATGAATTTTTTATAATACATCAACTTGACACGCAATAGGGAAAACTGTAATAGATAAAAGCAAAGGAAAAGGGCACTGTCTTCTTCTGATAGGTCAATAGCAGCCAAGAGAGTCACTCATCCACTTTTCCTTCACTGCTGTGCTCCTTTCCCATTTAATATGGACACCCAATTAATACCACAGCACCATAGACAACCTCATTTTATGTGAATTATAGCAATTCCTTCCCCCTTCTCTGAAATGAAAGTGATCACAATACATCATAGCATTGTGTGAATTAACGTTAATTGATTTCAGTTACCAAGCATCGGTGGACCACTGATATAACCTGGGCCTTATTGGGAGCTTGGAGGGATAGAAGGAAGATTAGATTGCAATGTCCGTTGCTTTGACGACGGGAGTCACCTGACAGCTTGTTAGGTGGTTTGTATGGTTCTATTGCAAGCCCCAGTGGGGTCGTCAGTAAACTGGAGTGATGTCCAAATATCATTACATGCTGCTTCAATATTAAAGCAAAGGGATTAGCACCTTATTGCAAGCAACCTGGATTTGTCATTGTGCTGTTGTTATCCAATTTCTAGCTGATAATGTGACTATGGCCTGTGGGCATAAAGTCCTCCAGCTAAAGGGAAAGTATAAAAAAAAATCAACTGGCCAAGAGCTAAAAGCATTTAATCCCTTGCTTGCTGCACTCCCTACCAATGAGGTGTGTTACTTTGTATAAAAATATATGCTAAGCAATGGACAATAGACAAAATGGAAGTGAAAATAAATGGAACTTCAGTATTTGGGGGCCTGATTCTTCTCCACCACATGGTAATTTTATGATCGCAAATTCTTTTTCCCCAGTTCATATTGATATTAACACAGGTTCACTTCTGAAATGGATTTTTCAGTATGCTGAATCAGCCCTACAGATGATTTCAAAGTTCTGTATCACAACATATAACAGTACCACATTTCTTTTTCCATATTTTTCATACTGGGTGGTGTGCAGGCAAAAAGTGTTGGGGGAGAAGGATTAGGGTATCAATCACATAAAAATACTAAAAATTAATAAGGAAGTAAATATATATTGTATAAGTCATTATGCTACAGTGTTCTGAACTGTTAAGTCAAATGTACAGAGCCAGGGTGGTGCAGTGGGCTAAGCACTGGGCTACAACTCTGGAGAGTAGAGTTCAAATCTACTTAGCCATGGAAACCCACTGAGTGAGCTTGGGCAAGTCACACTCTCTGAGTCTCAGAGCAAGGCAAAGGCAAACCCTTTCTGAGCAAGTTTGCCAAAAAAAAACCCCACCTCATGATAGGTTCACCTTGGGATCACCATAAGTTGGAAACAATTTGATGGCACCCAACAACTATACTGTGATTTCTATGCAAACTTGAGAAGAAACTGTCCACTTGAAATTCCTTCAAATATCAAAATGTTGAAATTATTACATTAGCTTTTCTGTGGTGACAAATTAAATGTGTAGCTATCAGTACATCTGTCAAAGCTGAGAATGAATTTTCACACACAGCAGTAGGTACACCAAAGTTGAATCCTGTAGTATACAAAGTATACCCACATGGAAAGGCTTCCTTGTAAACATACAATGTTTCAGTAAGTTTGTGTCGTATTAGTGTTGGGATTTTGGAGAATTTTGGCATAAACTTTTCTCTAGATGCCTAAACTATATTTTTAAATGCTCATCTGATGTTTTAGTTACCGCAATGTTAAAAATTTCAGGACTGAAATAAAGTTTCGCTTTGAGGAAATCTGGGGGTGACAATGCCCACACCACCACTCCATTGCTACACTTCTAAGATATGCTTTCATTGTGACCTGAAATATTGACCTGCATTACCATCAACATGCAAAGAATGACTGCACAACATTGTTACTTCAGGGTCTCGCATGCAGCTCAGCAGAACCATATACTAAGTTTATACCTTCTTCATGCCACTCTAACAAGAACAGAAATTTCTTCCTCTTCCTCTTCTCTTTCATGTTTTAACTAAGAGGCAGGGTACCCGTAACTGAATTTGCATATCCAGATACACCTGTTATAAGAATGAAGCTGAAGAATGAGGGCTTATCAGACTGATGATTTGTGACACACCATTTTTGAACCTCACTGAATAAGTGGGATGCTTGTGATAGGGGTTGTGCTATTAGCTGAGGGTGTGTCTAATGTTCTCACTCTCCTTCCATTTTGCCTCCAGGTCAGTTTCTACATGTGCTGTAATTCTTCCGTGGTCCCCTTTCAATCCAATATTTTTTAACTTTTTTAAAAAAGTATCCCTAGAACTTCAGCACTATTGCTATAAATTTTTCCTTTAAAAAAATCTCTCGGGAATTTTAGCACCACAACACTAATGCTACCAATTGCTATGCCTAAATTACTGTGTTTTCCTTGACATTATTGTGTTTCCCTTCAGTGCATGAACTGAAGAAAAGCCAAGTGATACCACCCCAGGAGCTTATAGCAGAAGTGTAACAGTGTTTAAATTCTTGAGATATATCTTTTAAAAATTAGAATAGCCCTCTCTGCAGGAGAATGATTAGTTTACCCAGTGATGTATTGCACATACAAGAAATGAAGCTCCAGCAGGTAGGCTGCAAAATCATGAAAAGTTAAAGTCACAGCCTATGGCATAAGGCACTACCTCCCCCCTTCCCCTCCCCCGTGCCCAGATAACATGAATTGGAACAACAGTTGTGCATGTGGATTTGGAATTCACGTACTAGAACAGGAAAAGTGCTGCATCTAACAAAGGAGAAAAAAGATTGTAATAACTGATGGGAATTACCAGGCAACACACTGGGATAAGAGAAATGTTGGTTTTTTAAAAATGGGAGTGGTAAATACAGCAACAAAAACTGCCATATCTCAACATATTCAGCTAGTTTGCATGTCTTCTCAAACCTCATTACTCTTGTGTTCTAAGCACCATGAATCCAGAAAAAGGAATCCCACTTAGTAGAGACAGATAAATACCACCTATTTCTTCAGATGATAATTTAGGAAGATTAGATGACTGCAAAAACTAGATGTGAGTGATTAGGAAAGGACACTTCCATTCTATACCTAAATACAGTTTAGGGATTTTAGGACAGAATGATCTGTAGCACAATCTGATTTATATACTGCCTGTGAATTATGGATGATACCTATCAATAAAAGATTCAGAATTATAACACATGGTTGCTAAATCAATACAGGTATCTCTTGCTTATCTGCCAGGTTAACAACCAGAGCACTGTCAGAAAATGGAATTAGCCAAAAAGTAGAACCAAGTCTTCTTCCTGTAGGGAAAATGAAGGAATTACAGAAGCTTATTTGGGATTGAGGCAGAATGATGGATGAAAATGGTCATCTGCCCAGACTAGCTGACTGGAAAATCTGTCTCGCTTTATGTAGATGACACAGTGATTTTTTTGTAGATCTAGACCAGACCTTTTTAGATCTAGACTAGGGCTCAAACACCTGTTACGAAAATAGTCAAATTACTGGCCAAGAATGAATTTAAAATCACTGCTGCAAAGTCTAAAATTTTGGTCTTTGAACGCAAACCCCATCAGCACAGTCAGAGTAGAAATTATTGTCCCTTGGAACAAGTTAAAAGGTTCAGATATCTCCAGCTTGTATACCATCATAAAGTTCCTTGGAGACCACACAGATTGTTAGCTTACAGTAGTTCTTTAGGCTGTAAAACAGCTATTTTAAGGTTTTTCCATATGAAAGGCAATCAGTTTGTTTCTTTCTCTATAAAGGTATTTAATGCAAAGATTACATACAAATTGTTCTATACAGTTGTTACTGTGATGGATAAGCCTGAACCCAAGGTCTACAATTTAATATAAATTAGCTATTAAAAATATACCCCTCCACGTCCTTGAGAGGCCCCCAGACGAGCATGCATACAGACACGGCCGAACGGCTGAAAAATACAAAGAAAAATCCTGGTCAGGCCAGTAACTCTCCATCGTGCTGCTTCGGGAGACATCCAGGCAAGTACACATCAAAACCCAATTAAGTATGCACCAAGCACACAAAAGGTTCTCAGCCCTGAACCAGCAGCTTGACAGGATTAGAGCTTCTGACTACTCAACTGCCAAGCACTTCCCATTTACATATTGTCTGGGCAATTGACAACCCTGACTGAAACCCGTTAAGTCAAGCACTGACCTTTCAGAGGCTTTGTCTCCACCTAAGCACCTATTGTTCACCCTGGGGCTGTCTACCCTCTAGGCACATTTCCCCCATAACTACCCGCAGTTTCCAAGCGCCTTCTCGGATCACTTCCGGCTTCTTACACAGGCTGTCACTCCCTCCGTTTGAGCAATCCCCCGCGGCCTTGCAAGTGCTGAGTTTCTTTGCCTCCATCTTTCCGCTGCTGTTTCGGACTCCTGGACGTCAGGATCAGGTGTAGTATTCCCCCGACACTCCTCTTTAAATCCCCTGTCAATTTTCCTCTCTTTATTTTTCTTAGGTCTGCGTGAGTGGGTGCGTAAGTGCGCAGTGACTTAGGTTTTAAATAAATAAAATAATTATAAATTAATTTTGTCTGGTCTTTGACTTGGCCTGACCCTGTAAAAGTTGAGTACAAGGTCTCGCAAGGTTACCCTCCCTCTTGTGTGGTGCTGAGCGCATGCTTGGTGCAACTTGGAAATCCCCTTAAAATCAGGGTCAGTCTATGTGTCCTTTGAGGGACCCCCAGAAATTAGGGTAACACAGTGGTCATTTGGATTGAAGCTATTAACTCTGAACTTGATAACTTTCAAGTAAAATTCCTAAGGGAACTCCTCTATACTCATTGATATGTCCCCAACTCAATGTACTACTGGAAATGGGAAAATGCCCTCTCTCTCCAAGGGCCTGGTTGTTAGCATTCAAACAATGGCTTCAAGTGTTTTGTCTTTAAATGTGGCAAAGGTATAACAGGCTACCTTGTATTGGATAACTATGTCAGCAGGTCATCCAAGTATTTAGCCCAAATAGTGGTCACTTTTGGCCTCTCTCCATCCTTGCTCCTTAATTTGGGTCAAGAGACAGCTCTAAAATCTATTGAGCAAAGATTATGGGATATCACTTTCTGTAATCTTCAGTCTAATCCTGTTTGCCCAGTGCTTTAAATATCCGGTTTATGGGATCCTTCCATCAGGCTATCTATTTAAGTAACTTCACTGTGCCAAACTATTGCGTATTATCTACTAAGGCCAGATACAATGCCTTTCCCTCAGAATTAGTTTTTGGTAGATATGCCCCGGGTTGCCCATTTCTGCAAGACTTTGCTTTTGTGGGTCACAAGATGTTGAAACCATGTCACATATCTTGCTGTCTTGTATTTTTTACATTAAGAGTCACAATCATTTGATCTCTCCCTTATTGAGCTGTATGTAGGCCATTCGGAAAAGTTTTATGTAAAAATCTTGTTGGAGGACATATGTCTGAACATAACTCTATCAGTTGCCAAATTTCTATCATCAGCTATTGAGATCGAAGGGAGAAAAGTATCAAAACTACATCAGGACACGGACACTGGTGATGTACTATAAGACCAATCCAATTGTATTGTGTTAATGAGAAGGAATTAATGAACACTTATCTATATTTTTATGCATTTATATTCTATTTTTAGTAGGTATATCTTATATTTAATATTGTACAATTTGGACAGTTCATTATGTTGGGTCTATAGACCATAAAATAAAGTTTACTTGTAGATCTATGTCTTTGGAAAAAATATGCTGAGGGGAGCTGATATGGCGGTCTTATCAGCTCTCTCTGTTTCTCTATGTTTTGCTGTTCACACATGCTCAGTAAGTCATGTTGGAGTCATCTGCTGTTCACTTTTTTGCCTATTGTAGACAGGGGCATGTGACTAGAGAAGGATCAGCTAGAGTAGAATCATACTGTTTCCCTACTCAAGCTTTATTGCATTGTTTACTGCAGACATGCTGAAGCAACCCAACATCAAAAGTCTGTGTTTCTCCAGTTGTCCTTCACCACCCTCCCACTGCCGATATTCCTAAAAAATTCCAGCTAGAAGAAAGTGACGAGGTCTGGACAGGTATAAAAAGGCTTTGTAAAAAGGAGTTTCACTGTGAGAGACTTTTGTCACATCAGATATGCCTGTACTATTGCTACATTCTGGCCATTTGTGATTTCATGGTTTCCATGCTACTGATGGAGTTTAATCTGAACTTTAAAATGGTTCTCAAGGATGCTGAACCTAGGTTGAGGTGGGTTGACCACCCTGGAAAACTCCTCTAAAGTTCAGGTGGAGACCCAGAGCAAATTGACATGGGAGCACCAGCTGCCCCTGCTCCTAGACAGTGTTGCACTCCAGCCATTTCTGTAGGGGTAGAAAGCACCCTGTTCTAAAGATAGATTGTATGATTTTATAACACATCATTAATCCAAGTTCAACCCAATGCCTCCATTTAAAGCTTCTCTTGTTGTTTCTCCTCCTCCTCCCCCTCCTCCTGGAAATCTGATATATACTTTTTCCCATGTAAATAAGAGCTGTGTTCTTCAGTTTTTAGTTCTTCTGGTGTTTAAAAAGAAAAGAGAAAAGGAATGGAAAGTGTCATGGTAGCTTTGAGATAACAAATATATTTATTTTTAAAATATCTACACAACTGAATTTTTTAAAATGGATACAAAATGTAATTTTCTTTCATTTTCTCTTAGAAATATACTTTTACAAGTAATAGTAGAGAAACAAACAGGATAGGAAGTCCAAACAAATTACTGGGAGATGACAGCAGGAATGCAGAGTGAACAGTGATAGCTGCAAAAATTTTAATGTTTCAGACAGAAAATCTTCATGTCACTCCACGTGTGTGTAACATTGTAGTAATCACGTAATTATTGTACAATTTCCTGTCTTTTCATTATCTCCAACATTATTTTATTCCCTGGATTAGTGATAGAAGCAGCAAGAGTTCTCCTCTTCCAAAAGTTGAAAGTAAAGCAAGAGGGGCTGATGCCAAATTCTTTGCCCTTTTTTCATTTCTTGTACATGTACCTTTTAAATCTTAGCTCCATTGAAAGTTCTTTAGACATTCATTGCAGATGCTTTAGATACCTCCCATTTTTCTTTCTCACTGGAATAGTTTGAAATTGTGCCTTCAATTGTGCCTTTTATGAATCTCCATGCATCATGAACTGCCTTCACATTTAGTGTTCTTGACCAGAGGATCACAACCAATACTTGTCTAAGCATAGAAAAATCAGATTTCTTAAAATCTAGAATGCAAGTCTGATTATGCTTGTGTTCTGCTTTCTGTTGAATAACACACCTAAGGATCCCATTACTTCCACCCATCATCATTTTTGCTTAGGATGAGATATAAAATAGTTGTTCCTCTTGTTACCTCGTCCACCCTCTGAACAACAAAATTATCTGCAAGGCAAGTGAGGAAGCTGTTGGACATATATTTTTTGGCAGAGTTTGACTTCCAACCAACATCAAGATAATTGAATTCTCCCATTACTACTACATCTTTCTTTTCTGAATATTTTGCCATCTGCTCTAGGAAGACGTCATCCAAGTCCTCAATCTGGCTTGGGTGTCTGTAGTAGACTCCCACTATGACATCACTGGGTTTTTTTCCTCCCTCTTAATTTTTACCCAGATACTGTTACCTCAAAACATAGGTGCCACAGAGGCGACCCTGTGATGCCAGTACCTCTGTGCAAAAGTGGGAATTACTAGCTCAAAGAAGAGGCCTGCGAGAGGGGGATAACTTAATGAGATCTTTCTACCATCCAAACCATATCATTACTGGTAGCCAGATGCAGGTCCTAACAATACTCTCAACTTGGTTTCCAAGATTTAAGTCATGGATCTCTTCGCAAGTTTAAACATTCTTAGTCCCACGCTGCCCACGTGACCAACAAATGGCGGAGGGGGACACCTTTGCCGCCCTCCCCGAAGAGGAGATCATGCAATTAATGTGCGACAAGGGTCGCACAGTGGAATGGGGAGGGGTAAGGGTTTGCAGAAACCTTTTAGGCTGCTCCGCCCCTCCCTCCAGCCTCTTTGTTGCGGGCGAGGCTGAATGGAGGAGGCTGCTCTGCTGGCCCCAAGCCAGCCACATGGGCAGCCTGAAAAGCCTTTGTTCATGGCAGCAGGAGGAAACAGCAGATGGTCATTTCTGCAGCTGCCCAAGCTGAGGTTTTGTTGTTTCTGTTTGCTCCCCTTCCTTTGCTTTTCTCGTTTCCCTGTTTTTCTCCTTGATTTTTCCCTCTTTCTCACATCTCCCCCTCTCTTGAGACTGATCCTTGTCAGGGGAGGGGTTTCCCGTACAGCAGAATCACCTCGTTGTTGGTGGTGGGGGGCTGTTTTTTTTCTCCCAATGGCAGCAGCAGGCTTCCTCCCCTTTGCCCCTCTGCTCGTCTGCACCTCTTCCCCCCTCCCTGGGATGATCCTTGGCAGCGGCAGGGTTACTGTGGGCCCCCTAGGTCCTGGGGAGGGCTGCTGGTGCAGTGGCGGCGGTAGCAGAAATGGGAAGCAGCCCAGTGGGAGACCCTTGGGCATTTCGGGACTTAGTTGGGGAGGGCAGTTGTTGTGGCTCTCCCTGTCCCCCCCAACCTTTATATATTTAAGCCTAAATATCTTAAAGGCCCCACATCCCCTCTGACTGTGGAAGCTAAGCAGGGTCAGCCCTGGTTGGTACTTGGATGGGAGATGGCCAACAAATACTAGGTGCTGTAAGCCCTATTCAGGCTGAGAGAGTGTGCCTTTCCCCTTCCTTTTTCATCCCTTCTCTCTTTAGCTCTCGCTTTTGCACCTCTCTCCTGGGGGGGAGGTGCTCCTTTGCGGGTTTTGCTGCATCGGGGCTGTGAGAGAGTGTCCAGTGGGCCTTGGAGGGCTGAGAGAGTGTGATCATTTTGTTGTATGTTTTGTTTTGTTCTGTTAAGGGAGTTTTAGGATTTATTGCATTTGAGTCGGGAGGGAGGCATTGTTCCAGGTGTCTTTATTTGGGCCAAAAGAGTGTGAAAGGGCTTATTCATTTACATGCTCCCTGCCTTTGGAGCTGAGAGAGTGTAACGAGTTATTGCTGATTGAGTCGAGGGTGTGTTGAGGACCTTCTCAAGGCACGATTACCTCCTGGTGGGTTGAGGGAGCATAACTTGTTGTGCCACTCAGGCTGAAAGGGTGGGTTTGGCCTTGTCTTCAAACCTCAAGCAGTCAAAGTGGCTCAAGGGAAAAAATTTTGGAACGAAGAGCGAATGTACTGGGTTGATCCCAGCCTTGGGCTTTGCCCTCCCCCTTCTGTTTGGTGGGGTTTCTAGTTACAGCCAACTTGGTCAAGCATGTGCTGGCGGGGGGAGGGGCTAGCTCCCCTGTTTTCCTGTTCTATTATGGTTTGGGGATTTTATTCTATTTTAATTTTATTTTATTTATTGATAGATTGATTTTCTTCCCTTTCCTCTCTCCTTCTCATTGTTTGTTGTCAGTTACCTCCCTATGTTGTTTAGGAATATTCTGGGAGACAACAAGCAATACATACATGTTCAAATAACCCTATGGTAGAATGAAATTCTGGTATACTTAACACGAAGGTATACATTATAATTGGCTGGTAGCAGGAGGTGAAGGATGGGGAGACAGTTTGCATGCATGGGCAAACACACACACACACACACACACTCGTGTGACGAACAAATAAATAGGTAAAATAAGACCCTAGGCCTAAGGGATACAGGTGAAGAGTGACTGGCATCACAGTTTTGGCAGTCTGAAGTATAATTAAGTTCTAACTTACACTGACAAACTGGTCAGCTGGGAAAGGTGGAACACACACCGGAAAATCCCTCCCCCTCCTTTTTTTTTGTTTTGTTTTTGTTTGTTTGTTTGTTTTTGCTAGGATCTTGGAACAAAGAATTTCTCCTCACCTCTAATTTAGGAGCAATGAATTTCCTCCTATATCCAGGTAGGGAGTAAATGTCCTTATATTGCTACTGATGGGCTATGGCTTAGGGACAGCAAAGATGCCTGCCAAGCAGAAGGTTGCTGGTTCAAGCCTTACCACTCCTGCTTTAGGTAAGTGGTGGCGGACCTCCCCCTTTTTTGGTTTTTTGTTTTGTTTTAATGAAATATTACACCTTGCACCTCTGCCTATCTGGAGCATCCCAGGAACATAAGATAGCACAAACCCAAATGCTGGGTTGCCATATAGATTTGGAGAGTTTCTCAAATTTAATCATGATGAAAGTGAGCTAGTTATTCAGTGTCAATATTTGGTGCCTGGCTGGCATAAGGCTCCTGAACCTTCTAGGGGCTTTTTGCAAGGAAACCAAATGGGGCTTGTTTGAGTCCCTTTAGGCAGTAAAGAGACTTCTTGAAAGAACAGTGGGAGCGGCATCTTTAGGAGTGCACCAAGTACACGAGGCACATTGGTTTGACCACGTAGCCTCATGGACATCTTGATTATTGGGGTGGTCAGGAATTCAGATTTAATTTGGAGATGAGAGGGGAAGGTCAGGGAGTGCGTTTACTGATGTGAAAACAGCTCTGCATTGGCTCAACAAGGGATCATGCCAGCTCTGATCGCGTGCTGTGTATGATCCCTGATCATGCTGCACTGATGGATAGATGGTGAGAGTTTCCACCACCACCTTGACGTGGTATACTCTGCCCTGTTCCTATCAGCTTGGGTTAAGAAGCAGGTTTAAAGCCAATCAGCATGTCAATACACAAAACTGTAGAACCTGGATGCTTCCAGATAATAATTTTCATCACCCAAACTAATGTTTAGGGCTGTCATTAGGTACAGTCAGTTTCTGAATTGGGGTTTCAGATTAAAGGGGCAAGAATACTACAGGTTAGAATGCAGGACAGAGGGATGGAGCACGTACTCAAATTTTGACAGCTTATATCTATACGAGGCCACTCCAATACTGGGAAGCATTCTAAAGTATAGGCACAGTGCATAAGGAAATACCTTGATTCCACTTTTACCACCATACTTCTAGTCTATAGACTCTTGGGCGTGTAGTTTGATGTGGTACTTAGAATTCTCTGCCCAAACCAAAGGATAAAAAAAAGGTCAGGACCTCAGGTCAAGGGTGGCTTACTCCATGGGTAGGCGCAAGGTCACCCTTAAGGAATTTTCAGGACCTCATAGGGCACCTGAATTTTGCCTGCTGGGTGGTGGCACCTGGCAGGGCGTTCCTTCATCGCCTGTGCGACGCCATGAAGGGCATCACCAGACTGTATCATGGAATTAGATCACCAGAGACATTAAACTGGACTTAGGGATGTGGCAGGAGTTCCTAGTTGACTTCAGTGGTGTCTCTTTTTGGCGGGATGAAATCAAGCTCAGGGATGCACTGAAAATATCATTTGATGCAACAGGATCCGTTGGTTTTGGTGTCTTTTCAGGGGCAGGTGGGGTGCACAGAGATGGCCCGAGAGTTGGGCAGAGGCAGTTCACATCTGGGCACATGAGTTAGCAAAGGCCTCAGTCCACTTTTGGTGTGACAACTTGGCCACGGTCAGAGGGATTAACTCTCTCTCGTCTAGGTCGCAGCGCATTATGCACTTGATGAGGACCTCCATGCTTCAATATCTCCATTTTAACATAGTCGTCACAGCTGTACACATGGCTGGTGTGGATAATTCCTTGGCTGACTCTCTCTCTCACATGCAGATGGAACGTCAGAGAGCTGACACCGGATGCTGCTGTCCTCTCAGAACTGATGCTCTTTGATCTGTGGAAGCTTGGTGGGTTGAGGTAGCACAGATCATCGGTGTGTCAAGTGCGCCCAGCACCAGAAAAAGCTACAATAAGGCCTCTAGGGATTTCACCAGCTTTTGGAAATCTAAGGGTTACAGGTCACATGGCCACTCCTGGTGGACCACATTTTTTTAATAATTTTTATTGATTATACAGCAAAAAGCAAAAAATTAAAACAAAAAATTAAAACACCATGTGCTATACATAATAGTGGAACAAAAAAAATTTCAACCAACGCAAACTTACATTATTATTTCTCTCTATTACCATTAGAACCATAAACTTATTCAGCTTTTTCTATATCATACTACTTGTATATTTTTGTTACCTATCTTTAATTCTTATTCTCATTATACTCATTTTTATTATAATAGTTTCATTCTTAATTCTATCTTTTTCCCTTAGATTTAATCTATTGCTATTACTAAATATAATCTTATTACTTAACATATCAAACTATCTCTAAAGGTAAACCCACTCCCCAAAGCCTATTATATTTTAACTTACTTTTTTGTTTTGTTTTACAAAATTAAACAGCACATATCCAATTTAAACAATACACAACATAATTAACACACACAAAAAAAATGATTACCCACCCCCCAGAGCCAACTTTTTATTTAATCCACTTTCCAAAATTGCCATTCTTCTTGTGAAAGGGTAGCTTTACCATCTCTTATCAAAGCTTTTTCCAAAAATATTTTCCAAATTTCTTCAAAATCATTCCCTTTTACTAAACCTTTCATAAATCTAATTCTACATGTTAATTTGTCATTAATTGCAATTTTCCACACTTCTTTATACCATTCCTCTATTTGAAGTTTTTCATTTGTTTTCAATTTTTTTTGCTATTATTAACCTCGCTGCAATTAGCAAATTTGTTATTAATTCCTTCCTTTCCTGGGTACAATAACCTTATATAATAAGGTTTAATATATATAATAACCTTATTATATATAGACAACAACCCTATATTTGGACATACTGGTATCTCAACTCCTATTATCTCTTTTATCTCTTTAAAAACCTTTTGCCAAAATTCCATTATCTTATTACGATTCCACCACATATGCATGTATGTACCCATTTCTTGACATCCTCTCCAGCATAATCTTGAATATTTCTCATCTATCTGATTTAGTTTTACTGGAGTCAAATACCATTTCCAAACTATTTTATAATAATTCTCTTTTATTCTTATTGATATTTTTTTTAAATGACGTTGTTTCCAAATTTTTCTCCATTCTTGTATATCTATATTTTGTGATGTCTCTTCCTCCCACATTTTTCTAAGATAATCCTCTTCTTGTTCTTTTGCCAATATTTTATATATTTCCCTTGTAATACCCTTTGATATTTCATTTTCTTGCATATTTTCTCTTTGAATAATAATTTGTTCAAATTTAGTATATTCTTTAAAATCTTTAACATATCTTTTCATACTCTTTGTCCATTGCTCTAATTGTATATAATTTAGCCAAGATATTTTAGTTTCCTGCAATCTCTCTTTCATTCTATCTTTATTAATCATTATTTTCATCCAATCTTTTAATCTAAATATTTTTTATTTTTTTATTTCTTTCTCTATTATTTCTCTTAAATTTATTGGAAATTTTTCCATCATTACTATCGGAGTTAATGTTGATATATTCGGTAACAATTTTCTTTTATTTTTCTTCCATATTTCTATTATATTTGCAGTTCTGCTTGTCCCTTGAGGAAGCAGGCCTCTCCCCTCAATCCATTAGATCCCTCATGTCCGCCTTGGCCTTTTGATACGATGCACGAGACTTCCCTCATCCCACCAGCAATTTTAGGATACGCAAATTTATCAAAGGGTGGGTCAGGCAAAAAGGGATGGCCAGAGATGACAGGAATCCACTTTCTCCTGGCATTCTGAAGGGTTTGGACGATACATGGGAAGTCTTGTACTCTTCCATATACGAGGTTCTCTTGTTTCGCTCAACAGCTCTCACTGCATTTTTTGGCGCGTTGAGGGTAAGTGAGTTGGTTGTTCAGGGCAAGGGAGACAGTTCTGGCAGGGCCCTAGAATTTCACAACCTGACCTGGGGCGGTGGGCGAGCGGCATTTATGCCTTCACATAAAGGGATTGGAAACTGATCTGGCCAGGCAGAGCATGGTGGTTACTTTGCAAGAATGTTCTGATGACGCTTTATGCTCTGTCAGGGCACTGGGGGCTTACATAGCCAGCCGGGGGACACATTTGGGGCATCTGTTTTGTCATGCTGATACAACCCTGCTCACTAGGTACCAATTCGGGGCCATCATATTTAAAAAGAAAAAAAAAGCCTTGGACCTCTCTAGGCCTACAAGGTACTAAATTTGGTACACATTCATTTCGCACAGGCAGAGCTTCCACTGCAGCTTTGATGGCATGAATGCTGATGACATCCAAAGGATTTGGAGATGGCAGGCTGATTCTCCTAGTTACAATGTGTCTGGTTTCATTTCAGATTGTTCTGTTCTGCCTGGGAGGAGGCGAGTGCTGATCTGTGGTCACAGTTTCATCTTTTGGGCAGAGCGGCAGGCTTGTGATGGCCATTTTGGCCTTCATTTGGGATCGGGTGACCAAGCATCGCTCCAATAGATTGGCAAGAGGGCCTTCGCTGGCATGGCTTGTAGCCTACGCTGTTTGGGGAGTGCCGTGGGCCTCCGCCTGATGTGTTGGTCATTCACCTGGGTGGTAATGACCTTGGTCACAGTTTCATCCTTTGGGCAAGCGGCAGGCTCGTGATGGCCATTTTAGCACGCATTTGGGATTTGGTGACCGAGCCTTGCTCCAATGGATTGGCAAAAGAGGCCTTCGCTGGCATGGCTTGTTGCCTACGCTGTTTGAGGAGTGCCGTGGGCCTCCGCCTGATGTGTTGGTCATTCATCTGGGTGGTAATGACCTTGGTCACAGTTTCATCCTTTGGGAGAGCGGCAGGCTCGTGATGGCCATTTTAGCACACATTTGGGATTCGGTGACCGAGCCTTGCTCCAATGGATTGGCAAGAGAGGCCTTTGCTGGCACGGCTTGTTGCCTACGCTGTTTGGGGAGTGTCGTGGGCCTCCACCGGATATGTTGGTCGTTCACCTGGGTGGTAATGACCTTGGACTTTGAAAACTAAAGGCTTGATCACACAGGCCATTCATGTTAGGCAACTTATTCTCAACACTTGGCCTAGTGTCTGCATTGCTTGATCTGCAATGATTTATAGAAAGTGTGGGGTGGGGGAGGGGATCCTCGACCCTTGGAGTCACTCGTAGGCAAGCGAACAGGGAAATTTGCAATGCTTTAAGACACGGCTTGGGTCACTATATTCCTCACTGTAACATTAGCTTTGATAAACCTGAGCTGTGTAGGCCCACTTGAAATCTTTCTGTGGGATTTGAAACAGGGGCTTAAAGCTATCCTGAGTGGGAGTTGGGGGGATAAGGACTAAGCAGACGCTTGCCCTTATCCATGGTTGGTGGGGGGGGGGTCTAAGGGTTTTGGTGAGTACCTATGGCACCCTTTGGTGTAGGATAAATGCTGTCCTTGAGGCGGGCCCGGGACTTGCCCCTACCGGCATGAGCCGGAGGGGTTGCGGTTTGTGGGCTCGCCTTCCAGAAAAGGGCTGGCCAAAGTCTTAATTCAGCCTCATGGGTTGGCTTTGGGGCCCGGTACCTCGCTTTAGGAGGGCTATGGAAGAGGTCTGGAGTTGACCCTTGCTGTACCCTACCCATGCTGTTGACCCCCCTTCTAAGGTCATAAATTCAAGTTCAAGTTCAAGGTCAAGTTAAATTCAAGCCCAAGTTCAAGGTCAAGTTCACTTCCAGCTTTGTGTTAATTAGGCATACATTAATAAATTGCCCTATTTCTACCCAAGCCCTGTGTGTGGTCTCTTCATTTCGGGGTTGGGTGGCAATTAACATCCTTTTGAATTTTAGCTTTCCTTATAGTGTTCCTTCAGGCTTGGGCTACACATCTGTATTCTTCCTTGGTGATTCATCCTTCTTTTCATTCTTTATACATACTACCTTTTCTTTTCACTTCTTCCTTGAGTTTACTGCTCAGCCACATTGACTTTTTCAGACATTTCCCATTTTTTCATCTTCCATGGAATTGTTTATGATTGTTCTATTAGTAGTTCCTTCCTTATGAAATCTCACCCATGCTGGGTGTCATTTTCCTTTAGCATCTCTAGCTATAGGATTCCAGTCAGTATTTCCCTGAGTTTGGTCAAATCAGCTTTCTTGAAATCCAAAGTTCATATGTTTAACTATACTTTTCTTTGCCATCTCCCACAGTCATGCATTTTAGCATTACATGATCACTCCCATCTAAAGTACCAACAGTTTCAATTCCAGTGATCAATATTCCCTGTTCTTATGGTTACACACACACACACACACTTCCAGTGATTGGCATGCTTTAATTGGCAATATTATTTAATTGGCACTATATTAATTGGTGTTGATATAAATAAAACCTGAAGTGAGATGAAGGTCAAGCTAGAAAGAAGCAGATTATTGGCTGTAAATGTGAGATAGCAAGGCAGATCAACCACACTCCTTCCTAGACAAACACTGAAGTCATTGTCAGGCTAAGTACACAACCACTCTAGAAACAAGAAGGAGAAATCCCCACTAAACTGTGATTGTCTTAGCCCTGATGCTTCACGCCTGGTCGTTTCCCTGCTTTGTCTTCCCAATCTCTTTGCAACACCGGGCTATTATGGCAGCCATTACCCTTTTGTCACCTAAACACCAAAACCATTAACTCTGTTGTGAAGAATCTGATGGGAGGGGGTCTTGACAACAGAGCCTCCTTGGCAACTGAGAGTGTTTAAGCTGATTGGCTGGTGAAATGGAACCTTGGATAGCCCATGGGAGGGGCTGGTGGAAAGAGGAAAATAACGGATTTTATCTGTCTGGTGCGTGTTTGAAGAGGAGTGTGATTTGCGATGTGTTTGGAGAGGTTGGAGATTTGAAGAGCTCTGTGTGAGAGACAACTGAGAAATTGGGTGTACGAGAGATAGTGAATGAACTGAAAGAAAGAGAGAGAAGAATGGTGTGCTGTTTATAAACATTTAGATACAAAACACATTTAAAACAATAGTGTTACAATAAATGTTTGAAGTTCTGTGTTCCTTAAAACAGTGTCACAGAGTCTTATTTTGAATCCTGGAATATACACGCTACCAATAATATAATCTTGACCTTAGTGCCAACAGTACCACAGTCTTGGAAAATATAAGTCACTGCTGATCCTTACCTCTGGGAGAAGGGCAGATTTAGGGAAGGTAGTAAAGAGGGAGAGTCCTGAAAGGAAGAAGTTAAAGAGAGACAAGAGTGAGGAAGGGACTGCGTTCTCAGAAAGGGAGAACTGAGGCAGACCCATTTGTCCTGGCCCTGGCTTGATTCAGAGATCTCCTTGGCTGTTCAGTTCTGATCATGAAGAGGTGTCAGGCTGAGCAGACCTTGAGTGCGAGGCTTGGGTGTGCCTATTGCACTTGGCGGCACTGATGGACGGTGCTTTCCCTGCCCATGTTTAACATCTCTCCGGACTTAATTGTTTGTGTTGCAACTCCCATCGTCCTCTTGACTGAGAGAGCAATTCACCCCCATACCCACAGGATTTCTTTCGGGGGGGGTATAAGAACCCTTGGTTTTGAGCAGTTCAGCGCAATCTCTCTACCTCCTGTATGCCAAGCTGCCCATTTGATTCCCAAATAAGAACTGTCCTTAGGTGCCTACCTAAACCACATTGTTGCTTTCCTCACTGCTTTCTGTACCAGTAAATATCAGCTGAACTCTGAAAGCCCTCTATCAACATTTTCCTTCCTTTTACCTTCAGCTAATCCTTGCATGCATGTGTATTTGGATCTTTGTGTGCCTGTGTGAATTTATTTCAATAAAAACACATTTAATTTACATTTGGAATCTCACTGGTTCTTTCCTGCAAGGACCCCATAAACATAGGTGACAGATCTCGTTGTTACCCCCCTCTCGCAGGCCTGCTGATTTTTGAGCTAATTAATTCTCCATTGTCACATAGAAGTACTGACATTGCAGGTGGACTCCTGAATCACCCAGGTTTTGGGGTAACACTGTAGGTTAGGATCAATTCCAGGTGTGCTGATCCCCTTGTTCCTTCCTCCATCTTTTGAAATAGGAAATTATCTGTAAGGCACATCAAGAATTTGTTGGAGAGTTTATGCTTAGAAGAGTTAGTTTCCCAGCAGATATCAGGATGATTGTAGTCTTCCATAACTACCATTTCTTGCTTCTTGAAGATTTCTGAGATTTGTCTCAGAAAAGCATAATCTACCACCTTGCCTTGGTTTGGTGCCTGAGGTTAACTCCTACAGCAATGTTGTTAATATTTCGTCAATTTTACCAATTTTACCCCAGTCCAGTTTGGTCATTTAATGTGGATTGCTGCACAAGCAAATTTGTCTTTGACATATAATGCTACTCACTATCCTTTTCTTTCCCATTTAAGTTTGTCTTCTTTGTTTCCCTAACTCTGTACATTGGCGTACAGACATCTAAAGCATTGCTTGTTATCT
The DNA here is from genome assembly GCA_948474755.1 of Ctenosaura bakeri. NCBI lineage: Eukaryota > Metazoa > Chordata > Lepidosauria > Squamata > Iguanidae > Ctenosaura > Ctenosaura bakeri. Next base: position 28,280 of record CAOLHI010001771.1, read on the forward strand.
TTTATTCTACTGTGAGTTTTACTGTGCCTCCCATTTTCTCCCTCAGCCTCTTCTCTAGAATTCACATCCTTGTGTTTAAGGCTTGTTGTTAGACAGATGTTTTAGCTATCACCTCCAACTCTCCAAGGATTTAGTTTAGTAATCTCTTGATCTTATTTGCCAAGATGACAGCACACTTTCTGATTCATCTTGTCTGGCTGGCACATAGTTCCTTCTATATGATGAATCCTCTACCACAAGCATCTTTCTCTTCTTGCTGCAGTTGATAGTTAGGTTGGCTTCTTCCTTGGCATGCAGTGTTTCTTTCCTGCTGGTCTCCTGCTTGCACCTTTTTACCACATTTATCCTCAGGAAGGTGTAGGAAGCAATTGCTTAGTTGGAGCAGTTCCAAATTCTTTGTCCATGGTCTGCTCCTAATGGTGACTCTCCTCCAGGGTGCTTTCTTAGTGTTACAGTCCTCTTCAGTTTCACTGGCAGTTTCTTTGTGTTGGTTCTGTAAGATTAATTTTACCTCAGTTCTATCCAGGAAGTCCTCATATTCTTTGATGTGTTGAAGAGTCTCAACACATAGCTGCAGTGCATTTACCTTCTATTTCAAGGAAGCCACCAGTTTACATTTGCTGCAAGTGTAATCAGTGAGATTTTCTGGCCAGAAGACATATTGCAGCAGACAATTGTTACTGTGGTAGATAACCCTATCCCAGGTCTACAATTTAATATTAAAAATTATCTCCACGTGCTTGAGAGGTCCCCTGAATGAGCACACAGGCAGGCATGGCCAAACAGCCGAAATCAGGAAAAACCCAGTGAGGCCAGTATATTTACAGTCACATTGCCCCAAGAGACCTCCAGCCAGGTAAAACTTTAAAATACAAAAAGAGTCCTCTGCCCCAAGAAGCCATCTTGACAGGATTAGCGCTCCTGACAAACGGCCTGTCAAGGGAGGACAATTTACATACAGCCAAGGCTTTTGACAACCTTGGTAAATTTAATCAAGCAAGGGAAGCTAGCATTTTTGAGCTTTGTTCTAGCTCCTCAACCTATTGTTCTCCCTGGGAAAGGATTAGGCCTCCAGCTACATTTTCCCCTATAAAAAGACCTGGTTTTTGAGCGGTTTCTCGGATCGCTCCCGGCTCCACGTCACTCTGTCCAGCTATCCCCTCAGCCCTCCATGTGCTAAGTCTCTTCTCTCGCTCCGCTGCTGTCTCGGACTCCGGACTTCTGGACCAGGTGCAGTATACCTCAACAATAACCCTCCAAAATCCCCTATCAAATTTTCTCTCTTTTATTTCTTGCTAGGTCTTGAATGCGTAAGTGTGAATGTGCACAAGGACTTATTTTTAATAAAATCATTTTATTTAGCAATTTGGTGTGGTTTTTGGCTTGGCCTGACCCCGTAAAAATTAGGTTAAAAGATCTCACTAGGTTGCCCTGCCTCTTGTAGTGCTATTGTTTGTGCTCTGGCTAGTTCTCATTCCCCATTGATTGGAGCGCATTGAGGTGTCTCTTTCAGGACCCCAGAAATCAGAGTAACACAACGATGGATCCTTTTGCTTCATCCCCGCAACTACTTTTTTCACCCTTTTAAGACTGTAATATAACTTGCTCCAAGTTAATCAGTGACTCAGCATAAAAGCTGCACTCTTAAACTATGTCAGGGAGACCACATACCCCAAAACAAACAAAAGCACTCTCAAGCATTAGAAACAAATACAGTCAAAGATTCTAGTGTGAACCCCAAAACACAATTCACCTCCTGCTCTCATCCCCAGTGCCCTCCCCCAGTGAACACAGCCCACTTAGGATCATGGTTTATCAAGAGGAGGGGTAGAGTGAAGCAGTCTGAACAGCAGCTGGAATGCAGGTGTCAGTAAATATGGCATACATGTGGTGGAATTGCCCAGGAGATGTTGTCAAATGCCTTTTCTGCATCCAAAAAAATAAGTGCTGCTTTCTTCCCTGGGTCTTTATCATAGTATTCAATTATATCTAAAATTTTTCTTAGATTACTTCTCATATAGCTACCTGGGAGAAAGCCTGTTTGGCCTTCTTGAATCTTATCCTGTATATCTGTCTCAGTCATTTTGCCAACACTGCTGCAAAAATTTTGTAGTCTATGTTCAACAAGGAGATTGGTCTGTAATTTTTAACTTCTTTTTTGTCTTTCCCCTCTTTAGGGACCAGTATAATATTGGGTTCTCCCCAGGATTCCGGTTTGCCATATTTCTCCATTTCTTTCAAAGTTGCGTGAATTGGTTGAATCAATTCTTTTATGAATCCCTTATAATATAACACTGTGAAACCATCCGGTCCTGGTGCCTTGTCCACTTTTAAATCCTTTATAGCCTCTTCAATTTCAATAAGTGTTATTGGTTTATTCAACTGTTTCTGTGCTTCCAACAATATTTTAGAAATCTTTACTTTTTGAAGAAATTCAGACAGATTTTTTCCATGTTGGTGAGAAGGTTTTGTTTCATAAAACAATTTCCCCAAGTATTCCTCAAATTTTTGTTTTATTTTTTCATGTTGAGTAATCAGCTTCTTACTATGCTTCAATTTTACAATTATATTCCTTTCCTTCCTTTTCTTAAGTTTATATGCTAACCATTTCCCAATTTTGTTAGCATGTTCAAATTGAGTCAATTTCATCTGTTTCATCTTTTTCTCTATCTCTTCAGTTGTAATTATCTCCATCGCTTTCTGTATTTTTTTGATCTCCTAATAGTTTTTGCGATGGATTTACTTTAAGTTCTTTTTCTTTCTCTTGAAGTTTATTCAGTAAAGCTTGGTATTTCTCTCATCTTTTTTTATTCTGAATTTGTTGCTGCTGTATAAAGAAACCTCTCATCACTGCCTTCGATGCATCCCAGACCATTTTCACCTTGGTATCTTCCTTTATATTTTCTTTAAAATAATGTTTTAAAACTTCTTTTGCTTGTTTTACTATCTCTTTGTCATTTAGTAAGCTGTCATTCAATCGCCACTGAAATTGTTTAGTCTTCTCTTGTACTTGTAACATCACCAGATGACGATCCGAAATGACCTTAGGCAGTGTTTCTACCTTCCTTGCCTCTGGTAAGAAATGTTTAGAAATAAAAATTATATCTATTCGAGACCAAGATTGCTATACTTCTGAAAAAAAAAAGTGAAATCTTTATCATTTGGATGAATAGTTCTCCATACATCCAAAACAGTTACTTCTTCGCACATCTCAAGGAAGCTTTTTGGCAATTTTCCTCTCTTTGCTTGATCTTCTTTACTCTGGGAAATTGTTTTGTCCAATTTAATACCCTGAACTCCATTCCAATCTCCCACAAGGATCCAATCTTCATATTATTATGCTAATATTTTTGCCACAATTTCTTGTAAAAATCAGCTTTATTTTCATTTGGGGCATAGACTCCAACCAATATTTTTTTTTTTACCATTCTTCAAAATTTCTACAACCAGTATTCTTCCCTCTTCATCTTTAAAAATTTCTTTTGCTTGGATATCTTTTATCAATATATATTGCTACACCTCTTTTCTTCTTTAAGTATGAAGAAGTAATGGAATTATATAAATTTTATATATATGTGTGTGTATGTATGTATATGTATATATATATTTTTCTTGGTTTTTCTTTAATATAGGTTTCTTGTAAAACAGTGATTTGAGGTCCCAATCTTTCCAAATTGTTTGTGAATTTATTCCTTGTACCTTCCATGAGATTATCTTCATATTTGCTATTTTACTGTCTTTACTTCTCTTTTTTCTTTTTCTCTTCTGGTTCTACCAGTTCTGACTTTTCTTCAGACATTGGACTGGATTTATCTGCCCCTGCCGCTCCCATCTGTGTAGATTCTACTGTTTTTTTCTTTCTGGTTTCTTATCTTCCATTCTTACTGTTTTTGAACCAGTTTTTAAGTGTTTCTCTTGAAATTCTATGGCTTGCTGAACAGAGCTTATCTTTATTGTTCTGCCTTCAATGAAAAAAGGAGAGACCTTCTGGTATCTCCCATCTATATCTTATTTCTAGTGATTGCAGAATCCTTATCAAGAATGCAAATTCTCTTCTACTCCTCATCACACTTGGTGGTACATCTTTGAAAATTTTAATTTCATTTTCATTCACTATTAATTTTTCTTTATAATTCTTTATAATTTTACTCCATGATTAAGTCCTGAATCTTTCCCGTGGTGAAGTAGACCACAATATCTCAAGGTAAATCTCTCCACTTTGTCACTACCGATTCAATTCTGAAAACCTTATCTATTTCAAATTCAAATATCGCTCTTCTTTGACCTATATACAGTGCCAGAATATCTGAAACTCTTTGGTGTAAATTTTCCTCTTTTTGTCCTGGAAGAACTCTTAATTTCAAATATCTGCTACGTTGATGAATTTCCAGTCTCATTATAGTCTCTTTATCTTTTTGCAGTTCTTTCTTCATCTGTTCCTCCTGGTTTTCCAGTTTTTGACTTTTTTCCTGAATGTCTTCTACTTTTTGATCTATTGGTGTTAGATCTATAGTGAGTTTCTGTAAGCTCTGGTTCAAATTTTCTACCTCCTTTTTCAAATCTTGTTTTATTTCTGTTCTTGTTGTTCTCATCTCTGTCCTTGTTGCTTTTAGCTCTTCCATCATATCCATTCTCATTTTTTGAAATTCTTCCAGGAATCTGTTTACCTCCATTGTTTTGGAACCTATTGATCCTCTTTGCTGAACTTGTGGTTGGATTTGTTTCTGTGTTGTCTTCTTTGGCGCTGTTGCCATATCTCTAGTCAAGGTTTATTTCTAAAAGCAGTCTCAATATCTCAAAAGTCTAGATTCTGATTTCTTATTTTCAGTTCACTTTATAGAGGGGATTTCATTCAATATTAAATATTATCTGTTAGAATACTATTAATCTGCTTATCACATTGAACACTACTAATTATTATTATAAAATTATTATTACTATCTTATTGCTATAAAATCTATTAATTACACAATCAAAGCTTAAATTTCTAACAGTCTATTTCGTTTATCACCTCTAAAAAAGAAATTTCTACCAATGAACTTACTATTCCTTCTGTTCTTTTTTTATACCAAGCAATTAATTTATATAGCTTTAATCAACCAATTTATTTAAATTACCAATCCTTATTATCAATTTATATCATTTGTTCAAAAATCTTCTATTTCAGCCCAATTCCCACCATAATCAGTAGTTCCCTCTTATTTTTCTTCAGCTCTCTTCCTGAGGCTAATCCAATTTAGTCCAATTTAAAAACTATTTTAAAAGTTTTAAAAGCCAAAGCAGATCAAGGAATCAAAGCAAATATTTTAAATCATTGACTATTATACTCCATTGTTTAAAAATCTACTATCTCCAAATCAGACTTCATTAACTCCAATCAAAATCAGTAGTTCCTTTTATTTTCTTCACCTGTCTTCCTGAGGCTAATCTATTTTAAGAGTCATTTCAAAAACCGTAACATCTCGATGCAATTAAAAGTTTTAGTTTCTTCTAGCCAGTTTCTGCTTATGATCTTTATTCTTAAAATTTCCCCTTTTTAAGTCTCTATTCTTCACCTCTCTTCTAGAGGCTAATCCATAGTCTAATATCATTTTAGAAAGAGGACAGCCAAGTTGTTAAAAGAGAAGTCCAGTTCTAGAGGAAAGGAGGAAACACAGCCTTCTCCATCTTTCCCCCTCCTTAATCTCCATGGCTTAAGCTAATCATGCCGACGAGTGTGTCTTTCCACACCACTACCAGCTGTCAGGAAGAATAGAATCATAGAATCATAGAAATGTAGAGTTGGAAGAGACCACACAGGCCATCCAGTCCAACCCCCTGCCATGCAGGAACACCCTCAAATCAATCCCGACAGATGGCCATCAAGCCTCTGCTTAAAAACCTCCAAGGAAGGAAACTCCACTACACTCCAAGGCAGCAGATTCCATTGCCGGACAGCCCTGACTGTCAGGAAGTTCCATTTCTCTGTTATATTTTCTTCTTCTATGATGTCACTGTTGTCTTCCGCTCCCCCCTTTTCACAATCCATCTCAAAAATCCAAGTTAAACTCCACTTTAAAATATCTGTTAGTGAATCCCCAATCAATGTTATTCAATATTAGTTTTAAAAAGAATATTTAGTAATAGGAGTTCAGGGGGAAGCTCAATTTTCAACAATCAGGGGGTAAAACTGCTCACTGAAGTCACCAAGCCCGGCTGTGTTCTCCATTTCTCTCATGGGTCCACTCTGCACCATAGCATCTCTGGCCACCACTGTCCTGTCTAACAAATCTCCATCCTGAGTAAGAATCAGTCTTTAAGCTTGAAATTTCTAAAATTTTCTTCTCTTCAGTTCACCTCTTCAGCTGGATATTTTGTTTCTTCAAGCCGTCTTCTTTTAAAAGAGGTTTCTCATCAGAGCTGGTCAGATTACCTGGCTGTGGCATTGGCTCCGTCCTCTGTCTCATTCATATCAGAACCTCCCCTCCCTCTCTGCTGGGACAATCGGGGTTTAAAATTGGATAGAAAACACTGAGATTTAAACATATCATATATAAAAATTTCTATTAAAATCATACAGCCTTATTTCTGGTATACAACTTTTGGTGGCCCTACAGTTCCTAAAGCTATGTCCCCTCCAGGACACCTCAGGTGTTTACACCTGGGGGAATCATTAACTTGTCAACATTTGTGTACCATGGCCCTTCGAGTTTTAATAGCACAGAAGAAAAACTTTGCAACCTCCTCTGTTTTTGAAAAAAGAGAAATTGAAAAAAGAGTATCTCCTAATAAAAATATTAGGTACCATTCCAAACGTCTTCCTGGGAACTTGCTTAGGAAAAGTACTACTAACCTTAATCTATCATCCTTATAAAAAGTAGAATAGTAAAGTACATGAGATGAAGATTCTACTAGTCCCTCCCCACAGGGGCATTCGCAATCCTTGTATTCAATTTGCTGAAAACGTCCCTCTAATACAGCAAATGGAATAACATTGAATCTGGCTTTACTGAATGCCGTCTGGTATTTGGAGATTGTTAAATTTTCAAGATAATTTGCACCCCTAGTTGGATTAAACATCAAATCTAAGCTGATGGGGGAGCAAGTAGTGCGTGCAATAGATGTAAACTATAAATGTCAATATCTTTAATCCGTTGTGCAAGGATCAGCTTGGCCTGGGCCAGTCAAGAGTGAGGAGGAATGTATCTGAGTGGCCTAATCACTGCAATTTTTCTTTTATGGCTTTAGACAGGTGAGTAATATAAGTATCTCTTTGCATCAGATAGATATACCCAGCCTCTGGTCCTGCAAAGGCAGTACCTTAAGGTCCACTTCCATGCAGTGCATTCAATTGATGTACAACCAGCCTTCAAGCATAGGACTGCTGATGGAACACAGTTTGGCACAGCAAATAATTTTCTGAGAAACGCCAAGAGTACTCATTCTACTATTGGCAAAAAACCCAGGATCCATACTGGAATACCAAACAATAATTGAGGAAGAACCTTAGCCTGGAATACCTTAAGTGCAGCAGGGATCAGTTGTCTGCATTTGGTATAAAAGAATCAGACAATTGCTTTGCTACTGCAGGTTGCAGTCTGTATAGCAGTTTCCCACTGTGATGCCCAGGCACCAGATGTGTGGAAATCAACCCCCATATATTTAAAATACCTCACTAGCTCTATTTTATCACGAGCTATGACCAAATTGAGTATGGAGAGTTTTTTGGAAAAAAACATGATTTTAGATTTATTATAGTTAATATTTAGCTGGTTATTTTCACAATACTCCATGAACGCTCTTATTACTTGTCTCAAGCCAATTTTAGTAAAGGAAAGAACTGCATCAGGGGATACTAACTGAAGCTAGTTTAGGAGGGTGAAAACTCTCCGAAGAGATAAATGAAGCAAGATCATTGAGATGCAGATTAAATAATGTGGGTGCAAGAATACATCCTTATAGAACACCTCTTTTCACTGAGATGGTTTTAGTAAGATTACCCTGTATTCCACACCTCACTTGTATTGTGGTGTTGCTATATAACTTCATAATTAACCTAAGTAATCTTTTGTCAATAGCAAGGAGTTTAGCCCACAGTTTGTCTCTAGGTATCGAGTTAATGCTGATTTCAGATCCATGAAAGCAAAATATAGGCTATTGCTATACGCTTTTGAATATTTTTAGGCCAGATGATTTAGGATTACATAATGATCTATAATTGACTTTCCCTTCCTGAAACCAGCCTGTTCATCACCCAGTATTTTTATTGTCTCTATCCATTTCATCAGGCGATTATTAAGAAAGTGGCCATATAATTTGCCCACTACTGATAATAAACTTATGGGATGACAGTTGGTGGGGTCATTTTTGTCTCCTTTTTTAACATATGGGAATGATGATGACTTGAGACCAACTATCAGGTAATTGGGCTGTCCAGTTAATGTGGGTAAAAAGGGTGACCAATAAGGGTATCCACCAAGAAATATTTGCTTTTAAGAGTTCAGGCGTGATTAAGTCTGGCCCTGGGGCTTTGCCAGATCTCATTGTGGAGATCAAAGTTGCAACTTCATATTGGGTTACTGGAGTAGCCAGATTTTTCACAGAGGCAATGTATTTTCCTTCCAATGGCCCCACTTTAAACTCTTCACAATCTTTGAACAGAGTGGAGAAATAGGCTTCCCATATGTGTACTGGTATATTACATTCAGGTACTCCCTTAAGGTTACCTAGCATACCTGTGACAATGATCCAGAACTGGTTGGTGTTCCTTTGTAGGGAGGAAGCTAACAATGCTGACCATTGCCTATACCTAGTTTCCCTTTTCCCCCTTGCAATCAATGTTATATAATATTTTTTTTAGTATAATAGGTCTTTCATAGGTTGTGGGAGTTGTCCTTCCTGTACTTGAGATACAATTTCCTCAAGTACAATTGCCTCCAAGATTCTTTATCTAATTCTGTGGTTATCCTTTTTTAATCTAATAGTGCAAGAGCTTGTTTCTATATTCTTATCTTGGCCAATATTGCAGTGAGCAATGAATAGTTTTCCAAGGCAACATATGCATTTTGTGTGTCTATAGAGGGGTAAATGATCACTGTCAGTTTTGTCCATCACAGAAAACTGCACTATATGTTTGTGATAGATTGGAGACTAAAACATAATCTATTGTGCTGCTTCCTTTCCCTGACATATATGTGTATTCTCCAGTTTGTTCCAAAACTTTGGGGACCCTATTGATTATTCTTAATGCAAGACGCCGCACCCAGCTGTACAAGATATATGCCGGTATAATTGATCCTCATGTCCTTAGTACAAAATCCTCCAGGTCATTAAGATGCCAGGAGTGGGAGAAGGGTCTTTTTTCTGGTCCAATATCAGCATTAAAATCTGCCATCACACTAAATGTCTGATTTAGGAACAGAGCTTCCAGCTTAACTATATAATCTTCTAATGACTCCCATTACCGGGTTATTTCTTCTCTATTAGCCATCGGAGGGATATACACATTGACCAATAATAGGCACATAAATCCAAAATCAATTAAGCAAGCCATAGCAATCTGACCACATGAAGCTGGACATTTTTTGGAGACATGTAAGGAGGTAGAAATCAAAATGGCAAGCCCTGCTTTTGGTCTTCCTTTGGGACTGCGGTGGTTTGCTCCATAACAACATAACCATTAATGTCTAGTTTTGTTGTGGACCATATCTCTTGGAGCAAGATTATGTCAAATTCCTGTAGAAAATCAGAGGCCTCATGGCCTTTAGATTTAGAGTTCCACCCTGCTATATTCCAGGACAAGAAATTAACCTAATGTTTTGCCAGAGGAGGTGATTTCATGTTGTAAGAAACTAAGGAAATGCAGTGAAGTACAGGCTGTTTAGCAAGTTTCAATTCCTCCGCACTGTCCTCTGATTGTCACTTCATTTTTTGAACATGAGCCAAATGTCCACTTTCATCATGGAATAGAGCTCCATTAATCCTCTGGTGCCATCTTTTTGATACATGATGCTCATCCCTGGCATTGTGTTCCACATCTGCCACCTTGTTGTATCTTCATGCAGGAAATACCTCTAGCTTTTTTACTGCAGTTTTTGTACCCAGATAATCAATATTGTGTGTTGTTTTCTGCATCTAGGAGGGTCTTTCATATATTTTGTTATTTTCTAAATTGTCTGTTACTGAAACCAACTGCATATCAATAGATTTTATCTTTCCTAAGTCCTGCTTTCTCTGTAAATTATGTAAAGTAGCTGTTAGGGAAGTTAGTCTATCTATGATTTCAGTTTGTAATAAAGGTGGCAAGATCTGAAAGATTTTCAATAAAGACTCCTCCTTCTCCTCCTCTATAGTCATTTCATTGAATGTATTTGCTAAAGTTTTTTATCTTGAGGGCGCTGAGCTGGGAACTTTGCAGAATCTGAGAAATCAATGAGGTTAGTTGTCACACTATGGTTGTTATTATTAGGGCTTATGCTAGGAGTGAAATAGGAGGGATCTAGTTTTCAAAGAAGCGGGAAGTTACCATACCCTTATTTAAAAGTCACAGATCTTAGCCCGAGTACGTCTGACGAGTACGCCTGAATGCTGGGGTCATACCCACCAGACGTATCATGGGAAGGGCCTGACTCCTTGGGGCCAGTGGGCTGTTTTGGGGGTCTCCCTGCCTTGCCTACCTGGTTGCGGGTGTCTCTTCCCTGCCACTGCCTATCCTGTCGGTGTGCTGGGTGTGAGTTTCAATTCCCTCATGGAATGGAATTCAGCACAGACTTCCTATGTTGGGAATGGGGCCCGTAGTTTGAGTACGTAACCTCGGCTATAGGTTCCCAGTTCCTGGTGTCCTTTCCCTGGGCCTTACTGAGGGGTCTGAGGGAGCCAGCCTCTTGCAGGAGGTCAGCGACCCTGCGGAGGTTGTTCCCAAATTCCTCCCACAGTGTCGTGGCCAGATCCACCAGACCTAGGGCCATCTTTGTCTCGTGGTTCAAGCCTCCGTATAACAGAGTCTTGAACTCCACAGAGTCAAAGTTGTGTCCACGGGAGGTCAGGGGGACCTTCTCAGCCAGAATCGCAAGCAGTTGCTTCTGCGCCACGTAAGCCTCAGGGCTCTCCCGAGGACCCTGTTGCTCCATGGTGTGAAGTACACTCGCGCTCTGTCCAGGCCAAAATATCCGAACTATCTCCCTCATCCAGTCGTGGGCCTCAATCCTAACCAGACCGCAAGCCGCCACAGCTTATTCCAGGGTAGGGAGCTCAGACGGTGACATACAAAGGCACGCCAATTGGGTCAGGTCCTGGCCACTGGCTGTCGGGTGAGAATGTATCACCACATTCAACCACATGATGCCTGTGGATCGATTGAGGGGGCCCAATTGGTCGGTGATGGCTTTCGCCTCCGTAGCACACCAGGGGACCCTAGTCTCAGCGACCTGAGTCTCCTGCGTCTCTGCTCTCGGAGCTGCCTTTTCCTACAGGGGTGGTCCTCCGTGTCATGAACCGTGTCTCTACAGGGTGGACTGGGACCTTAGGGTCACTCCAGTCCGGGTTAACAGGAGGGGAGGCCAGAGCTTCCTCTGGCAGAGGCTCCTCAGGCAAACCCTGAGCAAATGAGGGGAGCAGCTCTGGACAAACAGCCGATATGAGGGCCTTACGGGTCTGGAGCTGGTTCTCTAGTGCGGCGATCTGCTTATGGCAGGCCGCGTGACTAACAGCCTCGTGCTGTTCCTTTACCTGTCCCATCATGTATCTGGTTGCCGCTTGGGCCTGATCCAGCTCAGCCTCTAAGGCATGGGCCTTCTCCTCCCAAGTCTGGGCCACCAGGGTGAGATCACTTAACTTCTGGGCTGAGGCTTGCGCAACGGAAGCAAAGGTTACTTTGTCCGCCCGCAGTGCCTCAACCTCGGCTTGAAGCCGGGTGTTCTCCTTCTCTACTGCTGCTAGTCTAGCCCAGGTCTCTATTAGGGCAGAGTTACCATTTCTGGCCACAAGCCAAAGTCCCAAAGCAGCCAGAGAGTCCTTTGCTGGTCCGAACGGGTTCCTGGACTTGCGCGCCAGGGTGTAAGCTTCACAGAGGGAAGTAAAGGGATCTGCTGTCTGGAAGACAGAGTCTTTCCAGGGGCATTTGCCTTTACTTAAAACCCATTTCTCTAATTTCCCATGGACCTCTTCCTCGCACATGAGGTCCTTTACTGCCACTACACTGGGGCTCTCCTTGACCATTGCCAGGCAAGCCTAAAGCTACACAAATACAAACTGCAGGACCAAAACTGGAGTGACAGGTAGGACCACCGAGGCCCCTTGGGGGAACTTCAGGGAAAAGAACTCTCTGGAACTTACAGCGTTGCCTAACCAAGCAACAGGGGAAGAGGGACAAAGAACCAATCTCCAGCCTGCCCAAACGGAGGAGATGGTTGATGGATAGGGAGGTCACTCTGACCCAGGGACCACCTACAGAAGTACTCGCCTGCCTGCGGGGGGGGGGTGACGAGCTCAACTCCGAAGAGAAACTCACAACGCCACCTGGCTAAGCAGCAGGGGAAGAGGGATAAGGAACCAGAAACCAAACCATCCCTAACTGGTTTTCTGGGTGAGGGGAACCTTCCTACACCACAGGCTAAACTGCTAAATACGCCGGAATTCCTACCTGCAAATTCTTAGAGACTGGGATTCCTACCTGTGTCTCCTCCAATACAAAGCCAAAAACCAAAACTCAAAGGAAAGGAGCACCAGATGAGCCACACCTTTCCTAAAGTGCTTCTGTGTGTGCCTTGCTGCTAAAGTGTTGAATGTGTGTGGACTGTTCCTAACGTATCCGCTAACGCTAGGTTCCCAGACCATGATAGACCCAAGATGGGGAGGTGATTCCCAGGACAAGACAAGAAGAGGGGTACAGATTACCACCCGATAGAACTAACGCACACGCACAAGAGTTACACACACTGACCTGCCTAACTGCGATCTAACACCAGCTCAACTGACCGTCCGCTAAGTTGGTACTGCCTGCTCTGGGAAGGTTCCGGATTCCTTCTCAGATTGGGAGTACCGGGGCTGCCCACATTCTCCACCACTCTGTTACCCTGTATGTTGGGGGTCCTGGGAGGCGTGCCGAAATAACCAAATAAAAACACAAGTTGGGGAAATTAAACTCAAGCGCTCTCTTCGCTAGACGAGAGGCAGGGTAACTTTAGCAAGGATCTTTAACCCAATGTCTACGGCTTCAGGTCAGAGAGCAAGCAGGCAAGTTTAAAAGTAACAAAAATAACAGTTTTATTGAAAGATAAACAGCAAATAAAACAACACACACACTAGCTAACTTGGAAACAGAAATAGAGAGTTTGGGAATGGGTAATACGGCACCTGGTCTCATAGTCCTGGAGAGAAAGATGGGGTTCCAGGGAAGAAAGATCAGCATGGCTGGCTGAGGGGAGCTCCTTAGACAAGCCGGCAGCAAGGCTAGATGGAAGTCCAGAGCGATCCAAGGAAGTCCCAAAAGTGGGGACCTTTTATAGGGTGGATTTAACCTACAGGCTGTGTTATGCTTGGTGAGAACAAAGGAAATTTGGAGTTGGACAAAGAAGTTGGAAAAGGTCAGATTTTGCATGATGGGTTTAGCTCTTAAGACAATAGTGTGGCCAGTTCATTGATGGCTCGATATAAAGAAATGGCTTGGCTCTTGGCTGCATGGCTTTGTGTAGATCCAAGCAGAGCAGAGCTGGTTTGCAGGGAGGTTTTTCCCTAAAGCAATGGAGAGGCTTAAATTGCCTGCCTGAATGGGGTTTTGGAATGTACAACCATTAACAGCCACGCCCTTACGTGCTTGTCCAGGGGACCTCTGCAAACACATGGAGTAGGGTGGCAAAAAAAGGTCAAGCAAAGGCCAAATTACCTGATATCAAAAGGATATCTAGTGCTCTCACCAGACATATCATAACCGTGATAACAACACCAGAGGATAGCATCAAATTTCAATATGACCTTGACAGATTGGAGAGCTGGGCCAAAGCTAACAAAATGAATTTCAATAGAGAGAAATGTAAGGTCCTGCACTTAGGCAGAAAAAATGGAATGCACAAATATAGAACAGAGGATATATGACTGGATAACAGTATATGTGAAAGGGACCTACGAATCTTGGTAGATCACAAGCTGAACATGAGTCAGCAGTGTGATGTGGCAGCCAAGAAAGCCAACGTGATTCTTGATGCATCAATAGGAATATGGTGTCTAGATCGAGGGAGGTAATGGTACCACGCTATTCTGCATTGGTTAGGCCTCATTTGGAATACTGTGTCCACTTCTGGGCACCTCAGTTCAAGAAGTATGTTGACAAGCTGGAACATGTCCAGAGGAGGGCAACCAAAATGGTGAAGTGTCTGGAAGACATGCCCTATGAAGAACGGCTTAGGGAGCTAGGTATGTTTATTCTGCAGAAGAGAAGGTTAAGAGGGGACATGATAGACATGTTTAAATATTTGAAGGGATGTCATGTTGAGGAGGGAGCAGGCTTATTCTCTACTGCTCCAGAGACTAGAATGAAGAGCAATGGATTCAAGCTGCAGGAAAGGAGATTCCACTTGAACCTCAGGAAGAACTTCCTAACAGTCAGAGTTGTCCGGCAGTGGAATATGCTGCCTTGGAGTGTGGTTGAGTCTCCTTCTTTGGAGGTTTTTAAGCAGAGACTGGATGTCCATTTGTTGGAAATGCTTTGATGGGTGTTCCTGCATAGCAGGGGGTTGGACTCAATGGTCCCTCTTCCAACTTTATGATTCTTTCCCTGTTCTCTTAGTGTTCTTATTCTTCTTTGACTCATTAGGACCACGATGTGAGGGCTTTTGCTTTCCGTTGGAATTTCTCTTCTTATCTTTCTTCCTTCCATTGCTATATTGAGATGCACTACCCTCACAGACCACCAGCTTAGTTTCAGGCTAGGATTCCACCCTGACCAATGCTTCAGTGATAGCTGTTAATAAACCATTACATTCAGAAAGGTAGGATTTTATTGATTGTAAATCCTTGGTTATATCTACAGCATGTCTGATTAATTCTGTTAGTTGTTCTGAATTCTTCATCTCATCTGGTATTATTTCTTGATTTAAAATGCTCTCTATTTCACTGACAGTAGCACTATCTTTGAAGGGATGTCATGTTGAGGAGGGAGCAGGCTTGTTTTCCACTGCTCCAGAGACTAGGACAAGGAGCAATGGATTCAAGCTACAGGAAAGGAGATTCCACCTGAATCTCAGGAAGAATTTCCTGATTGTCAGAGCTGTTTGGCAGTGGAATATGCTGCCTGGGAGTGTGGTGGAGTTTCCTTCTTTGGAGGTTTTTAAACAGAGGCTGGATGTCCATATGATGGGAGTGCTTTGATGTGTGTTCCTGCATGGCAGGCAGTTGGGTGGATGGCCCCCATGGTCTTTTCCAACTCTATGATTCTATGATGATATGAACAAAATAATTGGAGAAGTAAGGCCATCCTGCCTAATTAAAGCTGCCAGAAGGGGATTGTTGAGTTCATTGGTGGAGACTGTAAATTCTCCTTTGAAAGTGAACTATGTACCACCCTTTTTAAAAGAAACAATTCTAAGAACTTTGTTGAAAAAACCTGCATTAGGTTCCACCTACTTAGATAACTATTGGCCAGTCTCTGCTCTCCCTGTTTTAAGTAAGAGATTGAGAAAATGCAGCTCCAGGCTTTCTTGGGTGAAACAAATTGGATTATCTGGATCCATTCCAATCTAGGGTTAGGCCATTATAAGAATGAAACAACCTTTAAAACCTTTAAGGACCTTAAGGAATTTAAAGAAGTGAGAAAAGAAATGGAAAATCTAGGAACAAAATTGGAAGAAGTGACCACAGATATCAAGAAAATAAATAAAAGGATTGATGAAATCCAAGAAAATACTATGAGGGCAGAGAAACATGTTCAACAACTCAAACGAACTACACAACAAGACAAGAGTAAAATCATGAATACAAAACTCTTATATAAGGAGAAATGTATAAAAATTAGAGGACTGGAAGAAAATCAAGAAGAGAAGCTCTGAACTATGGCTGAATTTTTGAAATGGTCCACAGACCAGATGGACTCTGAAACTGATAAGATCTTCAGGATTAACACTTTCATGCTGAAAAAAAGAAATGTCCCCCATGATATAGTAGTTTATTTCATCAGAGACAGAATTAAAGACCTGTGTATACAGCAAAGCAATGCGAGTAATCACATGGTGGAAGGCAAAGAATTAAAGATTTTTAAAGATATTTTTTCAGAAATCTTGAAGAGATGAAAAGATTACAATTTCTTCACCCAAATATTAAAGAGGAAGAATATTCAATACCCTTCACCATTTTGGTTGCCCTCCTCTGGACACGTTCCAGCTTGTCAACATCCTTCTTGAACTGAGGTGCCCAGAACTGGACACAGTATTCCAGATGAGGTCGAACCAAAGCAGAATAGAGTGGTACCATTACCTCCCTCAATCTAGACACCATACTCCTATTGATGCAACCAAGGATTGCTTTGGCTTTCTTGGCTGCCACATCACACTGCTGACTCATGTTCAGCTTGTGATCTACCAAGACTCCTAGATCCCTTTCACACCTACTGTTATCCAGCCACATGTCACCCATCCTATATTTGTGCGTTCCATTTTTTCTGCCTAAGTGCAGGACCTTACATTTCTCTCTGTTGAAATTCATTTTGTTAGCTTTGGCCCAGCTCTCCAATCTGTCAAGGTCATTTTAAATTTTGATCCTGTCCTCTGGAGTATTAGTGACCCCTCCCAATTTGGTGTCATCTGCAAATTTGATCAGCATGCCTTCCACTCCTTCATCCAAATAATTGATGAAGTTGTTGAACAGCACTGGGCCCAGGACAGAACCCTGTGGCACCCCATTAGTCACTTCTCTCCAGGACAAAAAGAGTTCAGTCGGTCAACCAATTACAAATCCGCCTAACATTAGCTTTGTTCACCCTGCATTTTACTAGCTACTTCGCAAGAATGTCATTGGGAATTTTGTCAAAGGCCTTACTGAAATCAACATATGCTACATTCACAGCATTCCCTTCATCTACCAAGCTTATAACTCTATTGTAAAAAGACATAAGATTAGTCTGACATGACTTATTTCTGAGAAATCCATGTTGGCTTTTAGTGATTACAGCATTACTTTCTAAGTAATTACAAACTGACTGTTTAATGATCAGTCTAGGATCTTTCCTGGTATTGATGTCAGGCTGACCAGGAAATAATTATAGGTCTTCTTTTCTTTCCTTCTTGAAGATGGAGACAACATTTGCCCTCCTCCAGTCTGCTGGGACTTCTCCTGTCCTCCAAGAGCTCTCAAAGATTATTGTGAGTGATTCTGAAATGACTTCTGCCAGTTCTTTTAATATCCTTGGATGTAATTCATCTGTCCTGGGAGACTTGAATTCATCTACTTTAGCAAGATATTCCTGTACTTCTTTATCTATTCTGTGCTGCATTTCCTCCCCTTCCTCACCTGCCCCCCACCCCCCAGGTTGAGTACTTCTATCCTTTTTGGGAGAAAACAGAGGCAAAGAAGGTGCTGAGCAGTTCTGCCTTCTCCGTTCCCCTTGTTAGTAATAGGCCATCTTCTTCGTGCAGTGACCCTATCGTTTCCTTGTTTTTCCTTTTGCTGTGAACATATCTTAAAAAAAAACCTTTTTATTGTTTTTAACAATTTTTGCAATCCTGAGTTAATTCTGCACTTTAGCTTTTCTGACCTTCTCCCTACATATCCTGGCTATTTGCTCGAATTCCTCTTTGGTGTTTTCACCATTCTTCTATTTCCTGTACATGTTTCTATTAACACTTAGCTCAGCTGAGAATTCATTAGTCAACCATTCTGGTTTCTTTAGACACCTAAAAATATAGAAAAAGGAGGGAGGGAAGCTGAAACCTAAAAAATTATCAGAAAAAAAGCAACTGAAGTTAGGAGTTATAGTATCAAATTATGTATAAAAATTTTAAAATACTATATATATGTATGTCTATTTTAGGAAACTTACTAGTGTATCGTACAGAATAATTAAATCAATGGAATATTACATAAAATATATAATATAGAAGAAACAATAATATAATAAAAAGAAGTGAAGTCCTGGGAGGAGACCTCCTGTTGGGATGACCTCCATATTATGGTAATGGTATATATAGTCCAGCAGTGTAGCAGCTTGCTAAAACTAAGAAGCCTAGAAACCAGAGACCATTAGATAAACAATTAGCTAGGAATGCACTGACAAGTTCTGCTTAGCCCTCACAGTTTTAAGGTATTTTGGAAAAAGGAGGGGAACAGCGTGGATTGTAAAACCATGGCTTTTGCTTTTGAATATTAGTCTTCTTTTCTTCTTCTACGATGTATCTCACTCCAAATAAATAGTGTTTATTCACTGTACTATTTGTGTGTATGGATTCAGTTCCTGACAGAGTGAGAAGACTCACGTTCAAAATTCTACAGCATGTACCAAACAGCTGAAGAACCACTGTAAGAGGGCACAGTTGGCAGAGCCACCCAAACCCAAGGTGATGAATGAGCCAAGGGAGCTGAGCTGGCCCCAGCCAGCCCCCAGATGCTCAAGCAAAAGCACGACCTGCAGTTCCAGTGACTACCCCGATTACTTTTCAAACTTGGGCCTGGGAAGAGCGTCCCAACAAGGTTCACAGACAACACCGCCATGCTATGTGATGAGATGCTTCCATCAGCAAAACTAACCTGATGGAGCAACTTTTAGCCAGAGAAGAGGTGGAACTACAACAAGAAGAGATATCCAGGCTGAGCACTCAGCTAGCTGACTGGAGAATCCTGATACCTCAGTTGGGACATGCCCAACAGCAAGTGCCCACAGCAGCAGCACCCATAGCTGCAGCTGCTGCAGCTCCTTGGGGAACAGCACCTCAAGTGGGGCTGAGACTTTTTTGAGAGATGAAATGCGGAAGGGGCAACCCTTACTTATTTCTTCAATGTGGCCTCCAACTATATGGCTGACTATGGGAACAGCTTCAACAACAATGCTGCCAGAGTGAGATACCTGGGCCAGCACCTCAAAGGCAAAGCAGCGGAGTGGGTCACCAGTTTGTTTGACTCACGAGCTGAGGAAACAGCAGACCTTCAGCTGTTCATGCACTGCCCGAGAGAGAGTTTTGAAGACCTCTTTATCCAAGAACAAGCCAGACACCAGCTCAGGAAGCTGTGCCAGGGAAAAGGAACCACTGGGGAATACACCCAGGAATTCAGGAAACAAGTGACTAAGATCCCTGAATGGAAAGATGACATACTTAAGCAATTTTTTCAGGATGGGTTGAACTCCACCATTTTGGATCGGTGCCTTTCACAAGGAAACCCAACCAGCCTGTTGGGATGGATGAAACTAGCTGGCGAAGTGGAAAGTCTCCTGGAAAGTATCCAACTCTCCAGACAAAGACAAGCCCAAGAAAGCGGCCGCAGACTTCCAGGAGCCAGAAGATCCACCTTCTTAAACAGCGAAAAAAGAAAGAAGCAACTGCATGAAGGGACCTGCTTCTTGTGTGGGAAAAAAGGCCATATTGCCAGTGACTGCCAAAACCAAAAGAAGGACATGGAGGCAAAGTCAACGACCCTTTCCATCAAGCCCACATCCTGCAAAACCGGCACCCCGAAGCCACAGACCAAACGCCCATGTGGTGGACGCTCCGCTCGGGCCTTCAATGACAAAGACAGTGCTCTGCCGACCTCCAGCTCTGACAGTGATGAGTGGGACTCTGACCAGTTGGTAAATGTAAGTACAACCAAAACTCATCATGTATATGTCACAGTGATTTTGCAAGAGGTAGATGGGGAGTCAAGGAAGTATCAGACATTGATTGATTCAGGATGTACTACTAGCTTACTGAACCCCATAGTGGCCAAAGAGCTTGCAGTAGCATTTGAACCCCTCAAGAAGGCCGTCAGATTATCGTAAATGGATGGCTCATCTATGTCGGGAGGCCCCATCCAGGAAAGGATAAGGCCCATCACTATTCAGGTGGGGGACATCCGGGGGCACTTGAAATTCCTAGTACCATCTTGGGCTGGGCGCATGGGAGACGCGAAAGGTAGCCTAGAGTGATAGCTCCTCTTTAAGCTATCACACAATGTGGATAAACCAGTAAGAAGGCCAGCTATAACCGGTTGTCATACCCCCCGGTAAAGGAGGTCCTTAGGAGTTCAGAGGGGGTCCAAATCCAGGCTCCTAGCCATGCCAGAAGTGTGGTAGAGCAAACGGAGCCATGGGGACCGAAGAATCAGCCATGGCCACGTTGTCGTCACTGGAGATCGGCATAAGCACTGCCGCCGCCACCTTTTAAATGAAGCTTCAAGAAGCCGCGTTAAAAGAACCTCATCAGAGCAATAATAACTTGACACTCAATCATTTTTTATTCCAGAGACATTTAGCAGAAGTGGCAATAAGTGTAAGTTGCTAAAAAAAATTTTTTGTCTATTTGCCCAACGCTATCCCAATAAGCTAGAAAACAGCAGTTTGAAGGGAGAGAGACTTCACTGCCAAGGATCTACTCTTCAGAAGGACGAATCTGAGGAGGATCTAGTGGATGATATTTACAATTTAATGTACAAGGTAAAATTGGACTATTTAAATTTGGGAACCGCTTGAGAACCATATTGGGAACTAAGTTGAAGGACTGAGGATTGAGAGGTCCCACGTGTGATGGAGAATAACGTGGCACACCATTAAGTATATTACTGACTCTTAGAGAGAGAAAAAAGGGCAAGCATACTTATAAAAGATTTGGGTTTGGACTCTCTTTCTCATACCGACAAAAGAGATATAAAATGAATTCAATACATAAAGCAAAGGAATTATTAGAGAGGCTGAAAAAAG
Source organism: Ctenosaura bakeri (assembly GCA_948474755.1). Classification (NCBI taxonomy): domain Eukaryota; kingdom Metazoa; phylum Chordata; class Lepidosauria; order Squamata; family Iguanidae; genus Ctenosaura; species Ctenosaura bakeri. The sequence continues at coordinate 49,131 of CAOLHI010001771.1, forward strand.
ACTTCCAAAAGTCACCACCAGTCAAAAAAGAGGAACAAAAAAAGGAAGAAATCAAGAAACAACAACAGGAAGAAACATCTTTAGATTCAGAATATATAAAAGATGCTCCAGTAGAAGAAGGAGCGGTGGGAGAGTCCGGTGACATAGATTATGAAATAGAAGGGGAAGAGAGAGAGACAGAAGAAGAAGTAGGAACAGAAGAGGAAGAAGAACATTAAATTTGAGAAAGCCTTAACAAAACAAGTCAAAAGAATAGTCAAAAGAATAATAAAATGACTATTAAAATTCAAACATGAAATGTCAAAGGACTTAACTCGGAATTTAAAAGAAGACAGATCTTTCATTTTCCTTGAGAAACAACATCTGGATCTAATCTGTCTTCAAGAAGTGAGAATCCATTCCCAAGATTTGAAATACATAAGGCAGTGGTTCTCAACCTTCCTAATGCTGCAACCCCTTAATACAGTTCCATATGTTGTGGTGACCCCCAACCATAAAATTATTTTCGTTATTTATTTATTTATTTATTATTTAGTAACTAAATAAAATGTCAGATTTTTATAGTCTCCCTCTGGTAGTTAGAACTGAGGAAGAAGCCCTTTCAACGTACATAAACTATAATGGACTTGGAAATGTTACTATTTTTTGGATTATATCTCCCAGAATCCACAGGTAGTGGATGAGTACCAAGCAGAGTCTATTCTTAACTTGATATTCACTGCCAGAAATTTCTTTTTCAAACAATGAGAAGTTGTCACAGCTGGAAATGGAACACATTCAAGAGAAAATTCTTTCACAGTATGTCTTTGTCTTATTCTCTCCAACTCCACAAATCCAATATAAAATATACTGTGACAGACAAACATGACAGGCACTGGAAACCGTAAGCCCAGTTAGGCCAAAGTTTTAAGGAAACTGGCACCTTTAAAAGGGGTAAGAACCATTGTACAGAATTTAATTCATTCCTAAAGTTTAGGAAAAATACAAAAAAATGCAATGGCAACATTTCTCGTGGGCTGCTTCTCTTGTCTTCTGAGAAGTACAATTATCACAGGTCATGCTACCTTTCTCAGGCTTGAAAAAACATATGGTAGTTCCTAAAAATTCAGAGGCCAATTTCTTCCCTCAGATAAGGAAGTGTACAGAAAATATAATTGTTTTAATTCTGCTACATCTGAAACAGTGTCACATGATTTCCATGTACTGTAGTTTTAATATAGTATTTTATCTCACTTCTTTCCTTTCTAGAATTCTTATTCTGTCCTGTGTTTTCAGTACTATTACAAACATGGCTGGAAATTTCTTACAAAGTTTACTTTTACAAAAAGGCAAATAAATGTAAAAGACATACTGCTTCAATAATAAACAAAAAAGAAATAGTGACAAGATGCCATTTTCATGTGTCCCGTATGCATATTTTTCACATGTCTTGCAGAAATTCAATAAAGGTTCCACAATGCCAAACCAAATGGGTTGGATCCAGACACCTGCAAGTGGAATTCCAGTCAAAAAGACTGTTCATTGAAGGGGGAATGGTAAAGAGATCACTTGGAGGCTTGGGCGACTGTCACACGGAGGAGTAAAAGGACCAGGAAGGTAACAGAGACTCTTAACCTACACAATCGCTTCGATGGACTTGGCATTACAAACAATGAGGAGCACTACGCGGAGGGAACAGAATGTCAACAAGAAGGAATCCAACTTCGGCAACAGGAACTAGATCAATGCTCCCAGCCTCAACAGAATGCTCAGGCAGTCCTAGTAGAACATGCTCGTCAAGGAGCCCAGAACAGGCCTCGGAAGAGGCGAGTTCTGGTTGTTGGGGACTCTTTGCTCAGAGGAACCGAAACGGCAATTTGCAAACCGGACAAGCTCAATCGAGAAGTCTGCTGTCTTCCTGGGGCCAGGATACACCACAAAACAGAGAGGCTAACCAGGCTGGTCAAACCGACTGACCATAAGCCCCTCATTTTGGTTCATGTCAGAACCAATGACACTGCAAGGAGCAGCTTTTACCACATTGCAAAGGACTACGAGCGTATGGGGACGAAGCTTAAGGACCTTGGTGCGCAGGTGGTCATTTCGTCTCTCCTCCCTGTTAAAGGATATGGCGCATGTAGGGAAAGGGCAATAGCAGAGGTCAACAACTGACTCCACAAATGGTGCTGCCGGCAACAGTTTGGGTTTTTAGAACATGGCCTGAATTTCCATGAACATGGACTTCTGGGGAGGGATGGGCTGCACCTCATGAAACTTGGCAGGAATGTTTTTGCAAACAGTCTTACAAGGAGGATTAAGAGGTCTTTAAACTAAGTTCCACTGGGGAGGGAGACAATATTATTCAAGGCAAGGACTCGGAGAGCACGGGGGAAAAGGCTCAAATGATACTGGACAAGTAGTACAAGCGACCAATGGCGGGAGGAGTAGAAACAATAGTAAAGGACTTGCAGGAAGGGCCCAGGGACTTAAGTGTCTCTACACTAATGCAAGGAGTATGGGAAACAAGCAGGATGAACTTGTACTCCTAGTACAACAAAATAAATACGATTTGATAGGCATCACTGAGACCTGATGGGATGAGTCTCATGATTGGAATATAGGAATAGAGGGGTATAGCCTATTTTGTAAAAATAGACCAAACAAGAAAGGAGGAGGAGTAGCCTTGTATGTCAAGGATGTTTTCACCTGTGAAGAGATCCAGGACTTAAATCCAGAAAGCCAGGTCGAGAGCATTTGGGTAAGAATTAAGGCAGCGAGAAACAATAGGGATATTCTGGTGGGGGTTTACTACAGACCTCCAACCCAGGCTGAGGACTTGGATGATGCCTTCCTCAACCAAATGACTGCACATTCAAAGAGGAGAGATACAGTAATAATAAGAGATTTCAATTATCCAGATATATGCTGGCAGAAAAACTCTGCCAAGAAAGCAAGGTCCAGCAAGTTTCTTGCTTCTCTTGCAGACAACTTCATGGTCCAGAAGGTGGAAGAGGCCACAAGGGTATCAAATATTCTAGATCTGATCCTGACCAACAGGGATGATCTTGTTAATGAGATAGAAATGGTTGGATCTTTAGGGGGGAGTGACCATGCTCTGTTGGAATTTGGCATTCAGTGGGAAGGAGAAGATAAGTGTAGCCAGACACTCATCTTAGATTTTAAAAAAGCAGACTTCTGTAAACTTAGGGAGCTGCTGGCTGGAATTCCGTGGTCAGGAATAGTGAAAGGGAAAGGAGTTCAGGAGGCATGGGAGTTCCTTAAAAAGGAGATACTGAAGGTACAGTCTAAAACTGTGCCAATAAGGAGGAAAAATGGAAGGCATCTGAAGAAACCAGAATGACTAAAGAACTCTCAGCTGAGCTGAGTGTTAAGAGAAACATGTATAGGAAATGGAAGAAAGGGGAAACCACCAAAGAAGAATTTAAGCAAGTAGCTAGGAGATGTAGGGAGGAAGTCAGAAAGGCTAAAGCACAGAACGAACTTAGGCTGGCCAGAGACATTAAAAACAATAAAAAGGTTTTTTTAAAAAAATATGTCCACAGCAAAAGGAAAAAGAAGGAGACAGGAGGGTCGCTGCGCAGAGAAGATGGGGAATTACTCACAGGGGGAAGAGAAAAGGCAGAACTACTTAACACCTTCTTTGCCTCAGTTTTTTCCCAGAAGGATACAAGCACTCAACCTGCCTGTTGGGAAGCAATGGAGGAAGCAGAGGAAATGAGGCAAATAATAGGTAGAGAGGTGGTACAGGAATACCTGGCCGCATTGGATGAATTCAAGTCTCCAGGGCCAGATGAATTGCATCCTAGGTAATCGCGAGAAGTCAACATGGATTTCTCAAAAATAAGTCATGCCAGACTAATCTTATCTCTTTTTATGATAGAGTTACTAGCTCGATAGATGAAGGGAATGCTGTGGATGTAGCATACCTCGATTTCAGTAAGGCCTTTGACAAAGTTCCCCATGACATTCTTGCAAAGAAGCTAGTAAAATGTGGGCTGGACAGGGCTACTGTTAGTTGGATTTGTAACTGGTTGACCGACTGAACCCAAAGGGTGATCACGAATGGCTGCTTTTCATCCTGGAGAGAAGTGACTAGCGGGGTGGCACAGGGTTCTGTCCTAGGCCCAATGTTGTTCAACATTTTTATCAATGACTTGGATGAAGGAATAGCGGGCATGCTCATCAAATTTGCAGATGATACCAAATTGGGAGGGGTTGCTAATACGCCAGAGGACAGGATCAAAATTCAAAATGACCTGGATAGATTGGAGAGCTGGGCCAAGGTGAACAAAATGAAATTCAATAGAGAGAAGTGTAAGGTCCTACACTTAGGTAGAAAAAATGGAATACAGAAATATAGGATGGGGGACACATGGCTGGATAGCAGTACATGTGAAAGGGATCTAGGAGTCTTCATAGACCACAAGCTGAACATGAGTCAGCAGTGTGATGCGGCGGCCAAGAAAGCCAATGCAATTCTCGGCTGCATTAATAGGAGTATGGTGTCTAGATCGAGGGAGTACTGATACCACTCTACTCTGCCTTGGTTAGACCCCATCTTGAATACTGTGTCCAGTTCTGGGCACCCCAATTCAAGAAGGATATTGACAAGCTGGAGCAAGTCCAGAGGAGGGTGACCAAAATGGTGAGAGGCCTGGAAGCCATGCCCTATGAGGATAGACTTAGAGAGCTGGGTATGTTTAGTCTTCAGAAGAGAAGGTGAAGAGGGGATATGATAGCCATGTTTAAATATTTGAAGGGATACCACTTAGAGGAAGGAGAGGGCTTGTTTTCTGCTGCTCCAGAGACCAGGACTAGGAGCAATGGATTCAAGCTGCAGGAAAGGAGATTCCAGCTGAACCTCAGGAAGAACTTCCTGACAGTCAGGGCTGCCCGGCAGTGGAATATGCTGCCTCGGAGTTTAGTGGAGTCTCCTTCCTTGGAGGTTTTTAAGCAGAGGCTTGATGGCCATCTGTGGGGAGTACTTTGAGGGTGTTCCTGCATGGCAGAGGGTTGGACTGGATGGCCCGTGTGGTCTCTTCCAACTCTAGATTTCTATGATTTCTTTGATTTTACTGATTTCTTCTTCCCATCACAGCTGTGTCATCTGCTCTACAGAACTCTATAAAGCAGGCTGTAAAGTACTGCAAAAGGAAGGAAAAATCAATGTAAATTGCAACCCCTTATCCTTCTTTCATCAGTTTTTTTTCCCCACAAACAAAAGGAATATAGTTGAAAACAGTTGAAAACAGACTGAGGAACATTAAGAGTAAAGAATTAACCTGGAATTCTCTCCGTTGTGTCTGTGGAAAAGCAAAACAGGACTTCCAGTGGAGGCTGAGCGGCGTTTGGACAGAATCCACGAGGGTGGTGGATTCCGTACCGCAGCGAGGTCGGTATTTCCTCGAAAAAGAGCTTAGACTTGGAGGAAAGTGACCCCTAGTTATAGGGGGACACAGAGGAGGCTCGAAGGGGGTCCGGATCCTGCCTGAAGTGGAAGATCGGAGGAAAGAGAAGACGACGAGAAAGGCAGAGGGGACCGCAGAGCCGCCATAACCTTGCTGGGTGGCTGTGATCAGCTTGCCGCGGCACCACCGATAAATTACAAATAGCAGAAGAATAACCTTAAAACCAACTGGGTAAGTGAGAACCGACGATCTTTTTACTGAGTGGAAAATAAGAATAAGATCTCTAATTTGAGAAGAGCGGCGAATCCCCGGTGCGGGAAAGCCCTGGGGATCGTAAGCAATTGTTTATTGGAAAGAAAGAAGCTTGATTTAGAAAAGTACTGTTTGGCATCTAACTGATATAACCGGACTTAACGGAATTTACTGAACTGGATTGGACTTTCGTAAGATGAAGACGGACAGAGCAAGTCATATAGTGGATTACAAATATTGAACAAAAAGTTTATGAAAGTTGGAGTTGGAGTAACATTGTTTATTTTTTCGGGAGCGGCTGGAAACACTGAAGTGACTAAAGAAAGTTTGTAGCGACATTACCTGCATAAAAGGGATGAGTATAAGTTTCAGACTGCTGTAATATTTAAACTTAACACTAAATACTTTAAATACTAAATACTTTAAATATCAACAGGAATCAGAAATATTTAGAAATGGGTGTGGTGGACTTGGAGATTGGATTGGACTGAGACTGAAGAAAATCGAGGGGTGTAGAAGTTATTAATGGCTGCTGAGAAAGAAGGAGGAGGTGAAGAGAGGAGTGAAGACAGTGAGAGAAAGTGAGAGAAAGTGAGAGAAGAAAGTGAGAGAAAGTGAGAGAAGAAAGCGATACTATTTAAAATCCTGAGAGATCGCTGAGTAAACAAACTGGAGAGATTGGGACTTGACAATAAAAGAATAAAGGAACACCGAAGAAAGACTTTGAATTGGAATTTAACGACGGGAGGTGAGAGACGGAAAGAAGGAAGTGAAAGTGGAATCAGCCATTAATAGAAGATTGGAGGTCCAGAAACATAGAAAACACAGAACCATAGAAAAATTTAGTTTAAGTGACTGTTGCTATATTAATATATCAGAACATAAAAATTGTTTATAAAAAAAAAACTTACTGTGTATAGAGTGGGGGGGAAATAGAACGGTTTGAATAAAAGGGGAGGGGAAGAAGAAGAAAAAGAAAAAAAACTAAACAAACTGATAGCATCTGAATTGTCTCTAAGCTAGTAAAAGATATCAAAGGGGGGAGGAATTTAAATCAAAAATTGGTGGAATACACACCTGAAAATACAAAGCATTACTGGTGTTGATAATACTATTGATTGTTGATAATATTGTTGATTATTTACTGTATACTGACTGTATGTTCGTTGAGTGATTACTGACTGTTTTTTTTTACCTACCAGATGCTGGGAGCTATTTAAAATCATATAGAAGGGTAACAGTGATATTGGTAATAGTTATTTATTTTCTCTTCACTTGATTACTTACTTGATCATTTACTCAATGGATTGTTGAATATTTCATAATCTGGAGTGTATTATATTCAGTTGAAATTAGGATTTAGATTATAGATAGAATATATTAGAGGGATTAAAATATAGATATATAAAGATTAGTGAAATAGAAAACTAAGGAGGGTTATGTGAATATGTGAATAAGCATTAAGTATATATTTAGGTTAATGAGATAGAGAAGTTCAAAAGAATAAAAATTGAGAGATATTAAACAATTATTAATTGAAGAGGGAAAAAAAAAGGACAAGAGGAAGAATTAATTGTATTTAAAGGACCTAAAATTATTAAGTTTCAAGATGATGGGAGCAGGAAAAAGAAATGGGCTGCCGGTGCGCAAACACAAATCCAAACTTTGTTGCAAGAAGAGCCTCCACAGAGATCAAATTGCCTAGTATGGAGATGAAATTAACAACAGGAGAGCAACAAAGCGCAGCACAAATGGTGGGACTTGATATAGCAGAAGAATTAAAGAAATTAACTTTGACATTTAAAAATGAGATGAAAGAGATGAAAAATGAAATGAAACACATAAGAAATGAAATAAAAATGGATCTAAAAAAAGAGTCGGTGTCGGGAGTCCTCCATGTTTTATTGTTTTAGGATAGCAGTAGACTGAGGAAATAGTGATAGTAGGCTGTTAGCTATTCCCAGGCGCCAACCATTCCTTCTGGCTGGAATTTCAAAGGAACCGTTTGGCATGATGACGTTCGTTCTTTTACAACTATCTTAGGAGAAACTGTCTGTTAAAGTGTAAGGTGGGGGGAAAATGTTCCTATTTCAAGCTTTAACGTCTGAAGACAGCATCCCTTACTATGTTACAATAAATCTTCTATTAAGTTTGTTGATCCGTGTAAGAGTGAATCTGTTCCTGACAGAAAGCTCGAGAATCCTTTCAAAAAATGCACCAATTGATGGACCAGTCGATTACTGAAGAAGAGCAAGGATCTGCAGAATCTGATGGAGCTACAGAAACTGAAGTGCCCCTGGATACCAAGACAAAATTGCGCCTGACCGAGGCTATGGAAACCCCCACAAGTGGCCAACCTGGGGTCTGGGGAGAAAAGCCACGTACGTCGTTGAGACAACGCAGAAGGGCTGCTAGATGGGATACATCAGCAAAAGACCTATCCCTTTTGGAGGAGATAAAGCAAATGGAAACCGAACTGGAAAGAAAAGATGAGGAGATACTCGAACTCAAGACCATGCTACGCGAGATGCGCATCCGTCCCTCGCAGACAGGGAGATCACCAGGAGGAGAACCACGAGCGGCTGTCTCGGCGGCAGGCACCCCTGGTCCGCCCCAGCAACCAACAGGGCACACGCCAACGCCACTGTTACTCAGAAATGTGGGAGACCTGAAAGCGACCTTCAACGGGAAGGGGGAGAAACTCTCTCTTTTTTGACTATGGCAAACAATTTCATGATTGATCACGGCCATCTATTTCGGGATGATGCGGCCCGAATTCGATACCTAAGCCAGAGGACGAAAGGACTGGCAGCAGACTGGGTAGCGAACCTAGATCACTCCCGTCCCCCGAAACTGAAAATCTGCAGCTCTTCATGAACCATCTGGAACGCTTTGAGACCCCCATTTATTGGAAAACACCAAATATCAACTGAAACGAATGAAACAAGGCAGGAACGATGTGGGGACGCATTCCCCTAATTTAGAAACCTGGCCACCAAAGTCCCGTGGAGTGATGAAATTCTAATTGAGTTATACAAAGATGGACTAAATCCTGATATTCTACACGGGTGCTTAATGCAGGCCAATCCACAGACCCTGCTAGGTTGGGTCAGACTAGCTACTGAAATGGAAGGCATAACCCAGACTGTTCAGCTAAACCGACAACGACAAGACGTGCCAAAACGACAACCTCGCGGTCCCACCGTCCTCAATGCTGAGGAACGGAACAAACGTCTCCGTTTGGGCATGTGCTTTAACTGTGGAAAACCGGGCCACCTCGCCAACACCTGCCGCGGAAACCAAGCTCCGATTGGGACTAAGGGAGCACGAGCAGACCCAAAGAATATAGAATTCACACATCAGACAGCGGCCGCCAAACAACCACTTAGACGCACTTCTAGGGACCCTGCAGCGGTGACAGTCAGACCCTCATTCGATGATGAAACCACCTCTTCGTCCTCATCTGACATAGATGGAGATTCTAAACCTGACTGCGATGACTGGCAAGCGGCGGGAACATCTGTAAGTACTCCTAAAATTCCCCATTTCTACGCCACGGTTGCGATTAGTGGCAGCGATGGGACTTTGCATGTAGGTGGGCATTAATTGAACTCCTGGCTGCTCCAGAAGTTTGTTACACCCCAAATTGGCCAAAAAATTGAAAACTCTTTATGAGCCCTTGCAATGCCCCATCAAATTAACGCAAATGGATGGGACCTCAATGACTGTGGGGAGTAATTAGCAAACTACTAAGCCCATCTCATTTCAAATGGACAAAAACAATTACAGCATGCGATTTCTAGTTCCCAAGGCGATGCAGTTCAAATTGGTCTTGGGAATCGATTGGCTTCGTGAATATAACCCCCAGATAAACTGGACTGCTGGCACTATGTCCTCTTCAGATGAAAACTTTTCTATTCCCCATGAAGAATTGCAAAGAATTCCTTCACACTACCGAGACTTCCAAAAGGCTTTCCACGAAAGGGAGGCTGACAAATTGCCTCCCCACACGGACTTTGACTGTAAACTGAAATTAGTTGAGCTGGGCCACCCTGCCTAAACCAAAATTTATCCCATGAGCCAAAAAGAACTCCTTGCTCTCAAGAAGTTCCTAAATAAAAACTTGGCTCGCGGCTTTATCAAGCCCTCTACAGCCCCCACGGCGAGTCCTGTCTTCTTCCGAGAGAAAAGATCCCAGCGCGGATCCGAGACTGATAGTTAACTACTCTGCTATTAACCAGGTTATTTCCTCCAATTGTTATCCCATACCTCTGATACGGACTGTTTGGATGATCTTGTTCAAGGAAAATATTTCACCAAACTTGATCTTAAAGAGGCTTTTCATAGGATTAGAATGGACCCGGACTCTGAGTGGCTCACCACCTTTGCAACTCCTCTAGGTAACTTTAAATGGACGGTTCTTCCCTTTGGCTTACAATCGGGGCCATCTGTGTTCCAAATGTTTTTGAACACCATTTTCCATGACTTGTTGTATCAGGGGGTTCTGATTTATCTGGATGACATTTTAATTTACGCAGATTCCATGGAATCTTATGTGTCCTTGGTTCGTGAAGTGTTACGAAGGCTTATAAGATAACAACCTCGTGGTTAATTTATCTAAATGCCAATTTGACACCCAAACTTTTGATTACTTGGGATAGAGGATTCAAGATTGTTCACTTAAAATGGACCCTTCGAGATTAACTCCATTTTGCAATGGCCCGTCCCTAAAACTGTGAAGCAACTGAACAATTTCTTGGTTTTGCGAACTTCTACCGGAACTTTATTGAGGATTTTGCGGCCATAACGCTTCCACTCACCAACCTTCTACGGAAACCTAAAGGATCCACTGCGGGCAAGGCGCATAGACTTTGTTGGTCGCCTGAGTGTCAATCGGCGTTTGACCATTTGAAATCTAAATTTACGTCTGAGCCCTTACTCCTTTTTCCCGACAGTTGTAAGCAATTCATTGTGCAAACGGATGCTTCGGACTTTGCCATGGCAGCCGTTCTTTTACAACATGACACCACAGGAGCACTCAGGCCTTGTGCTTTCATTTCAAAAGAAATTTTCCCCTCAACAAGCTAATTGGCCTATTTGGGAGAAAGAAGCCAAGGCTATCCATTTTGCGCTGTCCTTGGCGTCATTTGCTTGAAGGGGCTCGACTCCCCTTTGAAGTTTGGACTGATCATAGGAATTTGCAAGCCTTACAGTCTGCTAAGAAACTCTCCCCTGAAGCAGGCGAGATGGGCTGAATTTTTCCAGAGATTCCGATTTAAAATTGTTTTCAAACCTGGCCGAACTAACCAACTGGCGGACCCTCTCTCTCACTTCCCTGTTTTGCGGGATCCCTGCTACGTCCTCCCACTCCAATACCTTGTTCCTGCTCCTCTCTGGCTTCTCAAGTGACTACTCGTGCATTAGCAAAGACAAGGCTTTCTGCCTCCTCTCTTTGTGACTCCGCTCTCCGCGATGCTATCATTCATGCAGCGCATGCAGACTCCTGGCTACCGGCAAACAAGGATAAAATAGAATGGGTTGACAATCTCCCCTTTTATGGCACCAAGGTCTACGTTCCCCCTGCTGCCCGCGAGCAGGTACTTCATCGTTATCATGATTCCAAACCCGCTGGACATTTTGGGTTTTTGAAGACATTGCATGCGATTCGCCGCCTTTTTTGGTGGCCTGGATTAAACCCCTCCGTGCAAACTTACATTAAGCAGTGTGCCACTTGCAACGTTTCTAAATCGCCCACATCTAAACCTCAAGGGCTCCTGCAACCTCTGCCTGCGCCTGCTAGCCCCTGGTCGGTCATCGCATGGGATTTTATCGTGTCTCTTCCCTCTTCACACGGCTTTCATGTTATTTGGGTTGTTACTGATCACTTTTCCAAGCAATGTCATTTTGTGCCTCTAAAGAAACTACCCCGTGCTGACCAGCTGGCTGACCTGTTCGTTAATCATGTATGGAAACTTCACGGACTACCTTCGGTGATCATTTCGGACAGGGATCCAATTTTCACTTCCAAGTTTTGGACTTGTCTACTGAAAACCCTGGGAGTCACTCAGAAACTCAGCAGTGCTTATCACCCTCAAACAGATGGCCAATCTGAGCGTGTTAACAAATCTCTTGAACAATTTCTTAGGTGTTTTGTTTCTGAGAACCAGAATGATTGGGCTCCGCTCCCTTTCCCTTCGCTGAGTTTGCCATCAATTCTGCGGTTCATACCTCTACTGGGAAAACCCCCCCTTTTAAGAGTTTACGGCTTCCTTTCCCTTTTCCTCTCCCCCCCTCTCCCTCTCTCTCCGCTCCTCCTTCTGTTTCTGCTTGGGTCTCTAAATTTTCTGGCATTTGGCAATCCGTCTCAGATGCTATAGCATCCGCTAAAGCTTCCCACAAACGTTTCGCTGACTGTAAACGGCAGCCTAATCCCCTTTACCAGCCCGGGGATTTGGTTTTCCTTTCTTCTTAAGACATTACCTATTCTCCTTCTCCGTCTAAAAAACTTTCCCCTCGTTTTCTCGGACCTTTTCCTGTGAAAAGGGCTATTAATGATGTCTCTTTTGAACTTGATCTCCCTTCTTCCCTCAAGGCTATTCATCCTGTTTTCATTCCAGTTTGCTGAAGAGGGCACCTTCATAACTTCTTCGGACGGCTGATGTTCTCAGACGCCGACTGACTTGCTACTGCATTCATATTACTATTTAGTTTTCTTGTCTTTCTACTGTTCCGTGATATTTTTATATTTTGTGTATCTTTATGTATTGTTTTTAAAAAAGTGGGGCAGGAGTGTGGGAGTCCTCCATGTTTTATTGTTTTAGGGATTGTAATCGACTACTGAGGAAATAGTGATAGTAGGCTGTTAGCTATTCCCAGGCGCCAACCATTCCTTCTGGCTGGAATTTGGAAGGGACCCGTTTGGCATGATGACGTTCGTTCTTTACAACTATCTTAGGAGAAACTGTCTGTTAAAGTGTAAGGTGAGAAGACGGCCAATTCTCAAACTGATGAAGACAGCATCCCTTACTATGTTAGATAAATCTTCTATTAAGTTTGTGAATTGGTGTAAGAGTGAATCTGTTTCTGACAGAAAGCTTGAAGAATGCTTTAAAAAATACACAAATTGGATGAACCATCGATTGAAAGAAGCAAGGATCTGCTAGATCTGATGGAGCTACAGAAACTGAAGTGCCCCTGGATACCAAGACAAAATTGCGCCTCAACAGAGGCTATGAAAATGCCCACAAGCGGCCAAACCTGGGGTATTAGGGAGAAAAGCCATCCAATGATGGAGACAACCAAAGATATTAGATGGGATACATCAGCAAAAGACCTATGCCTTTTGGAGGAGATAAAGCAAATGGAAACCGAACTGGAAAGAAAAGATGAGGAGATACTCGAACTCAAGACCATGCTGCCAGCGAGATGCGCATCCGTCCCTCGCAGACAGGGAGATCACCAGGAGGAGAACCAAGGCGGCTATATCGGCGGCAGGCACCCCTGGTCCGCCCCAGCAACCAACAGGGCACACGCCAACGCCACTGTTACTCAGGAAATAGGGGAGACCTGAAAGCGACCTTCAACGGGAAGGGGGAGAAACTCTCTTTTTTTTTGACTATGGCAAACAATTTCATGATTGATCACGGCCATCTATTCGGGATGATGCGGCCCGAATTCGATACCTAAGCCAGAGGACGAAAGGACTGGCAGCATGGGTAGCGAACCTATATGACTCCGCGCCCAAAACTGAAATTGCCACTCTTAGATGAACCATCTGGGGAACCACTGAAGACCCCCATTTATCGGAAAACTAAATATCAACTGAAACGAATGAAACAAGGCAGGAACGATGAGGGGGACGTATTCCCGTGAATTTAGAAACCTGGCCACCAAAGTCCCGTGGAGTGATGAAATTCTAATTGAGTTATACAAAGATGGACTGAGTAGCCATATTCTACACGGGGTGCTTAATGCAGGCCAATCCACAGACCCTGCTAGGTTGAGTAGACTAGCTACTGAAATGGAAGGCATAACCCAACTCTTGAGCTGAACCGACAACGACAAGACGTGCCAAAACGACAACCTCGCGGTCCCACCGTCCTCAATGCTGAGGAACGAACAAACGTCTCCGTTTGGGCATGTGCTTGAGCTAGGAAAACCGGGCCACCTCACAGCACCTCCACAGAAACCCAAGTCCAGATGGGACTGGGAGACGGCAAGACCAAAGAATATAGAATTCACACATCAGACAGCGGCCGCCAAACAACCACTTAGACGCACTTCTAAGGACCCTGCAGCGGTGACAGGAGACTCCGATCCCGATGATGAAACCACCTCTTCGTCCTCATCTGACATCCAGTGAGGTCATGCTAAACCTGACTGCGATGACTGGCAAGCGGCAGATACTGTAAGTATTCCTAAAATTCCCCATTTCTACGCCACGGTTGCCGTTCGTGGCAGCGATGGGACTTTGCATGTACATAGGGCATTAATTGACTCTGGCTGCTATCCCAGATTTTGTTTACACCCCAAATTGGCCAAAAAATTGAAAACTCTTTATGAGCCCTTGGAATGCCCCATCAAATTAACGCAAATGGATGGGACCTCAATGACTGGGGGAGCTGATAGTTCTGGGTGTGAGCCAGCCCACGTGGCTTCCAAATGGACAAAAACAATTACAGCATGTCGATTCTTAGTTCCCAAGGCGATGCAGTTCAAATTGGTCTTGGGAATCGATTGGCTTCGTGAATATAAGACCCCCAGATAAACTGGACTGCTGGCACTATGTCCTCTAGATGAAAATTTTTCTATTCCCCATGAAGATTGCAACAAATTCCTTCACACTACCGAGGAACTTCCAAAAGGCTTTCCACGAAAGGGAGGCTGACAAATTACCTACCACACGGACTTTGACTGTAAACTGGAATTAGTTGACGGGGCCACCCTCCTGAAAATTTCTGCCATTAAGCCAAGAAGAATCCCTTGCTCTCAAGTTCCTAGATGAAAAACTTACGCTCGCCCGGCTTTATCAAGCCCTCTACAGCCCCCACGGCGAGTGCTATTACTTGTTGAAAGAAAGGTCCAGCGCGGTCCAAAACTGATAGTTAACTACTCTGCTATTAACCAGGTTATTTCCTCCAATTGTTATCCATACCTCTGATACGGACTGTTTACGGACCATCTTATTTTCAAGGAAAATGTTTCACAAACTCGTGTTTGAAAGGACTTTCATAGGATTAAATCAACCCCGACTATGAGTGGCTCACCACCTTTAAACTCCTCTAGGTAACTTTAAATGGACGGTTCTTCCCTTTGGCTTACAATTGGACATGTTAAAGAAATGTTTTTGAACACCCTTTGCAGTGGCTTCTTGTGTATCAGGGGGTTCTGATTTATCTGGATGACATTTTAATTTAACCAGATTCCATGGAATCTCATGTGTCCTTGGTTCGTGAAGTGTTTCGAAGGCTTATGATAACAACCTCGTGGTTAATTTATCTAAATGCCAATTTGACACCCAAACTTTTGATTACTTGGGATATCAGATTCAAGATTGTTCACTTAAAATGGACCCTTCGAAGATTAACTCCATTTTGCAATGGCCCATCCTAAAAGTGCAAACAAACTAACAATGTCTTGGTTTTGCGAACTTCTCCGGAACTTTATTGAGGATTTTGCGGCCATGACTTCACTCCACCAACCTTCTACGGAAACCTAAAAGATGCACTGCGAGAGACAGCCGCCATGACTTATTGGTCGCCTGAGTGTCAATCGGCGTTTGACCATTTGAAATCTAAAATTTACGTCTGAGCCCTTACTCCTTTTTCCCGACAGTTGTAAGCAATTCATTGTGCAAACGGATACTTGGACTTTGCCATGGCAGCCGTTCTTTTACAACATGACACCAGGAGCACTCAGGCCTTGTGCTTTAGACTCAAAAGAAATTTTCCCCTCAACAAGCTAATTGGCCTATTTGGGAGAAAGAAGCAAGGCTATGCAACTTGCGCTGTCCTTCACGTCATTTTGCTTGAAGGGCTCGACTCTCCCCTTTGAAGTTTGGACTGATCATAGGAATTTGCAAGCCTTACAGTCTGCTAAGAAACTCTCCCTAAGCAGGCGAGATGGGCTAAATTTTCCAAGTCCGATTTAAAATTGTTTTCAAACCTGGCCGAACTAACCAACTGGGACCTCTCTCTCGACTTCCCTGTTTTGCGGAATCCCCTGCTACGTCCTCCCACTCCAATACCTTCTTTTCCTGCCTCCTCTCTGGCTTCTCAAGTGACTACTCGTGGGTTTGGCAAAGACAAGGCTTTCTGCCTCCTCTCTTTGTGACTCCGCTCTCCGCGATGCTATCATTCAGTGGGCGCAGTACAGTCCTGGCTACCGGCAAACAAGGATAAAATAGAATGGGTTGACAATCTCCCCCTTTATGGCACCAAGGTCTACGTTCCCCCTGCTCCCGCGAGCAGGTCTCATCGTTATCATGATTCCAAACCCGCTGGACATTTTGGGTTTTTGAACAGTCATTAAATTCGCCGCCTTTTTTGGTGGCCTGGTTTAAACCCCTTCGTGCAAACTTACATTAAGCAGTGTGCCACTTGCAACGTTTCTAAATCGCCCACATCTAAACCTCAAGGGCTCCTGCAACCTCTACTACGCTGCTAGCCCTGAGTCGTCATCGCATGGGATTACTCGTGTCTCTTCCCTCTTCAGGGCCCCGGCTTTCATGTTATTTGGGTTGTTAGTCACTTTCAAGCAATGTCATTTTGTATTCTAAAGAAACTACCCCGTGCTGACCACAGCTGGCTGACCTGTTCGTTAATCATGTATGGAAACTTCACGGACTACCTTCGGTGATCATTTCGGACAGGGATCCAATTTTCACTTCCAAGTTTTGGACTTGTCTCTTGAAAACCCTGGGAGTCACTCAGAAACTCAGCAGTGCTTATCACCCTCAAACAGATGGCCAATGTTGCGCGTGTTAACAAATCTCTTGAACAATTTCTTAGGTGTTTTGTTTCTGAGAACCAAAATGATTGGGCTCCGCTCCTTCCGTTCGCTGAGTTTGCCATCAATTCTGCGGTTCATACCTCTACTGGGAAACCCCCTTTTGAAATAGTTTCCGGCTTCCTTCCTTCTCCTTTCCCCCCCTCTCCCTCTCTTCCTCCCGCTCCTCCTTCTGTTTCTGCTTGGGTCTCTAAACTTTCTGTACATTGGCAATTGATAGATGCTATAGCATCCGCTAAAGCTTCCCACAAACGTTTAACACATTGTAAAGATGCTGCCTTACCAGCCCGGGGGATTTGGTTTTCCTTTCTTCTAAGAACATACCTCTCCTTCTCCGTCTAAAAAACTTTCCCCTCGTTTTCTTGGACCTTTTCCTGTAAAAGGGCTATTAATGATGTATCTTTGAACTTAATCTCCCTTCTTCCCTCAAGGCTATTCATCCTGTTTTTCATTCCAGTTTGCTGAAGAGGGCACCTTCATTAACTCTTGGCGGGTTGATGTTCCTCCAACGCCCCCGACTGACTTGTTACTGCATTCATATTACTATTTAGTTTTCTTGTCTTTCTACTGTTGCCGTAAATTTTATTTTTATATTTTGTGTATCTTTATGTATATATTTTTTTTTGAAAAAACATAATCTGGGAGTCCTCCATGTTTTATTGTTTTCAGGATAAGCTTCAGTGGGGCTTGGAGGAAATAGTGATGGTCAGCTGTAGCTATTCCCAGGTGCCAACCATTCCTTCTGGCTGGAATTTCAAAGGAACCGTTTGGCATGATGACGTTCGTTCTTTTACAACTATCTTAGGAGAAACTGTCTGTTAAAGTGTAAGGTGGGGGGAAAACGTTGCCATTCTCGAGCTTTAACGTATGAAGACAACATGCTTACTATGTTACAATAAATCTTCTATTAAGTTTGTTGATCCGTGTAAGAGTGAATCTGTTCCTGACAGTTGGAGACCTTTAGTACAAAACTAGATGGTATCTACGAAGTGCAAATCGATTTAACAGGAAAGGTAAAGAGATGGAAGAAGACGACAACGATGGAAGTCCAATAAAGATGGAGAGAGAACGAACGCAACAACTGGAAAGAACAACTTCATTAATAAATGGACATCAAGAATAGGATGAATGAATTACAAATTAAGAGGTCTTCCAGAACAAATGCAAGAAGATTTATATCAGAGATTAACCAGTCCATTAGCCCAATTAATTAGATAGTATTTAGAACAATTAGACCTCAAAATGGACAGGATTTTTCATGTAAACTCAGAAATGGCAAAGAAGAAAAATGTACCATGAGACATTGTGGTATATTTTTTGAGAGAGGGTAAAGGATGTGGTCCTACAGAAGAGTTACTTGAAAAGACTGGTTGTGGAAGGAGCAGAAATCAAAATTTATAAGGATGTCCATCCAGTAACGTTGAAAAAGAGAAGAGAATATAGTTTCTTAACGCAACAGTTAAGAACACACGGGATAAGATACACATGGGAACGTGCAGAAGGGATTTCATTTATATGGAAACAAAAAAGATATGTTTTGAATTCAATAATGAAAGCAAGAGAATTCTGGAAGAAGAACAAAGAAGAATTAAATAGATTGGAGATAACAAGCAACGCAGAAAAAATACCACCCTCTGAAGATGAACAGGTAAAAGAAGATTTAAGAAAAGAACTGAGAAGAGAAAGGAGGAAAATACAGGAGGAAGAAGCTTCTGGAACCACTCAAGAAGAAGAAGGAGAAGTATTAGAAGAGGAAGAGGAAGAGGAAGAGGTCGAAGAAGAAGCGGATTTATTACAAGATATAGAAATAGAAGAATTGGAAGAGACAACTGAAGAAACGGAATAGGAGATATTTTAGGACACTAATATAAAATGAGAATAAATATACTTTCTTGGAATGTTCGAGGCATGAACTCCCCTCACAAGAGAAAATGCATATTTCATTATTTAGAAAAAAATAATTTAGATATAATTGCAATTCAAGAGTCCCACATTAAAAATAAAGATTCAAATTACATTAAAAATTTAAAATTAGGGCAATGTTTCTCATCATTAAATGATAAGAAAAAAAAGGGAGTAATAATTTATATAAAAAACACATATGTAGTGAAAAAGATATATAGTGATGATTCAGGACATATTATCGCAGTTGAGGTCACCATCAGTAATTCTAAATTGGTAGTAGTCGCAGTGTATGCCCCTTTAGTAAATAAAAGTAAATTTTATAAGAATTTGTTAGAAATATTATTAGAGATAGGGGGTAATAAATTAATTTTGATGGGGGATTGGAATGGGGTTATAAATCCATTATTAGATAGATCTTTGAAAGAAAAAGATGAATTAAACAGAAATAATCAGGGGAAATTACCTAAAAGTTTTTTTGAATTGTTAGATTATTTTTCTCTAGAAGAAGTATGGAGAAAAATAAAAGGTGAGGGAAAAGATTATACGTATTACTCAGACCGCCATAAAAGTTGGTCAAGATTAGATATGTTTTTTGTTTCATCAGAGATGATAAAAAATATAACAAAAATAGAAATTTTACCTAGAACATTTTCGGATCACTGCCTGATAAGAATGTCATTACATTATGGAATAAATAAATTTAGCTGGAAATTAAAAGATAGTTTATTGCATAAGAAAGATATAGTCCAGGAAGCAAAAGAAGAAATAAAAAGACTTATCGAAAATAATTTGGATAAAGGACAATCACCGCAGATAGTGTGGGAAACAGTTAAAGTAGTAATGAGGGGTTTCTTCATAAATAAACAGGCCTGGATAAATAAATGTAAGAAACAAAAAGAGGAATTTTTGGCGAAAAAATTGCAGGAAAAGAATATGAATTAAAAATGAAACCCTCGGATAAAACAATTCAAAAAGAACTGAAAATATTGAGAAATCAAACAGCAGCGCTTTTAGTAGAGGAGATGGAAAAAAATTTGAAATTCACCAAACAAAGATATTTTGAACAAGCTAACAAACCTGGAAGGTGGCTTGCATATAAAGTTAAGAAAGAAAAGAAAAATATAATATTATAGGTATAAGAGAAGGACAAATATTATATAATCAACAAGAGAAAATAAAGGATATCTTTGTGAATTACTTTGAAGAATTTTATAAATATGGAATTTACCAACAAGAACAAGAAAAGAAAATTATAGAATATTTACAACAGACTGAATTTAATCAATTACTGGAATCCCAAAGAAATGACTTAGATAGTCAAATTACAATGCAAGAAATAAGAGAAGCAATTAGGAGATTAAAATTGGGAAAAACTCCAGGCCCAGACGGGTTTACGGTTTTATATTATAAAACATTTCAAGATGAATTAATACCATTATTATACCAAGTTTTAAATTCTATCAGACACCGAGAATTCCCAAATTCATGGAAAGAGTCTAATATTGTATTAATCCCAAAAGAAGGTAAAGATAAAGCAGATAAAAGAAATTATAGACCAATCTCCCTATTAAATGTCGATTACAAAATTTTTGCTTTTATACTAGCAGAAAGATTAAAGAAAATTTTGATAAATTGGATTCAGGAGGATCAAAATGGTTTCTTACCTGGTAGGTACTTAAGAAATAATATAAGGATAATATTAGATACTATAGAGTATTATCAAAAATCAAATCAAAAAGAAGTAGCACTAATTTTTTTAGACGCAGAAAAAGCGTTTGATAAAGTGAACTGGAAATTTATGCTAGAGACAATTAGTAGGATGGGAATTGGTAAAAGATTTAAAGAATGGATTGGTGCGATATATGACGAACAAAAAGCAAGTCTCATAATAAATGGAGAAACCACTAGACAATTTATGATTACTAAAGGTACGAGACAAGGTTGTCCCTTGTCACCATTATTATTCATAATATATTTGGAAATTTTACTAAATAAAATTAGGAATAATAGGGAAATTAGAGGGATGAGAATAAAAGAATATGAATTTAAAACGTTAGCTTATGCTGATGACTTGGTAATAATTTTGGAAAACCCTTTGACTAGTATTAAATTGTTGACAAGAATAGTGGAACAATTTGGAGAGGTAGCAGGGCTTAAAATTAATAAAGAAAAATCAGTGATGATTACGAAAAATATGACACATTTACAAGAAATAGAGTTAATAGAAAAATCAGGTTTTAATATATCAAAAAAAGTTAGATATTTAGGTGTAATGATAACGAAAAATAATTCAGATTTATTTGAAACTAATTATAAAAAAACATGGGGGGAAATCAGAAAGAGAAGTGGAAAAAATTAAAGCTATCATTATTAGGGAGAATTGCGGTCATTAAAATGAATATCCTGTCAAAAATGATGTTTCTCTTTCAGAATATACCTATTTTAGTGAATGAAAAACCATTCAAAAACTGGGAGTTTGATCTAAGTAAATTTATTTGGAACAGAAAGAAACCGAGAATTAGAATGAAATATTTAAAAGAGGTGAAGGAGAAAGACCTAAAATTATATTACGAAGCAGCGATATTAATTTGGTTGAAAGATTGGATAATGTTAAAAAATGCAAAATTACTAAGTTTAGAAGGCTTTAACCTCTATTATGGCTGGCATGCATATTTATGGTATGATAAACAAAAAAATAATAAGATATTTATGGACCATTTTATCAGGAAAGCATTATTAACGATTTGGCTAAAAGTAAGGAAAAAGCTATATACAAAATTACCATATTGGGTTTCCCCACACGAGGCATTTCATCGTTTGGAAAAGATAAAATCAAGAAATTGGATAACTTACAAGGATATTATTAAGAAAGTGGGTTCTAATATTGAGTTGAAAAGTAGGGAAGAATTATTTAGAGATGGTTTCAATACACATTGGTTCCTACATACACAATTAAGATTAAAATTTAAATCAGATATAAAAGAAAAAGGGATTGCGATGGATGATAATGAATTTGATCTAATATTGAAACCAGGAGTAAAAAGACCATTAAGTCAAATTTATAAAATTCTTTTAGGGTTAGAATTAGAAGGGGAAGCTGTTAAAAGTAATATGATAAAATGGGCCCAGGATTTAGGTCACCCTATAATGTTAGAGCAATGGGAAAAGATATGGAAAAATAACCAAGAATTCACTAAAAGCAATTATCTGAAAGAAAAATTTTTTAAACAATATTATAGATGGTACCTTACATCCATACAAATATCAAATATACACAAAAATAAAAAACTAAATAAATGCTGGAAATGTCAAGGTACAGGCAACTATCTCCACATGTGGTGGAGATGTAGTAAAGCCCAAGAATATTGGAAACAAATTCATCAAAATATAGAAAAGTATTTAAAGATTAAATTTCATATGAAACCGGATATATATTTGCTGAATATATTGGATGGAATTGAGCAAAATGTAAGAAAGAAATATTCAAGAGTTTTACTTTATATGATATATGCAGCAAGAATTATTTTTGCAAAATTCTGGAAAAATACTCAAATTCCAATGCTAGAAGAATGGGTAGACAAAGTGTATGAATTAGCAGTTATGAATAAACTAACTTTAAAATTACAAAATAAAAGTAATGATAGTTTCAGACGGCAGTGGGACGTATTAGATGCTATGTGGACAGAGAGCTGGGGAGTTCATGCCTTGATAGGTTTATATGACTAGATCAAGGAGGTATGAGATATAAAACAAGATATTAAAATAGTTATTGATAAATTAAGTAAACGTGTAAAAGAGTTATATATATATATATGTAGATTACAAATAGAATTGTGAAAGTTAAATGAATATTTCGGATAAATTTTTGGATAAGAGTGTAACAAATTGGAGAGATTTATTAGCAGTAAAAAGTATGGGGGGAAAAAAAGAGAAGCAGGTGTAATGAAAAGAAGATAACCTTCGGAATCACCCATTGGTAAGATAAAAGAAGTCAATTAAATTTTAATTTTTTTCTTTTTTGTCTGTCTAGATAGAAAAGTAGAGTAAGGATATGTTTGTAAGTCTTAGAGGTAGGTAAATTAGAATTAATTGTGTTTTTGTTTTGTTTTGTTTTTTGATGTTAATTTGATTGTAAAAGGGATTAAGGAAATAACAAGATTGGGAATATCTGACTTGTTTTGGTTAGATATTTGAATAGAGGTAAATAGATATATAGACACAGGTATTCCCTTAAACAATCATGGTTTTGTTTTGTTATGTTTGTTTTGGTGTAGTTTATTTGTAAATTGTAAATTTATTTGTAAATTTATTTTTCTTTTGTGTGTGTGTGTGTGTGCTTTGTTCTGTATTGTGAGATTGTATGATTATTTATGTATAATAAAATTTATTTTAATAAAAAAAAAATTAAAAAAAAAGAAGAAAAGCAAAACAGTTGGGAGACGCTGGGAAAGAAAGAGAAAAGGCAAGAGACCGAAAAACGAAAGCGGGAGCTGCTACGAAAACACGGAGAGAGTAAGGAAGGAAAGGAGTAAGGAGGGAACGAGAAACATTGGAAAGTTAGAGTGGACTGGGATAGACTGGATATTGTGACGAAGAGAATTGAAAGAAGACTGAAAATGAGATAGAGTGGAAGTGAAAAATTGGAGCTGAACAGTGAAGGACGAAAGGAGAGTAGAATCTGGAAGAGAGACAAAGGTGGATTATGGGACTGTGCTTTTGAATTGAGAGAGAACGAAAAGCTGGACTGGACTTCAGTGTATTGAAAGAGCAAGCAAAGGCGATCGGAAGGTTCGTGTGGGGAAGACTGAAAGAAGGAGAGATTTGAGAGTGGGAGAAGAAAGTAACAGCTGGCAAAGTTTGGAAAAACGAAGACTTGTGAAGGACGGGGGGCGGAATAAAGGGAGTGTGGTAAAATTTCTAAAGATCCACATTTTGAAAGCTCAACCTATCCTATGCCACAGCATTTACAGGGCTAACACATTGCAAGCAATGCCAGTATACAAGAAAAAAAAAATCTCGGATCCACATTTTCAATGGATCCCCCTTACTATTCTCTTAAAACTTTCATTTAAAAAAAAGCATAAAAGGGCTGCCTTCTCTTCTTCTGTTAATATCCAGTCCCATACCCATTTTCCGAGTGAGTCCCTTGGAGAGCGAGCGTGGCGGAGGGCCGCCACCAGCCGGCCAGAGATTGGGTGGGAGGAGGGAGTCTAGGAGGGGTTGGGGGTCAGCGGACCAGGCGTCCGCACCCACCTGCCCGCCCTCTCCCCTTCGCCTGCTCTGAACATGACCATAAGTTGCATTTGGAACAGGCTTTTCTTGTTCTGGGGTGAATTGTTAAAAACATGCACACAGAACTGTTTTGTGGGATGACCAGTTTCAACCTCAGCTCAGACTGTCGCTGCATGCGCGTGCGCCCGTTAGAGGAGCACCCCGGCCCCTCGCTTTGGCCGCGGGGCCAGAATGCTCCTCGAGCAGGTGCGTGCGTGTGCAATGAGAGAGGCCCGACGGGCCGTGGTGGCCCCTTCCCTCCCACAGGGAAGGAAGCCGCAGTTCTGCCCGGCCTCCCCATCACTGCACCATGCACCCCCCGGGGTCGCTCCCGCGATGGTGGGCCCCGCGCCTGGCCTCCCCTCATGCTGAACCAGATGGAGGTGTCGGTGTGGTTCACCCCCAGCTTGTACTCGACCACGGCCAGCTGCACGGCACGCAGGCGCTCCTTCTCACCGCCGCCACTGCCGTGGCCATTACCTCCATCTTCACCTGCACTCGGGGTGCCTTCGGTCTCACCCTCCTCCTCAGAGCTCAGCAGCTGCTTAACACCTTTGAGCAGCTCCCTGGCACTATACTTTGAGCAATAGGGCTTGGTTTCCAAGTCCTTCTTGGACTCCACGTACAAGAGGTTGAGGGTGTTGCGGAACTTCTCACAGATCGAAGCCCACTCCAAGGGCACCACCACTTCTTCCGTTGCTCGCTCAGCAGCCTTTCACTCAGCGGGCTTTAACGGTGCCCACTCTCGCCTCTCCCGTCGGCTAGTCCGCATGCGCGGTCAGAGAGCGTGAGAGGGAACAGGCTCCCGGCTCCCACCACCATGACTTTCTTCCCTTAGTTAAAATGGGGGCGAGATGGTTTGGGAGTGTTAGAAGCTCAACCTGAGAAGGGCTTGAAGCGAGGTCTTAGGTGACCCCTGTGAAAGGGTTGTGCGACCCCCAAAAGGGTCGTGACCCTCAGGCTGAGAACCGCTGACATAAGGAATCCTAGACTTGGAACCTGCTTTGCATCAACAACAGAAAAGAAGAAAAGAGGAGTCTTAATTTATATAAACAACAAATATCCAACAAAAGAAATCTTCAAGGACAAAAATGGTCAATATATTGGTGTGGAAGTCACCATCTATCACAGTAAAACCTTGATTGTTGGAGTATACGCACCGAATGGTGCTAAAGAAATTTCTTCCAGAGAATACAACAAGAAATTGTTGTAATCCTTCTGGGGGATATTAATGATGTCATTAACCCCATAAACGATAGATCCCCCCCCCAAAAAAAAGACATGGAACAACTGGAAGCTCCCGAAAAGTTTCTTTACAATGATGGATGAATTCTCTCTATTAGATGTATTGAGATACAAGAATGATGATAAAGGATGCACTTTCTTTTCCGAGCGATATAAAACTATGTCCAGGATCGATCTAATGCTAGCTTCTAGAAACATCTTGCTAAAAATAAATAAAATGGAGATCATATCAAAGTTATGTTCGGACCATAACCCTGTCCAGATAGAGGTGAAACAATGGACAACAGACAAATGAAGACATATTGCACAAAGAAGAATATATTCAAAAAGCAAGAAAAGAAATCTCTGGCTATTTCAGAGAAAATATCTCAATGGAGATCTCCATGAAATGGGTCTGGGACGCTAGTAAGGCTGTTATAAGAGGCTATTTCATAAAATGGAGTTCAGAAATAAGAAAAAAGAAAGATGAAACAATACAAAGAATTCTTGATCAAATGAAAGAAGTGGACAATCAATTAAGGAAGAATCTGTCTAATGAAGGAATGATTAAGGAATTCAAGAAACTACAGGTGCAATTAAATGAGGAAAATTTACATGAAATAGAACATCAAATTAGACAAGCTCATCACAAATTCTTTGAACAAGCCAACAAACCATCAAAGTGGCTGGCATATAAACTAAGGAAGGAGAGAAAAAAGAAAATGATTCTAGAAATTAAAAGAGGCAACAAAAAAATAACACATCAAGAAGGAATTAAGAAAGATTTTTTGAATATTATAAAAAAACTTTTCAATACAAACCCACCTTCGCATGAAGAGACTGAAAGAATACATTTTATTTGGAAAAAATGTGGAGTACCTAAAATCTCTGAAGAACAAAAAATATTTTAAATCATCCAGTGGCAATGGTAGAAATTACAGAGGCGATTAAAAATCTAAAGCAAAATAAAGCACCAGGTCCGGATGGTTTTCCCGCTGCGTATTACAAGATTTTTTAAAATGAATTGGCAATTCCTTTACAAAAGACAATAAATGAAATTCCAGTGTTCAGACTACCACAATCATGGAACAAAGCAAATATAACTCTCATTCCAAAAGAAGGTAAAGATCTTACAGATGTCAGAAATTATTGCCTGATATCTTTATTGAACACCGACTACAAACTGTTTGCATCTATATTGGCAGAAAGACTCAAAAAATTCTTTCAGAAACAATATATGAAGATCAAAATGGGTTTCTACCTAGAACTATAAGGGATAACTTAAGAACAGTCATACATATCATAGAGCATTATGAGAAACATAATGAAAAAAAGCTTGCAATGGTTTTCATAGATGCAGAAAAAGCATTTGAGACGTTGAAGTGACCCTTTTTAAAAGCTGTACTTAAGAAGATGGAAATAGGTCCTAAATTTATGACATGGATTGATGTGATCTATGATCAACAGGAAACTCAACTAATTATCAACGATGAAAAAACAAGTTCCATAACAATGAAGAAAGGTACAAGGCAAGGACGCCCTTTATCTCCTTTACTGTTTATAACATCAATGGAAATCTTAAATAATACAATCCGAAGTGACAGAGAAATAAAAGGTCTGCAGTTGAAAAATCATCAATTCAAATTGAAGGCCTTTGCAGATGATTTAGTAATCTTCTTGGATGAACCTTCAAGCAATATACAACATCTTATCAAAGTGATGAATGAGTTTGGGGACTTATCGGATCTAAAGCAAATAAAGAAAAAAACAGCAATTTTGACCAAAAATATAAGTAAAAAGGGAGGAAGAAAAGTTAACTGAGATATCAGGTTTTAATGCAGTAAAAAAGACAAAGTACCTGGGAATATGGATTGCTGAACATAACAACAAATTCTATGAAAATAAATATGATAAGAAATGGAGAGAAAGAAAAAGGATTTAGAAGGGTGGTCGAAACTGCGATTGGCAACAATTAAAATGACAGTTCTTCCAAATTTAATGTACCTATTCCAAATCCTTCCCATAATAACCAATAGAAAGCCATTTAATCAATGGCAAAAAGACATAAGTAAATTTATCTGGCAAGGTCAGAAACCACAAATCAGTTGGAAAACGCTAACCGATCTAACAATCAGAGAAGGTGTAGGGGCACCAGATCTCCACACATATTATGAAGCAGCTGCATTATCGCGGATTTCAGATTGGACCAGCTTAAAGAATGAAAGATTACTTGCACTAGAAGGAGCTGATCTACAAATGGGATGGCATGTGTATATTTGCTACGATAAAGCAAACGTAGATAAAGACTTTGCCAACCATTACATTAGAAGATCTCTTCTGACAACCTGCAAAAATTACAAGCGAATATTTATTACTTCAGTTCCAAAGTGGGTATCCCCACAGGAAGCTTTCTTTCTTAGGTGGAAGAATACGACGAAATGGCTTAGATATGAAGGCTTAATTAAGGGACATATTACCGGAGCAATAAAAATAAAGGACAGAACGGATTTGGAAAAAGTAGGAGTAATTTTAAGTTGGTTCCCTTACAGGCAATTAACAGAAAGATTCCAGATTGACCAGAAGCTGTATGGATTTAACATGGGAGAGCAACATGAAATAATAAGAATCATGCAAGAAAATCCGCGCCGTATAATTGCCAAATTGTATAAAGGACTTTTGCTATATAAGAGAGAAGAGGAAACGGTAAAACATGTAATGATTAAATGGGCACAGAATATTGGTCACTCAATAAGATTAGAACATTGGGAACAAAGTTGGAAATCTACACAAAAATTTACAGCGGCTCAAAATCTAAAAGAAAATTATTTGAAGATTTTCAACAGATGGTATATGACCCCGAATAAGCTCCAGAAAATCTATAAAGCAGGCTCCGGGAAATGTCAGAAATGTCAAGAGGAGGTAGGCACAACCTATCACCTATGGTGGATGTGTAAGTAGGCAAAGAAATACTGGAACACCATACATAAGAAGATTGAAGAAATTCTTCAAATGGAATTTTCTAAAGAACCCGAAATCTACTTGTTGAATATGCTGCACACGCTAGATCAAAGTATACAGAAAAAGTACTCAAAGATCCTATTATATATGATAACAATAGCCAGAGTAGAATGCACTAAGCTTTGGAAGAAGGAAGAGATAGCTAATATTGATCAATGGACACAAAGCTAGTAGATTATTTCACACAGAGACTTAGAGGGCAATCTGATGAGAAGATTGTGAAAGACTGGAATCCTATAAACTCATATTTTCTAAATCAGACAGTTACATAAGCTATCATGTTCACATAAAAGAAATAAGAAAATTGACAAAAAGTAAACAAATAAACAAATATGATAATTGTAAATATTTCTAATGTATGCTAAAGAGTTGAGTTAGAATAAGTAAGGTGATTAATTGATAAAAAATAAGAGTACAATTAATTGACAAGATAATGTATATGCTGGATCAACTTACAAGATGTAATTGATGATAAATAGAGGACTTATGATACAAGAAGATAAATAATATTTATTTGCTCTGATAAGGAAGCTAAGAAGAAACATTGTACATATATGGAATTACTGTAAAAAGAATTGAATATTACATGATATATTACTATAAGATGTACATTTTTTTATTTTTAGAAAATTAATAAAAATTATTTTAAAAAAAAGAAAAATTCCTAGTACCAAAGAAAATTGGATTCCAAGTTGTCCTTGGGTATGATTGGCTAAAAAGACACAATCCCCAAACTGACTGGACCTGAGGCATGCTAAAACAAATAAATAAAGCCAAAGAAGTGCTGAAACTATCGACACCTAACACAGCACTTAAGCTGAGCCCTAAAGAGATGGGAGAAAATCCCGTGAGAATACTGGGACCTGCAAAAGGCATTTGAAGATCATGAAGCAGACAAACTCCCACCACATAGAGACTTTGACTGCAGATTAAGGCTCAAAGATGGTGCCCGGATTCCCAAGCCAAAAATTTACCCTATGAACAAACAGGAGCTAGAAGCTCTAAAAAATTTCTGAACAAGAATTTACAATGTGGCTTCATCAAGCCTTCCTCTGCTCCAACAGCTAGCCCAATCTTTTTTTTTTTTTTTGGCAGAAAAAAGAAAGAGGGGGCCCCAGACTCATTGTAAATTACAATTTAATAAATCAGGCAGTACTGCCTAATGTTTATCCAATCCCAATCACAGCTGACATGATGGGTCAACTGATTAAAGGTAAATACTTTACCAAGCTAGACCTCAAAGAAGCATTTCACCAAATACGAATGGACCCTGACAGAGAATGGTTCACTACCTTCTCGACCCCTCTGGGGAATTAGCAATGGACGGTCCTTCCTTTCAGATTACAAGCTGGCCCAGCTGCTTTCCAGATGTTCTTTAACTCTGTTTTACGAGAATTCCTATATAATGGTGTTGTTGTTTATCTGGATGACATTTTAATCTATTCAGAAACACTGCCAGAACACACCAAACTTGTGCGCACTGTGTTGCAAAAACTCATAGACAATGAACTTGTGAAACTCTCCAAATGTGAGTTTCACACCACAAACTTTTGACTATCTAGGGTATCGAATTTGCAACAATACTCTAAACATGGACCCCTCCAAGGTTGAAACAATTTTTAATTGGCCAGCCCCTAGGACTAGGAAACAATTGCAACAATTCCTCAGCTTTGCCAATTTCTACCGCAACTTTATCTATGGTTTCTCCACAATTGCCCTCCCACTAACAGATCTTTTAAAGAAATCTCCTAAGTCCAATGAAAAAAGCCCCAAAAGGATGAATTGCGCAAATAAATGCCAAACTGCTTTCGATGCACTCAAGTACAAATTTCCCTCAGAACTACTTCTGCTGTTCCCTGACACTGAGAAACAATTTATAATACAAGCTGATGCCTCTGACTTCACCATGGGACCAGTACTCCTCCAGAATGACAATGAAGGGCATCTGAAACCATGCACCTTCATCTCCAAAAAATTCTCTGAACCCCAACATGGGAAAAAGAAGCCATGGCCACCCATTTTGCCCTCACGACTTGGAGACATTTCTTAGAGGGTGCGAAAGTATCTTTCCAAGTTTGGACCAATCACTGCAACTTAGAGACTTTAAAAACTGCCAGGAAATTAACCCCTAAACAAGCACACAGTGCTGAATTTTTTCACGCTTCAACTTTCAAATTATTTTCAAACCAGGAAAAACAAATACGTTGGCTGACCCTCTGTCCAGGCTACCTTGCCATGAATCTCCCAACCATGCCTCACTCCCTAAAGAACAGACTCTATTTCACCCCGACATACTTGGACTACAAGTTATCACACGCGCTGAAGAGCGCGCCCACTATTCCATCTCTTCTACCCTCAATTCTACTTTCCAGCTAGCCATACAAACTGCTTAAAACTCTGATGATTGGCTACAAAGCCACTCTACTGCAGTTACTTGGACTAATGGCTTAGCTTTTGTTGGGTCCAGACTATTGTACCTCCCAACTGCAGACCAGAGATATTGAAAAGGTATCATGACTCCAAATCTGCTGGACACTTCAGATTTCTTAAAATGCTACATGCCATTGTAAAACTATTCCATTGGCCAGGACTTACCAAATACGTGCAAGACTACATTAAGAACTGTCCTGTCTGAGGGTTGCACGTGTGGATTCAGTTCCTGACACCTCCAGTCCGCTGAAATGTAAAAGTCTTATTTGAGGCAATTGATGGAGATGAATTGAATCTTCAAATGATGTCGTAGTCCTTTGAAAGACAAGCAACTGTGGTAAACCACTTGATAGGGAAGAATGAAGTCGACTGATGTTGCTTTTTTTCCTGGTATTTGTTAGGTTTCAGCTCACCGTACTCCTTTTTCTATATTTTTACCTGTTTTTGGTGGGTATAATGGCTAACAAATTAGAAATCTTTAGTTATACTGAGGAACAGTATGCTGAGTTTACTGAGCTCCAGGGACTAAGACTGCAGTTATATAGAGAGCTAGTGGCTACTAGTTCTTCCTCCATCTAGGTTTCTGATTCTTTCCCCAACCCGTCTCAGATCTGCTCTGGGTCTATATACTATAGAACAATAGAGCCCTAACAAGCACATACTCATCTCAAACAAACAATCAGTCTTAATGCAACAGCCAGAAACTCACCAAAGCACAATAAAACAATGCAGCACTAATGAGTACACAAATAAGCATCCTCCCAACTCACCCAAATACACAATCGGTCTTACCTCAACAGACACAACAGCCTTAACCTAACAAAATCCCAAAAGACTCTCTGGGGACTGAGGAGGTTTTACCCAACAGACCCAAGCTCACTTTATGTTTTCTCTGCCATAATGCCCATGCAAAACCCCTGTTTGTCCTGGTCACTATGCTGGACAAGACTAAGCTGGTGTAATAGAGGCAACAAAGTTTTATTTTGTTTTGTTTTTGTTGTTTTTTTAGCTGCCCTCACTCTTAGAGTAGGTTCTAAAGTTGTCCCTAATCTGTGCTCACTAGGATTCATCACTAGACTTTCTCCACTGTCACATTAGTCATCTACCAAAGCACTTCATTGCCCTGAGCAACTCAGAAAACTAAGGAGCCCATGCACTGGACCCAAATAAAGGGTCCAGTGCATTTGTGTCAACTGCCAAGGTCATCTCCTTATTCCATGGCTCAGTGATGGTATCAACTGAATCACTATCTCTATCAGTTCAAAAATATCCCATAATATTCAAGAGTTCTGGATTCATTAGTCTCTGAAGACAGACAACTTTAATGAGTCCCCCACTGCTGCAAAGTTCAGGAGTCCCAGCAAATCTAAACCCTATCAGGTAATGATCTGTCTATGACAACAGAGTAATCCACAGATTACCCTCAACCTGTCCAGCAAAAACCAGATCAAGAGTGTGGCCTGCTATACGTATAGGGTCAGACATTAATTGAGAAACCCCCATGGTTGCCATAGAAGCCATGAAGTCTTGAGCTGGTATTGACAAGAAGGCCTCAGAATGGGTGTGAAAATTCCTCAGCACAATAATTTGGGAGTGGGGATCAATAATGCCTTCAACTGCTCAGGTAAGAAGACAGTTGGGTAGTAGGGTAGACAGAATCCCAGTCTTATCTCATTGACATATTACCTGGTTAGACACTCAAACTTGGAGATTGTCAGACAGGGTATCTCAATATGGGGATGGACCTGCAATATATAATTGCAAACTCCTCCTCCCCACCCGTCAGATCTTGCCTACTGCTACACTTGGAAGACTGGTGGGCACAACTTGGTCAGTTTCACCTTCCCCTCTTCAGTTAATGAGATTTCAGTTAAACATGCAAGGTCAGCTTGCTTGTCCAGGATCATGTTTTGGATCATACAGCTCTTCCAAGTTATTGGCCTGGCATTAAGTTGTAACACTTTGTGACTTGATGAGGTTCTGCTAGACCAGCCAGGAATCTGTTCATTGGATACTAAACCATAAGGAGGGAGAACCACAAGATGTCTCTTCTCCTTTCTCCACCACTGGGCTGTTCTATCTCCACTGTCATACCTCCCCTTGCTCCTTATAACTGAAATAACAACACCTATTGCATTTTCTGAATATATAATTGGTTGAGCAGAAATACAAACACACACACACACAGATCAATTTGTCCCATTATACTTAACCAAAGTTGGCCACTAGGCTCTCTATGTCAGTGCCAGGCGGTGGTCAGGCAGAGGCAGGGGAGCTGGTTAGAGGTGCAGGGCTTTAATGCAGACAAAACTCAAAAGTACAAAGCAAGCAGGCTTCTACACGGTCTTAACAGAAATATTCCTTAATGAAGGCAGGGCTTCTACTCAGTCTTAACAGAAATAAACACAGGCTGTTAAAGTACATAAGGCAGGTTACTTCACTAAGGCGAACAGGAGGACTGGTCTCAAGCGTGGGCAGGAACAAGGCACGGACAGCAGGACCACGGTTGACTGACAGTTGTTGCTCCGTGCCTTCCACAGCCCGGCGCCTGCCTCAAATAGCCCTCCAAGCCAGGCGCCGACCAATCAGGCGTGGCCATGTGACTGAGGGCCGACCAATCAGGCGTGGCCATGTGGCTGAGGGCTCGCAGCTGGGCTGTACCTCACAGCTGCGAGTTCTCTGCCCGTCGCCTCCCCTGGATCGGGGCCGCAGGCAGACTACCAGGCCTCCCGCGGATCGGGGCCGCGGGTGGGTGGAGCCCCGGGAGCAGGCCCGAGGCCTGCAGCTTTTAGGTAGGTGGCTCCAGGCCCGGCAGCCTCTCCCACGGCCGCCAGGCCCGAGCCGTCGGCCGCGTCGGCCTCCAGACAAGGCCCCTCAGCCGCAGCGGCCTCAGGGGCAGCAACAGGCCCAGCCGGGCCCATGCCCCTGAAACTCTATTTTGCTATTTTCCTATTTAGATATCAGCGTGCTTTTTTGGCAAAAGCTTCCTAAGATAAAGTAGCTGGCTCTGGTCCATTTATTTCAGGATTTTACATGAAATTATGCAAATTAATTAAATTCATGATTGTAATTTATATAATATGCAAATCAGACGCCCAGATTTGAGAGGGTGCAATATGGCAACCTCACAGTATGCTCACAGGGACATCTGGTGGGAATGGAGGAGAGGACCTTCTCAGTGACTGCTCCCAGGCTATAGAATTCCCTTCCTGAACTGGCTAGACAAGCATTATATGTGTTGTATTTGTGGATAATGGGAGAAAAGTTGTTAGCGGAGTTTTCAGGGAATGGGCAATAACTATCAATCTGGAAAACAGCAAATAAAGCAGTGATGTGACTTAGACTTATGCCTAAAGACAGTATTAGTTCAGGAATCAGAGTGACAGCGTTGTGTTCAGCAAGCATGATACTGCAATCAGCTGCTCAAAACAGAGGTTTTTCATATCCAAAATCTATCTGGAGGTCATGGGTATGAATGGCTCTCTGGCTAAGCAAACAATGGAGGTTGCCACATGGATAATGAACTGAGTTAATGGTCTTAGTGTTATGTGACAAAGAGTTAATGGCTCTTTTAATAGCTCTGTAATGGCAAACAGGAAAGGGAACAATGCAGGGGAATGTCCATGTGTGAGGAGGAAGGACTGAAACAATCAGCGTTTTGGTGGGAACTTCCCTTTGCTATTGTGTGGTATCAGAGACATTACAACTTCAGTTAAGCTTATTATCTTTGGAGTTACCTGGTAATCTGCCTGATAATGACCTAGGGGGATCTTCTGACTTACTTTGCAGCACACATGTTCAGCCAGTAATTTTCCTCTGCCCAGTTTGGCCTTGCAGTCACCTCAGGGTCCATTTTATATCAATGCCAATTAATGTATTCTGCCAATTAAATCATATTTTGCCAATTAAACCATACCAAATCTGAGGTGTGTGCATGCCAGTAACACAGACCCAGAGCTATCTGAGAACTACCACCTTGTCACTAACATAGAATCATAGAATCATAGAATCATAGAAATTCAGAGTTGTAAGAGACCACACAGGCCATCCAGTCCAACCCCCTGCCATGCAGGAACACCCTCAAATCAATCCCGACAGATGGCCATCAAGCCTCTGCTTAAAAACCTCCAACATCCCATATTTAGGCATGATGCTTGAAAATGTCGTGGCTTGTCTATAAATTCATTTTAAGCCAGGATGGCATAGTGGTTTGAGCACTGAACTATGATGCTAGAGACCAAGGTTCAATTACTGCTTGGCCATGGAAACCCACTGGATGACCTTCTGTGTGCACATTGGGTTCATTGCACACACTCAGCCCCAGAAGAAAACCACCACCGGGGGGAGGAGCTACCTGCGATGGCAAAAGGAGGCTAATTATTCTTCCTCCGAGCAGACAACTATAAATAACCCCAGATGCCCTTTCCAAAACAAAGATAGACTGTGAGTAATTAACTAAATAATGTGGGAAAGAATGTAAGATAAAATAGGGGATTAGTTTTGATTCTTCTCCAACTAGAACAAAAATAAAGGACTCTGTTTAAACTGCAAATGATTGCTGAAACGGACTGAAAGCAAAACAGTTTTCTTTCCTCCAGTTTTTGGAGATATATGTCGTCTAAACAAAAAAAGAAGGCTTATAAACAACCTACGTGGAGACTACTTACGGCAACAGATAAAACATATAATCGTTGGATATTAAGTTACTTAATTATAAGGAGATAGCAAATAAAATAGAGAAGGAATGGCAAGAAATTTGGGATATAAACAATAAGGAAGTAACACAAGATGTATTATGGGATACAATGAAGGCAGTGGTAAGAGGATTATGTATTAAAGAATCAAGCAAATTAAAGAGACAATTAGGAGAAAAAAAATTGAAATTAGAAAAAGAAATAAAAGAACTAGAGAATGATTATATAATAGATAGAACTAAACAGAAATTAATAATATTACAAGCCAAAAGAGATGAATTAGAAAAGATAGAAATGGATGAAGTTCAGAAAAACTTAATATATTTGAAAAGGGAATACTTTGAATATAGCAATAAAAATTCTAAAATGCTGGCTAAATCAGTACAATCAAAAAAAATTAGAAATATGATTGGTGTAGTAAAAGATAAATTTGGTAAAGAAAAAAGGCTGATGAAAGAGAAATTAAAAATATTTGAGGAATTTTATGAGAATTGTATCTAGCATAAGATAAATCTGTAGAGAATATAGAGGACTATATTAATAAAAATTGGAAAGTAAGATTAACAGAACAAGATAAAGGATTGATGGAAGAAATGATATCAGAAGAAGAAATAGAAGTAGTAATAAATAACTTAAAAGGAGGAAAATCACCAGGATTGGATGGATTAGGTCCAGAATACTATAAAACATTTAAAAAAGGTTTAATCCCTAAACTAAAAGGGTTATATAATAGTATATTAAGGGGTGGAAAAATTCCATTATCATGGAAGCAGTCATTAATAATATTAATTTTAAAACCAAATAAGGATCCTATGGATCCAGGTTCTTATAGACCAATATCTTTAATAAACCAAGATGCAAAAATTTTGACAGCAATAATGGCGAAGAGGTTAAATAAATTTATTTATAAATATATACATAAAGATCAATGTGGTTTTATTCAAGGAAGACAGATGGCAAATTTAATAGGGAAAACGATAAATAAAATAAATATAATGGATAGAGAAAAACAAAAAGCTGGAATTTTAGCGTTAGATATATTTAAAGCCTTTGATTGTGTGGAATGGCCGGCGTTAAAAACAATTTTAAATAAAATAGGATTAGGAGAAAGATTTAAAGGGTTAATAAATCAATTATATTCATATAATACATCTGTAGTGATGGTAAATGACGGATTTACAGATCAGATTCAAATAACAAGAGGAACGAGACAAGGATGTCCATTATCTCCAGTTTTATTTGCAATAGTTATAGAAATATTAGCGAATGTGATAAGAAATGATGAGAATTTGGAAGGAATTGGAGCTAAGGAGAAAAATAAAATAAGCTTATTTGCAGATGATACATTGTTGACAATTAAAGATCCGGTTGAAAAGATAGATAGAATAGATAAACATTTAAAAGAGTTTGGGGAGAAGACAGGATTGAAAATAAATTGGGCCAAATCAGAAATAATGTTATTTAATTATACTAAAGAAGAAGTACAAAAATTTATAAGTAGTAAAAGAGGATTACTTAAAGTAAAAGAATCAATTAAATATTTAGGAATAGATATTACAAAAAATTTCAAGGACTACAAGAAAAAAATTTCAAGAAATTAAGATTAGAAATTAAACGGAAATTAGAGGATTATAAAATATATATAAAATATAAAAATATAAAGTTATCGTGGTTTGGTAGAATAGCAGTGGTAAAAATGAAAATTTTACCTAAAATTAATTTTTTGTTTAGAATGTTACCAATAAAAGTATCCGAGGAAGAGTTAAAGGAGTGGCAAAAGATATTAAATAATTTTTGTAATGGAAATAAGAAATCGAGGATTAACAAGAAATATTGGTATAAAAGTCAAAAAGAAGGTGGCCTGGGACTTCCAAATTTAAAATGGTATTATTATGCAAATCAATTGAGATATATCATAGATGGAGTTTCAGGAAACGGCGATTTAGATTGGTTAGAGACAGAAGATAAGAATATTGAGATGAAATTAGAGAATATATTTTTTAGGAATTTTTCAAAGAAAGAAATGGAAAAAATAGAAAATTCTTTTATAAAAAATATAATAGAAATATGGAAGAAAAATAAAAGAAAATTGATACCGAATATATCAATATTAACTCCGATAGTAATGATGGAAAAATTTCCAATAAATTTAAGAGAAATAATAGAGAAAGAAATAAAAAAACAAAAAATATATAGATTAAAAGATTGGATGAAAATAATGATAAATAAAGAAAGAATGAAAGAGAGATTGCAGGAAACTAAGATATCTTGGTTAAATTATATACAACTAGAGCAATGGACAAAGAGTATGAAAAGATATGTTAAGGATTTTAAAGAATATACTAAATTTGAACAAATTATTATTCAAAGAGAAAATATGCAAGAAAATGAAATATTAAAAGGTACAACAAGTGAAATATATAAAATATTAGCAAAAGAACAAGAAGAGGATTATCTTAGAAAAATATGGGAGGAAGAGATAGTACAAACTATAGATATACAAGAATGGAGAAAAATTTGGAAACAACGCCATTTAAAAAAATTATCAATAAGAATAAAAGAGAATTATTATAAATTAGTGTGGAAATGGTACTTGACTCCAGTGAAATTAAATCAAATAGATGAGAAATATTCAAGATTGTGTTGGAGAGGATGTCAAGAAATTGGTACATATATGCATATGTGGTGGAATTGCAACAAGATAAAGGAATTTTGGCAAAAGGTTTTTAAAGAGATAAAAGAGATTATAGGATTAGAAATACCAGTATGTCCAAATATAGCGTTGTTGTCCATATATAATAAGGTAGAGTGTACTCAGGCAAAGAAAGAATTAATAACAAATTTGTTAACTGCAGCGAGATTAATAATAGCAAAAAAATGGAAGACAAATGAAAAATTTCAAATAGAAGAATGGTATAAAGAAGTGTGGAAAATTGCAATTAATGATAAACTAACATGTAGAATTAGGTTTATGAAAGGTTTGGTAAAAACAAATGATTTTGAAGAAATTTGGAAAATATTTTTAGAAAAAGTTCTGAAAAGAGATGGTAATGCTACCCTGTTAAAAGAAGAATGGCAATTTTGGAAAGTGGATTAAATAAAAAGTTGGCTCTGGGGGGTGGGTTTTTTTTTTATTATTACTTTTATCTTTTATTTTGTATTTTTATATTGTTTATTATCTGTGTGTGTTAAACTTGTGATTTATAGATGTAATTTGATATGTGATGTTCAATGTTTAAAAGGGGGAAAAAAAGTTAAAAGGTAATTGGTTTTAGAGAGAGGTTATTATTAGAGATATTAAGTAATAAGTTTATAATTAATAATAGTAAGAGATTAAATGGGAGTGAAAAATATTGAATTAAGAGTGAAAGTATAATAATAAAAATGAATATAATGAAAATAAGAATTGAAGATACGTAACAAAAATGTATAAGTTGTATGAATGGAACAAGCTGAACAAGTTTATGATTTTAGGGGAAGGGAAAAACAATAATATAAGTTTGCATTCTTTAAAAGAAGGAAAAAAATTTGTTTTGTTTGTTTGTTTTTTAATTCACTATTATGTATAACACATGGTGTTTTATTTTTCGTTTGTTTTTGTGTTATAGTTTAATAAAATTAAAAAAAATAAAAAATAAAAAGAAAACCACCACCACCACCATCATCATCACCACCAACACCATCATCATCACCATCATCACCCTCTTCCCATGAGTTGAGGTAGGGAACAACAATAAATGAACATATAACACTTATCAGTTAAAAACAGGACATCAATTAAAAACTGTCACGCCCAAAATGTAGCAGAGATTGCTCCCACAGTGCCCAGCAGCAGAGAATAACTTAGCAGCAATGCACTGTAGCCAGGAAAAACTCACCCACACCAATAGTTCTCTTCCACCAAGGAGGCAATTTATTCTTGAGTTATAATGTGTACATATTTACAAGAATCTCCAGAAGGCATTCCAGCATCCCTCTGCTTGCTCTTTCTGACAGAGCCTCTGGCAGACACATTAGGCACCATGTGCAACTTGTTGGCTAGCTCTCAGCTACATTTATACTCACATTAGCTGATGCAATCCTGCCAACCTTTGCATTCTCCCCACACCTGATGCAACCTTCTCCCTTGGTTGCTCATCAGCATGACTCAGCTAAGGTCACATGGCTCTCCACAGGTGCACTTAACGACCCACATCACGAAGTATTTTCTACAGGTTTGGTCCAACCTTTTCTTGACAAAAACAAGAATTAAAATGCATAATATCATCTTAAAGGAATAAATAATATAAATGTCTAAAAACAGTCAATACATATTTAAAACTCATTGTTAACTTTCAGTTTTAAAACATCTGGATAGGCCTGACAGAAAAGACTGATCGTTAGTATTATTTTATTTTTAGACCGTATGTTTCAGCTGTCAAATCTCTTCTACAATCTAGGGGCAACTGAAGAGAAAATCCTCTGAGTCACCATTGCCTGTCTAGTCATCTGTAATAGTATGTACCTTGTTTTTAACTGACCTCCTTGTTTTTTCCCCCCAAGGTTTATTTTTTTGGGGGGGAGGAACCAACGTAAATGCAATATATTGATTTGTCCAGCCTTTTGGGTTTGTGTGTGCAGGGAAGGGGTTTTGAAACTTTATTTTGCATGGTAGATGGCTGAAAGTCAGGGACATTATTCAGATAATGTCAGATGATAGTATCATAAAATTCCCAGCTTATATCTCTAGTTGTGTGTAAATTCTGCAAAAAATTGATTCTCAGAAACTAAAATGTTTCATCTACCTCAATATGTTGTGATTTGATGGGAAGGATCTGACATAAGCTTGCAAAGTAAGTTGACAGGGGACATGGACACCTAAGTTTATTCCTGCTCTTTTTCAGTTTCTTATTCATAAATCTATCCTATCCAAACAAAATATGAATTTTGAAAACCTGCACAAAATATGCAATATTTTAACATATTTTCCTACTAAATATGCATTTTTGTATTAATCTCACATTAAAATACGTTTTAATACGCACACTCATTTCATTCCAAATATACTTTCAAAAATCAACAAAATACAAAATCCACAAAGCAGCAATGCATTTATTTGGCCAGCTTCAAACCCTAAAACACATTATGCAAGATTTTGAAGCTCTACTGGTTTCTTCATCAGGCAAAGATGCTAAAAAACATACAGGAGGAAAAAAGGTGGCAATGTTAGAGGACATTTCCGCACTACACTCTTATAGTGCGATTATTCTACTTTCAACATCCCATGGAATCCTGGCTGGCCCCTCCCAAAACTGCAAACCCCAGGATTCCATAGGATGTTGAAAGTGGAATAATCATGCTATAAGAGCTTAGTGTGGAAATGGCCAGAGTCACAGGCCTACGTTCTGTGACTGATGCTACTCTTTCGTCAGTTAAGACGGTACTGAATCATTTCAATGAAGTCAGAGGCCATCGCACATGTGAGCAATAGGGACAAAGGGCAATATTGTATTTTATGCTTTGGAGCTAGCCAAATAATGGTATCGCTACATTGAAGATTATGGATTATGTTGTATTTTGCTGAATAGCCAGCATGGCTACCCCAAGTATGTTTTCTGAATTTGAGGCTACTCAATTTAACTGCAACGGGGACCTTAAAAGAAGAGAAAGCTATATGGCTGGGGCTTAACTCTGATGTTTTCTAACTCTAACAAAGGTAAAATTCTTTCATTGGATTACACCTGGCAAGTTTTACCTATACAGCACCTAAAAGTTTTTCCAGAACTTTTTCCCCAATTTTTCCAGTCCAGTGCAGGGACTTCTTGAGAAATTCAGTCTTCTCTGCCTAATAAAGAAGCAGTAAGCTTTGCATATGACAAGGGCAGCTAGATCTCAAAGGAAGTTACTTTTCCATTGCTAACGCAGCTGAAATTTTATTATCTCTCTTTTATTGTTCTTTATACCTAGCCCTCACATGACCAAGAAGTGGAATGGCCTCCAACCACATGGAAATCCCTCAGTACCATCTTAACGGACAACACTAACATCTGAGTCAGAATGCCTATGACTCTACCGGCTTTTTTCCTGTATGATTTTTAACATCTTTTCCTGGTGAAGAAACCAGTGAAGCTTCAAAAGTTTGTGTAACATGTTTTATGATTTGGGGTTGGCTGAATAAAGGCATTACTACTTTGGGGATTTTGGATTCTGTTGTATTTTTCTGCATGGCTAACATGGGTAGAACTGAATATATTTCCTTAAAAAAAATTGATACTTTGGGAGGGGGGGACAGGAACTGCATTGCAAAATTCAGAAAATTACAAACATTAAAGGACAACTACATTCTAACACAGTCATGGGATACCATTTGTATGGCTACTCCTACTCAGGGGTTAGTGAGTTAGAGTTGGCAAGCTAGATGAGCAGGTAGATGGGTGCTGCTAAACTATCTCCATTTCCACATTACAGTCTTAAAGTGCTGATATTCCACTATCGGCCTCCTATGGAATCCTGGGGTTTG
Organism: Ctenosaura bakeri; assembly: GCA_948474755.1. Taxonomy (NCBI): domain Eukaryota; kingdom Metazoa; phylum Chordata; class Lepidosauria; order Squamata; family Iguanidae; genus Ctenosaura; species Ctenosaura bakeri. Next base: position 90,839 of record CAOLHI010001771.1, read on the forward strand.
TAGTTTAGGGAAGGGTACTTCAAATTCTCAGCCAAAGAGCTTTTTGGTCTCAGTAAACTACAAACCCCAGAATTCCACAGGGTGTTAAAAGTGGAATAGCAGCAGTTTAACACTGTAGTGTGGAAATGGCATACATGTTGGCTGGTGTCATTTTAAGCAACACTGTTGACTGCAGACAATTGGGGCGATGTATTCCCAGTTCTCTTTCTGTTGCCGCTATCCATGTGAAATTTAAATAAAACCTTCATTAGTATTGACATAAATATCCATGTGCATACAGATTCACAAAAAGCAGAGAGAGAAAAAGAAAGAGAAACTGGGGGAGAGGGGGAAGCCAAAAAAAAAAAAAAAAGGCCACTAAACCAGTCTCTTCCCAAGTTCTTCCTAGTTGCATACAAGCAAACAAATGCAAACATAAAACTCATCGGGCAACTGACCCCAAACCATAACTGCTGGGCTATGAAAACCAACTAAAAGGCAACACTATTTACAATCGTTATGAACAAGCGTTCATTCAAGTCTGATGGAGCAGAGTGGGGAGGGAAGGAGGGAAAGTATGGTCCTTTTTTTTAATTTGGGTGGGCTCTGGCAAGAAGGGGAAGTAAAAACAAAATAAAATTGAGAGATTGGTTGTATGTACAAATGGCTAGTTGAACAGAGTACTTCTGTGAGACTACTTCATTTGATCTCATGAAAATGGTTCAGTTAACTTTTCTCCACATGGTGACAATTCTGTTTTGGATTTCCTATTTCTGAGAAGGTTCTGCTTCTGTTTTGTGTGTGATAGGATTTCCATTATCATAGCATCTCCTCCTTTCTATAGGCAGCTTCTTAGAGTCCTAGTTGGTCCTTTCTCTCTCCTCGCACCTTTCTTCATTTGTCCAAATGGCCTTATCTGTTAGTCATAATTTCTGTGGCCAGCAGTTTCAATCACTTTTAAAATGAAACCCACACTGGCCTTAGCAATCATAATGTCATTTACAATTTACCACAAAACACGTTTATTCAGTTAGCAGCACATTGAAGAAAAGAGAACTTCATATGAACTCACCGCTTAAAAACTAATCTGATTATTTCCTCATGAAAATCCAAGCAGGGGTTCTTGTAAGCAGGGCTGAGAGAAGAAGAGGAAAAGAGGCCTGCCCACAGCTGACTCTCATAATCAACACAAATAGGTAAGTGACACACTGTGTCAGGGGCAGCATCTAATCTGCCTTGCGGCTTTCCTTGGAGAAAAAGGCCAGAGTGAACAGGCCTTAATAAACACTGATTGACCACCAAGTATTGAGGTGACATGTGCTATTTACATTGGAGAAGAACAATAACAGTGATAAATTCCAGAAGCCTCCCTTCTAAATGACTGGAATTCAATTAAGCTGGTTATATTTTGTGTGTAAAAGCGGGGGACAGGAGAGTTGGTGCTTACATACCAGAGTGTGTATATGCAGCAGAAAAAGTAAAAAAAAAAAGGTAGATATATAAGATGAATTAATTTCGCATGGATGGCACCATGTTAAAAATGTCTGTAATGATTGTCTTTATTCCCTAACATGAGACACATTTATATTCTACTTTTAATGGCAACAGATGGGTATGTTAGATAAAAAAATCTATTTTTGTGTAACAAAGAAATTAAGAACACACATTTTTTTCATTGCCTGTTTCCTTTTTTTTGTTTGCATTTAAGACATTAAAACTTACATTTTGTTTTTGTTTTTTTTAATAATAATAAATCAGTTATTTTATTCAATTTACTTTTTTCAAACTCCAAGGCTGCTTGCAGGGCTTCTGACAAATATTAACTTTGTATCAATATTTGTCCTTCCTGTCGTGAAATGAAGATTTTCCACCTCATTTCACATATGAAAAGAAAAATATGCTGTGGGGGTCCTCTCTGCTTAAAAAAAAAAAGAAGAAGGCGGCCACAGAATTCACATCCTTTATTTAGAAAATGCACTAAAAAAGAGAGTTTTGTAATAGTGTTTTTTTAAAAAAAAAAAATACATGTTTTACTTAAAGGCACAGCCTTTTAAATTGCCTCTTCCCACTCCCCCCCGCAAAGTTCTGCATTTAAAATAGAATGAGATATATCAACATTAATGATTTTCCCCTTCAGGTTAGCATCAACATTGCCTTCTACTAATTTCTTTGTTTATGATAGATTTCATAACAAATAGTTGAAAGGAAAAAATGCAGGCATTTTTGACTAAAACAAAGAGGAGCCATCAAGTTTCTCTAATATGTTTTTTATCAAAATAAAATAAATGTCAAGCAGTGTTGTTTCCATCTGCCCAGATTTGCCAGTCACAGATATCTAATGCAAATATAAATGCAACTATGATGTTCAAAATAAAAGTGAGAGTGTCATTAATGGGAGACTATTTAACACATTCAGTGGCCTTGAGCTAGCTATCTAACATATTCCACATTAGAGAGAGGGCAGAGAGAGAAATAATTCAGCAGCCAGCTAAGAGAACTGCATGCTCACTTTTCTGCCACTCAAAATACTATCTACGTCCTCATGTGTATAAGAGGAAAGGAAGGGTAAAGTGTGTGCGAGCACATGTGTGCATCCTCTGTGGTTGGTGGAGTGAATGCCAGGGATCAGCAGATCCCCAACCATTTTGAAGTACAGTTGCTCCCCCTTAACTGCATGACCAGTATATTTCACAGTTACCCATGACAAGGTGCAGTCTGAAAATACATTCTTTGAATGTAATAGAAATAACAAACAAATTGAGGTAATAAAGCAGAACACAACCCAGTACATACAATATTATATGGAAAATGGCAGGGGAAGTAAAATTGAAGCAAATGGTGCCCTATTCACTCATAGTATCATGCTGTTTCACACTGTCCATACTGTCTCATATTTCCTCACAGTGCACAGTACTACACGTGCAATAATGCTACCCAGATTCTTAGTAGGCCTCTTCGTTACTGTTTGTGTAGTGTCCTTCTGAAATGTTCTTGTGCTTGTACAGTAAAATCTTTGTCCTTATCCAATACATTCCCTAGTAAAATCCTTCTGCTTGAGCTCTTCTGTTGTTTGCAATGGCACCAAAGTGCACGAGTGGTGATGCTGGCAATACTGATAAGCCTAAGAGAACCTGTAAAGTTCTTCCTTTAAGTGAGAAGGTGAAAGTTATTTACTTTATAAGGAAGGAACACAAAACATTCACTGAGGTTGGTAAGATGTATGCTAAGAATGAATCTTCCATCTGTTAAAATTTGGAAGAAGGAAAAATAAATCCATGCTAGTTTTGCTGTTGAACCTCAAACTGCAAAAGTTACCTCCACATTGCTTGATAGGTGCTCAATTAAAATGGAGAAGGCATTAAACTTGTGGCTGGAAGACATTAACAGAAAACAAATCCCTATTTACATCAATGTGTTACCCTGTGTTTTGGGGGGTCCCAGGAGGGGCGCCCAGATTGCCAAATAAAATACCAAATTGGAGAAAATTAGCTGGAGCACTCTTTTGGCTAACAAGAGGCAGGGTAACTTTGCAGGGATCTTTAAAACCCAATGTCTACAGCTTCAGGTCAGGGAACATGCACGCAGGTTTAAAAGTAACCAAAAATAACAGTTTTATTGAAACACAACAGAAAATAAATAACACACACATGCTAACTAACTGGGAAACGGAATTGGAGAGCTTAAGGTTAGGCAACACAACACCTGGTCTCGTCCTTGGAGAAGGAGAGATGGGGTTCCGAAGAAGAAAGCTCAGCGTGACTGGCTGAGGGGAGTTTCCTTAGAAGGCCAGCAGCAGGGCAGGATAGCAGTCCAAGATAGTCCAAAGACCATTTGAAAGTGAGGGGTTTTTATAGTGGAGTTCGTGCCTCTCGGCTATGGCAAGCCAGGTGAGAACAAAGGGAGTTTTGGTGCTGGACAAAGGATTTGGAAAGGTTTGATTCAACATGATGAGCTTAATGCTTGATGACAATAGTATAAATGCCTTGTTTACCGAGCAGTCTCTGTGCAGCTATTGTGAAGTTTACACGTGGGAGTTCCCTGAAGCTGGGTGCAAAGCTTAGGTTGCTGGCCTCAATAGAGTCTGGAATGTGGAAGCAATTAGTGGCCTCACTCATATCCGTGCTTGTCCAGAGAACCTCGCAAACACGTGGAGTCAGGTGACTGAAAGCAGGTCCAGCTAGGGCTGAATTAGATGATATCAAAGTGATATCTGGGGGCCCCCACCCGGGGTGCCATACTGGCGATTACAAATGTTTTCTGCCACAAAGCACTGAGGCTATATAAAGAGGTAATCTCATTGAAACCAATAGTGTTAGTATTATCCACTTTTTTTCACTATCCATAGTAAGTCCTGGAACATATCCTCCACAGTTATGGGGGATCTACTGTAGTTGTAACATGCCACTGATGTTTCCTTGTTCTTCTATTCATAAATAAACTTAAAGTCTGCAGTTTAACCTACCTTGCTTCAAATGAAGGCAAAATTGCTTAAGTTGTGTGCATGTATATGAAAGACAAAAAGTATATATGTGAGAGGGAGGGAAGTAGGGACTGGAGTCAGACTGGAATCCATCCTATACCCAGTTATTCAGGATATAGTAATTGACTTTGTAAATGTTATTTGTTTGTTTAGTTCTTTTACATCCCAGCTTTCATGACTTTATAACTTCCTCATCATCCAGCCCTGAGGGAGGAAACTAGTAGTGTGCATACCTGAAGATGATGTCTCAAGATACATGAAGGCTCTCAGAAGGAAAATGCACTATTTTCTTCAGTACAACATATGCATAGACACAGGTATCATGGTAGAATACTTATTTGGTACAGTTGGCAATATCATGACTGTGAAAATGCATTCCTTATCTTTCATGTTCTTGAGCAACTTGTTATTCTAAGATAGAACTGCTCTATATTTTAAAAGCAGAATTTTAAGTGTAATTTTTTAAATTCTGAAAATATTCTGAAAATATTTGTGCTTCCGTATCATAATATAACAAAAGCTTCCAGTGAAATAAAGGATACCAATTTAAAGAAAAGAAAAGAAAAGAAAAGAAAAGGGACACCAGGGACTGCAGTAACCACAAGACCATTGCATTTATCTCCTATGCAAGCAAAGTGACACTCAAAATTCTACAATAACTATTACCATATAAGGAGTGAAAAATGGTAAAGCTGAGTTCAAAAGAGGGAGAGGCACAAGGTATCATCATCTTGGAAATATAGAGTGGATAATGAAGTGCACCAAAGAATTTCAGAATAAAAACAGTTTGTGTTTTGTAAATAAAGCAAAACCTTTGAATGTGTAGATCATGAATAACTATGGATCAGCTTCCAGTTTGGGTGATGGTGGAGTGAGGAGATCTCTCTGTGTTTCACTTACAGAGAGAGATCTCACACCAAGCAACAAGTGGGTCAGAAGTCTAGAAACCAACCATTTACACTCTTCTTGGGATAGGAGAGTCTTTCTGGGCTCCAGAGGTCTGTTGCTTTCTTTAAGCTTTGAAATTTGGTTGTTTCCTTTGGAAGCAGCATCTGAAGTGGGAGAGGGAGAGGAAACTGAAGCAGTTGCTAGTGCTTGCATGTTTCCATTTTTAAAAATTATTTATTTATTTATTTATTTATTTGACTTTGGAACAAACCCCGCCATCAAACTTTTTAAAATTTGACAATTTGATTAAAGGGATTGTCTGTCAAAAAAAAAACTCTACAGAGAGAAATAGTGATTACCAAATGTACCTTGTTTACTAAGTTGGTAAGACCTTGTATTTCTTCAAAGAATAATCCAAATAGTCAGAGCCAAGTCATCAACCAAGAAGATTTGGTGTTAAAAGTAGTCAAAGGATGCTGAAAACCCAGCTCCAATTAGAAACAGAGGAGGGATTTACAAAGTACTTGTTGCGTAATCAAATAGCGAGATAACTATTTCACTTTCAAAAACATCCTTTGTGTTTTTTTCTGAGATTAAACTTTTCCTAGAAAAGTAAAAGATCTGTTGATAGAAGATAGAAAAAGAAAAGAGACTGGGGGAAGCATAAAGAGGCATGGTAGTAAAAGAAACAAGGAGGAAACAAAACTTTAGAGACTAAATTCACACAGGGGTGTAAGACCATGAACATAACAATAGTCAAAGACCCTCTACAGCAATGTTTGTTTGCTTTGAGACTGTTTTTCTATTTCTTGCCTGCTAACTATCTTTTCACAGAGGAGAATAAGAGGAATAAGACAATGAACACAACTGCAGTCAAAGACTCTTTATAGTGATGTTTGCTTGCTTCAAAGACAAGCTGTTAAGCTGTTTAGATTACTGTTCTATATTCTCCTCACTACCTACTTTTTTTCTCTTTGGTTGTTGCTGTACCTTGTTAGATTTTTTAGTAAGGAATTAAGTAACTGGATATTAAAATCTACACTAAAATATATTAAGTCTAATGAACTCTGCATATTACAAGCTTCATGATACTTCTGCTTAATATATTGCCTTTCTGTTTAATACATTAATTATATTGTTATTTTACGTTATTATAGTGAAAGACAGTTGCGGAGACTATGATTGTTCAGAAGATTTAGAAAGGCTTAGAAAGTTAATAGACTTAATAATTTGATGGTCTGATCAATTTTTTTCTTTTTTCCCCTTTGTCTCTAGAGTTCGATTGATATAAGAATAAATTTGCAGTTAAGAGAGAAGGCTGTAAGTATACATTTATATATTAGAAATAGAACTAAGTCTACATTTAGCTATTACCTTAATATTACTAGATTGATAATACCATAGAATCATAGAATCATTAAGTTGGAAGAGACCCCAGAGGCCATTCAGTCCAACCCCCTGCTATGCAGGAACACACATCAAAGCATGATGATGATGATGATGATGATGATGATGATGATGAGACTGGAAGGACTAAATGAGAATAAAGAGGAAATTAATTGGATCAATTGGATTAATCAGATACCTAGATAATTAATTAGAGACAGCATAATTATTTGATTATGATAAACTGGAAAATTTATGGAAAATATGGACATTAAGTCACTTTAAAATACAATACATAATTGAAGATAATAATAAGAATAACAATAATAATTTACATTTAATGAATTCTTTTTTGATGATTTTCTAATAAAGTAATTATTTTTTCTGTTTTTCCTTTGTGTGAGGAAGAGTTATAGAGAAATGAGATATCAATAGTAATTGATTGTGATTGATTGATTGTTATCAATTATTACTGATCATCAATGATTCTTGTTTGATTCTGGTTTTCTCCATATCTTTCTCTCTTCTCTACCCTACCTCAGTTGCTTTTGATGGTCAAAGTTTGTGCATTTATTGAGTTTGGGGAAAAAAATATTCAGTGTATAGAATCCCTGGCCATGTTAAATTGTGAGATTACAAAGAAAGAGAATAAGATAAGCAGAAAAAGGGAAGAAGGATGGGAGAAGGGTGAAGGTGGGATATCTGTATAAGACAAATTTAAGATAGAATCGAATAATTTATTATTTAAGAATATATTAGTAAGATATCAGGAATTTTTAAAGAAATAAAGATGGATACAGGGAAGAAAATAGCACTAGCCGCTTCCCAAACACAAAGATGACCATCAATAGGACAAACAACAGAAATAACTACAAAGCAGACTGAAACAACTACAAAAGAGACTGAACAATTAACTACAAAATAAATGGAGCAATTAATAACTTTGGAAGAAATTAGAAGGATTAAAGATAAATGAAACAGAAAATGAAGGAATTGAGAGCAAAGATGAAACAAGATTTTAAGAATGAAGTTAAAGAAATTTTAAAAATCCATAGATAAACTATCAGAAGACTTAAAGGGTATTGCTAATAGAGTTATTAATTTAGAAGGAAAGATGAAAAAAGTTGAAGATAAAATATAAACTATTACTGTAGACAAACAAAAAGAATTAGACAAGAAAGCATTGATGGACTTGAAATGGTGTGATCATTGCTTGAAATTAAGAGGACTAAAATAATAGAACCAAGAAAATTTCTATTAATTACTGATCTCAGCCTTTGCCAACATTCTAAATCAATCTAAGGAACAATTTGAAAATGAGATAGATAAGATTTTCAGAATAGGATCATCAGTGGCTAAGGAAAAGAATCTCCCTAGGGATATAGTGATTTATTTTGTACGGAAAAAGATACGAGATGATATAATTCGAAGAAATCTTTTCAAATTGGGAGAAGATAAGATCTTGTTATATAAAGTTATTCTGATAAGAATATTATGAAAGAGAAGAGACTATAACTTCCTAATGACTCACTTAAGAAACAAAGGAATCCTATATAGATGGGGAAGACTTATAGACTAAATTTGTATTTATAAATTCGTAGACCTTTGTATTGACTGAAAATCAGAGAAGGTGATAAAAAAGAGACAAGGAAAACTCCCAAAATCTTTTGATAGTATGCTGGAAAACCTTGCAGTGGAGATATCTGGAGATATCTATATGTCACGGCTGAAGAATTTACATTCTTCTCAGATAGCCATTCATCTCTTTTGAGAAAAGACATGTTTCTGATTTCATCAACACTTTGTAAAAATGTGACTAAAATGGAAGTTCTTCCTAGAAACTTATCAGATCATAATGCCATTACTTTGTCCTTAAAGAAAGAGACAGGAATATAAATGACACTTGAATGAAAATCTTTTACTGGATGAAAAGATAGTAGCAAAGGCCAAAAAGAACTTAAAATTATATTTCCTTGAAAATGACCAGAAAGACTCTAGTATAGAAGTTATTTGAGATGCAAGCAGAGCAGTCATGTGTGGATTCTTTATGCAACAGAATGCTGAGTTGAAGAAGAGAAGGAACAACAAACATCAAAAAATTAATGGTCAAATCAAAGTAAAAGTGAAAGAATTAGCAAGGAAACCAACAAATAAATTACTTCAAAAAGATATAAAAACTCTACAATTGCAATTAGATATGGATCTAACAACAGAAATTAGTAAAAAAAAAATGTTATATTTAAAACAAAACCATTTTGAATGGGCAAATAAGCTGGGAAAATCACTGGCCACAAAACTGAGGGGGAAAAAGATCCATGATTAATTAAAAAGAATCTAGAGAAATGAATTGCGGCAATCAAAATGAACATCCTCCTGAAACTCAATTTCTTATTCCAAAACCTACCGATAACAATAAATGATAAGCCCTTTCAACTATGGAAGAAGGAATTGTCAAGATATATTTGGAGAGGCAAAAAACCTAGAATAAGATGGAAGTCGCTAACAGAACAGAAAATGAAGGGAGGATTTGGACTACCTGATTTAAAGTTGTATTACTATGCAAACATGATGACATGGCTGCAAGATTGGATAAGATTGAGTGATGTCAGCACTTTGGAAATTGAAGGTGCGGACAGGAGATTTGGATTCCATGCGTACATATGGTATGGAAAAGCAAAAATAGATAAAGAATTTACTAAGCATTATTTAAGAAAATCCTTGTTAATAATCTGGTTAGTCATCAAGAAAAATACTTTTAATAGAATTCCGGTTTGGATCTCTCCACAGGAGGCATTTTTTGGACAATGGGTGGATCATAAAGAAGACTGGATTAAATATGAAGATCTATTAGCCACCAAGAATCAAGAAATAAAATTCAAAACCCGAGAAGAACTTGCCCAACAAGGAATAGAATTAAACTGTTTTCCATACCTACAGTTAAAGGAGAGAATCAAGATGGATTTAAAATTAGAAAGTTAGAAAATTAGAAAGATTTGCTACACAAAAGAAATATAATGAACTTGAAACAATAATTTTTACAAAAACACAACACAAGATCTCTCAGTATTATAAATATTTTCTGTCCTGACAACTGGAAGAGGAAGTCGTAAAACCAACGATGGTTCAATGGGCTCAAAATTTACAACATGAAATCCTGTTGGAACACTGGGAAAAGGCATGGACAAATTTACTAATACCCAAGACTTAAAAGAGAAATTCATGAAGATGATGTACCAATACCACCTTACCCCTGAAAGAATAGATAAAATTTATAAATCGGGGAATAACAAATGTTGGAAGTATAAGGAGAGAACTGGAACATATTACCATATTTGGTGGTCCTGTGAAATTTCCAAAAGCTACTGGAAGACGATACATGAAGCAATAAAAGAAATCTTCAACATTACTTTTCCAATCATCCCAGAGTTCTTCTTGTTAAACATGACACACATGTTTGAAAAGACATTTGAGCGTAAAACTTATAGGGTACTACTAAATTTAGTTTCAGCAGCAAGAATCAACTTCACCAGAATGTGGAAAAACCCAGAAACACCGCATATGGACCAATGGTTTTTTAAAGTCTTGGAGTTTAAGGAAAGTGACTTATTTTCCCAATTTCTGAAGGGAAAATCAATCAAAGAAGCACAGAAGGATTGGGAACTGGTGATTAGCTACATTAGTAACAGATGGAAAATCAAAGTCTAATCAAAGCAGGGAAAGTTTGAGATATGATGGATAGTTAATTATAGACATAAGAAGTGTGGAGGAAATGAATGATAAGAAGAGATTCACAACTGTTAGACAAGGTAGCGAAATATAATAAAATGTGCAACAAACTAGAAGAAAGAATGAGATACTAGGAAATTCCAATGTAATGTGTATATTATGCGTGGATAGAGAAGTCAATGATATGGCATGGAAAAAATATTTGTAAATTTATATAAATGTATAGAAGCTTTATTATTGCTCAATGCATGTTATTATATTAAGTATATGAGACAACGGATGGAAATATAATGGACCATTTGATGATGAAAACATGTATAGCAATGAGAATCTACAATGTAACAGAGGATTGTAATTTTATTTATTTTATGAATAAAAATTCAAAATTTTAAAAAAAAGAATCTAGAGAAGAAATTATTACAGAAATCAAGAAAATTAAAAACATCTTCTTTCATTATTATTCTAATTTATATAAAGCAAAAAAGATCAACGATGATGAGACTGAAAAATATCAAAGAGAACTGAAAATAAAAGAGACGAATGAAGAACGAAGAAGTGCACAAAATTATCCAATTACTGTTATGGAAATAGTAGAAGTAATCCGTAACAGTAAAAATGGTAGATCTCCAGACCCAGACGGGTTCACTATATCATATTACAAACATTTCAAGATCAATTATTACTACCATTTCAAACAACAATGAATTCAATCTTTGAAGGAAAAATGCCTAGCACACGGAGAGAAGCGAACATTTCATTAATTCACAAGGAAGACAGAGACCTTGTATTGCCAAAAAATTACAGACCGATATCACTTTTGAATGTAGATTATAAAATCTTTACTTTGGTCTTGGCAAACTGACTGAAGAAGATCTGAAAAGATTTAATTCAGGAAGAGCAAGCAGGCTTCCTACCAAATAGACATTTGAAGGATAATTTAAAAATTATTACAAATATCTTAGAATATTTTGAAAAACTTGTTGAGAAAAAACTGGCTCTGATTTTTCTTGACATTGAAAACACTTTCAACACCATAAGCTGGAACTTTATGTTCAAGATATAAGTACAAATCAAGGTAGGAGACAAACTTTTGAATGGAGTTAAAACCATCTATAACAGTCAGACTGCACAAATTATAATAAACAGAGAAAAAACAAAGAAAATATGTATCCAACAAGGAACAAGACAGGGATGTCCCTTATCTCCCTTATTATTTTTACTGGTGATAGAACTGTTGATAATGAATAATAATGAATATAAAAATAAATAATAAAATTTAAGGTATTAAAATATGAAATATGAAAGAAAGAATTCAAAACGAATGATATAGTGTTGATGTTGGAAGATCCAAAAGAAACTTCAGAAGAACTAAGATTTCAGTTAAGAGAATTCAGAAGGATTATGGGCTTAAAAATTAATGAAGAAAAAAAGAACATAATAACCAAAATATGAATAAGGAGGAGGCAGAGAAAAAATTGAATTTAATATCAGGATACAACATCATCAGTAAAGTGAAATATTTAGGAATTCATTTAACTAAAAAGAACTCAGATCTATTTACAACTCACATCTATTACAACTTACATCTATTAAGGAAGGCTATGGAAAGAAATACAGAAAGATTTGAGAAACTGGAAAAAAAATATGACACTATCTCTCTTAGGTAGGATTTCAGCTGTCAGAATGAAAATTCTGCCAAAATTACTCTTCTTGTTTCAAATAATACCAGTCATTAACAATCAGCACATCTTTAAATCATGGCAACAAGATATCTTGTGATTTATATGGGAAGGGAAAAAACCAAGAATATAATTAAAAATTCTATATGATGTCAAAGAAAGAGGACTTCCAAATCTGAAAACATACTACTATGCTTCATGTCTTGAACAGATCAGAGAATGGGTGCCACTTTCAAATGAAAAGCTTTTGATTCTAGAAGGGGAAGACCTCCCACTCAGGTGGCATGCTTATCTTTGGTTCAGTGTAGAGAAAACTCATAAATATTTTCATAATCATTATATACGAAGTCCTTTGTTAAAAGTATAGAAAAGACTGAAACCCAGATTCTTTCCACATATGCCACTATGGATATCACCACATGAGGGGGTCTATAAAAAAGAGAACATACTACACAGCAGATGGATTACCTTTAAAAATCTATTGAAAATCCAAGAGGGAAGTATAAATAGAAAGACTCAAGAAGAACTAAAAGAGGATGGTATCAACCGCCATGGAGAAAGGTGAAAGAGGTGGAAAATAGAACAAAAAACATATGGATTTCAAAAGGAAGAAACAGAGTTGAGTTCTATACTTACAAATAAACATTCAAAGATGATCACAAAAATATATAAGATTCTTCTGAAATGGGAAACAGAAGATGAAATAATAAAAAATCCAATGATAAAGTAGGCTCAGAACATAGGCCACCCCATAAAACTAGAACAGTGGGGGGAAAAACATGGACTAAAGGACTGAAATATACAGCTAATCAAAATATAAAGGAAAACATACAAAATGCATTATAGATGACACTTCACTCTGGATAAACTTTCTAAAATGTTCAAAAATTGTGATATTAAATGTTGGAAATGCAAAAAGGAGAGAGATACACTATTTCATATGTGGTGGACATGCCACAAAACCAAAACGTTTTGGAAAAAGATACACCAAAATATTGAAAAGATATTAGGTATACAAATTAGGATGACATCTGAAACATATCTGCTGGGAATGACAGAGGAAAATATGGAAAAGAAATATGGAAAGATAACATACTATATGACTGCAGCAGCACATCTATTTTTTCCCCCAAATATTGGAAATAATCTGTGTTACCTAAAGATGAAGAATGGACATTTAAACTGTTAGAAATGGCCACTCTGGAAAAACTTACAAATTTAGTAACACATAAAAGTTTTGCAAGAACAGGTTAAGTCAGAAAACCAAATTGAAATAAACAGGAAACTAACACAGTTGAGACAAAGGAATTTCGAACAGGCAAACAAACCGGGAAGGTGGCTAGCCTTTAGATTAAGGAAGGAAAGAGGAAAGAGATTTATATTGGAGATAGATAATGGAAGTAAGATAACATCAAACCAAGATGAAATAAGGAAGACTTTTTATAAGTACTATAAAAACTTATATAAGGTGAAGAAAGGTGGTCAATTCAATAAGAAGATAGAAGATTACTTGAAAAATCAAAAAATCCCCCAAATAAATGAGGACCAAAGGCAGATGCTGAATAGGAAGATCACGAAGAAAGAGATCAAAGAAACAACTCAAAAACTGAACGTATCCAAAGCTCCTGGCCCAGATGGACTAAGTGCAATATATTATAAGAAACTCCAAGAGCACATAATAGAACCATTGGAAAAATTGTTTAATGATATCAAGGAAAATGGTAAGCCTGACTCTTGGAGTGAAGCTAATATAACTCTGATTCCAAAAGAAGAAAAAAACCCAAAGCAACCAGGAAATTATAGGCCCATTTCCTTACTCAATGTTGACTACAAGATTTTTACAAAAATATTAGCAGAGAGGTTGAAGTTAATATTACAAGAAATTATTCATAAAGATCAGAACGGTTTTCTTCCAAAACGACAGATAAGAAGTAATATTAGAACTGCTCTGAATGTAATCGAATACTATGAGAGGAATAATGAAAAGAAACTGGCTTTAATCTCCATCGATGCGAAAAAGGCCTTCGATAACATTCGTTGGGACTTTATGATGAAGGTACTAGAAAAGATGAGTCTTGGCGAATGCTTTATAGATTGGATTAAAGGAATCTATAAAGACCAGAGGGCGGCCATAATTATCAATGGGGACAAAACAGAGTATCTTGAGATAGAAAAGGGGACGAGACAGGGATGTCCGCTTTCCTCGTTACTCTTTATTCTAACATTAGAAGCGCTTTTGACCTCAATCGGAAACAATTGGGAAATAAAAGGGTGTAAAATTAAAAAACACGAATATAAAATTAGAGCATTCGCTGATGATATGATGATAATTCTGGAAGATCCTGTACAAAGTATTGATTTTCTAATGCAGACCTTGGAACAATTCGGTGATGTTGCTGGACTAAAGATTAATAAAGAGAAGACAAAAATCTTTACTAAAAATATAACGAAGGAGGAAGAAGCAAGGCTAGTTTGGAAGACAGGTTTCAAGGCAGAGAATAAAGTTAAATACTTGGGAATATGGGTGTCAAGAAAAAATAATGAGCTTTTTGAGAATAACTATAAAAAGGTTTGGAAGGAAATAATAAGATCACTAGAAATCTGGAAGTCTCTAAGATTATCATTACTAGGACGGATAGCTGCTGTTAAAATGAACATCTTGCCAAGATTAATTTATTTATTTCATAGAATCATAGAAATTCAGAGTTGGAAGAGACCACACAGGCCATCCAGTCCAACCCCCTGCCATGCAGGAACACCCTCAAATCAATCCCGACAGATGGCCATCCAGCCTCTGCTTAAAAACCTCCAAGGAAGGAAACTCCACTACACTCCGAGGCAACAGATTCCACTGCCGGACAGCCCTGACTGTCAGGAAGTTCTTCCTGAGGTTCAGGTGGAATCTCCTTTCCTGCAGCTTGAATCCATTGCTCCTTGTCCTGGTCTCTGGAGCAACAGAAAACAAGCCTTCTCCCTCCTCTACGTGACATCCCTTCAAATATTTAAACATGGCTATCATGTCCCCTCTTAACCTCCTCCTCTGCAGACTAAACATACCCAGCTCTCTAAGTCTGTCCTCATAGGGCAATTTTTGAGGATCAGTTACATCTCCTGTTTTTTCTCTCCCTGTTTCCAAACTTCCTGTTCATGAAGTCCCAGAGACCAAAGAAACAGTTCAACCCACAACCAAGTTAGTGGTTCACTGACTTAGTAGAAGATCTACCTCTTCAACCTTCTGCTGAGTCAAAGCAGAAGCCCCAAATCAAAGCCACAAATGTACAAAACACATACACAAATTAACCAAGCAACCAGCTTTACCCAAAAGACACAAGTTCACCTTATTCTGTCTCTCCCATCAAACCCACATAAAATACCTGCTTCTTCTCCCTGTTTCCCTTGCTTCTGCTCTTGAGGGGTAACATTAACAGCCAAAATAATGTATATATCTGAAAGGGGAGGCTGTTTTAACTATATGTAACAAGATTTTTTAGGGATTACTATTCATGGTATGGGCTATTTCTTTGGTATAGGTTCTTTCAACTTCTGTCAACAATTGGCTGAACATCTCCAGCATCATAATAACTCTACAAAGAAGAAGTTAACAGATAAGCCTTGACAGAAGTAGAAAACAAGGAACAGTAGGTGGGTTCTGCAAATCCAAAGTGCTCTGAGTTCCAACAACTCCATAAAGTATTCCCACACAGTAAGACATCTAACATTTCTGTCTTTGACTCACCCTGTAACTGAAAGTAGTGGTAGGCCACACAATTCTTCTCAGTGTTTCTGGTGTGTGTGAAAATGAAAATGACCTTCCATTTTTGTTTTGGTATTATAACCGTTCCTATGAACTATGTCCAATTGCACATATTTCCTATCAGCCAAAAGAGTGAATGAAAAGGTCCTGACAGCCACACCAACTTTCCGTTTCTTCCTTAGAAATTCACCTAGAATCATAGAAATCTAGAGTTAGAAGAGATCATAGGGGCGATCCAGTCCAACCCCCTGCCATGCAGGAACAACCTTAAAAGACTCCCGACAGATGGCCATCAAACCTCTGCTTAAAAACCTCCAAGGAAGGAGACTCCACTACACTCCGAGGCAGCACATTCCACTGCCGGATAGCCCTGACTGTCAGGAAGTTCTTCCTGAGGTTCAGGTGGAATCTCCTTTCCTGCAGCTTGAATCCATTGCTCCTAGTCCTGGTCTCTGGAGCAGTAGAAAACAAGCCCCCTCCTTCCTCTACATGGCATCCCTTCAAATATTTAAAAATGGCTATCATGTCCCCTCTTAACCTTCTCTTCTGCAGACTAAACATACCCAGCTCTCTAAGTCTATCCTCATAGGGCACGGCTTCCAGGCCTCTCACCATTTTGGTCACCCTCCTCTGGACTTGTCAATATCCTTCTTGAATTGGGGTGCCCAGAACTGGACACAGTATTCAAGATGGAGTCTAAGTAAAGCAGAGTAGAGTGGTACCAGTACCTCCCTCGATCTAGACACCATACTCCTATGGATGCAGCCGAGAATTGCATTGGCTTTCTTGGCTACCGCATCACACTGCTGACTCATGTTCAGCTTGTGGTCTATGAAGACTCCTAGATCCCTTTCACATGTACTGCTATCCAGCCATGTGTCCCCCATCCTATATTTCTGTATTCCATTATTTCTGCCTAAGTGTAGGACCTTACACTTCTCTCTGTTGAATTTCATTTTGTTAGCCTTGGCCCAGCTCTCCAATCTATCCAGGTCATTTTGAATTTTGATCCTGTCCTCTGGCGTATTAGCAACCCCTCCCAATTTGGTGTCATCTGCAAATTTGATGAGCATGCCCTCTATTCCTTCACCCAAGTCGTTGATAAAAATGTTGAACAGCACTGGGACCAGGACAGAACCCTGTGGCACCCCGCTAGTCACTTCTCTCCAGGATAAAAAGCAGCCATTCGTGATCACCCTTTGGGTTCGGTCGGTCAACCAATTACAAATCCAACTAACAGTAGCCCTGTCCAGCCCACATTTTACTAGCTTCTTTGCAAGAATGTCATGGGGAACTTTGTCAAAGGCCTTACTGAAATCGAGATATGCTACATCCACAGCATTCCCTTCATCTATCAAGCTAGTAACTCTATCATAAAAAGAGATAAGATTAGTCTGGCATGACTTATTTTTGAGAAATCCATGTTGACTTCTCGTGATTACCGCATTGCTTTCTAAATGATTAGAAACTGACTGCTTAATGATCTGCTCCAGGATCTTTCTGGGTACTGATGTCAGGCTGACTGGGCGATAATTATTTGGGTCCTCTTTTCTTCCCTTCTTGAAGATGGGGATAACATTTGCTCTCTTCCAATCTGCTGGAACTTCTCCTGTCCAAGATTTCTCAAAAATTATAGCAAGCGGTTCCGAAATGACCTCTGCCAGCTCTTTTAATATCCTAGGATGCAATTCATCTGGCCCTGGAGACTTGAATTCATCCAATGCGGCCAGGTATTCCTGTACCACCTCTCTACTTATTATGTGCCTCATTTCCTCTGTTTCCTCCCCTGCTCCCCAACCGCCAGGTTGAGTGCTTGTATCCTTCTGGGAAAATACGGAGGCAAAGAAGGTGTTAAGTAGTTCTGCCTTTTCTCTCCCCCCTGTGAGTAATTCGCCATCTTCTCTGCGTAGCGACCCTACTGTCTCCTTCTTTTTCCTTTTGCTGCGGACATATTTTAAAAAAAACTTTTTATTGTTTTTAATGTCTCTGGCCAGCCTAAGTTCGTTCTGTGCTTTAGCCTTTCTGACTTCCTCCCTACATCTCCTAGCTACTTCCTTAAATTCTTCTTTGGTGGTTTCCCCCTTCTTCCATTTCCTATACATGTTTCTCTTAACTCTTAGCTCAGCTGAGAGTTCTTTAGTCAACCATTCTGGTTTCTTCAGATGCCTTCCATTTTTCCTCCTTACTTGCACAGTTTTAGACTGTGCCTTCAGTATCTCCTTTTTAAGGAACTCCCATGCCTCCTGAACACCTTTCCCTTTCACTATTCCTGACCACGGAATTCCAGCCAGCAGCTCCCTAAGTTTACAGAAGTCCGCTTTTTTAAAATCTAAGATGAGTGTCTGGCTACACTTATCTTCTCCTTCCCACTGAATGCTAAGTTCCAACAGGGCATGGTCACTCCCCCCTAAAGATCCAACCACTTCTACCTCATTCACAAGGTCATCCCTGTTGGTCAGGATCAGATCTAGAATATTTGATCCCCTTGTGGCCTCTTCCACCTTCTGGACCATGAAGTTGTCTGCAAGACAAGCAAGAAACTTGCTGGACCTTGCTGTCTTGGCAGAGTTTGACTGCCAGCATATATCCGGGTAATTGAAATCTCCTTTTATTACTGTATCTCTCCTCTTCGAATGTGCAGTCATTTGGTTGAGGAAGGCGTCATCCAAGTCCTCAGCCTGGGTTGGAGGTCTGTAGTAAACCCCCACCAGAATATCCCTATTGTTTCTGGCTGCCTTAATTCTTACCCAAATGCTCTCGACCTGGCTTTCTGGGTTTAAGTCCTGGATCTCTTCACAGGTGAAAACATCCTTGACATACAAGGCTACTCCTCCTCCTTTCTTGTTTGGTCTATTTTTACAATATAGGCTATACCCCTCTATTCCTATATTCCAATCATGAGACTCATCCCACCAGGTCTCAGTGATGCCTATCAAATCGTATTTATTTTCTTGTACTAGGAGTACAAGCTCATCCTGCTTGTTTCCCATACTCCTTGCATTAGTGTAGAGACACTTAAGTCCCTGGGCCCTTCCTGCAAGTCCTTTACTATTGTTTCTACTCCTCCCGCCATTGGTCGCTTGTACTACTTGTCCAGTATCATTTGAGCCTTTCCCCCCGTGCTCTCCGAGTCCTTGCCTTGAATAATATTGTCTCCCTCCCCAGTGGAACTTAGTTTAAAGACCTCTTAATCTTCCTTGCAAGACTGTTAGCAAAAACATTCCTGCCAAATTTTGTGAGGTGCAGCCCATCCCTCGCCAGAAGTCCATGTTCATGGAAATTCAGGCCATGTTCCAAAAACCCAAACCGTTGTTGGCAGCACCATGTGTGGAGCCAGTTGTTGACCTCTACTATTGCCCTTTCCCTACATGCGCCGTATCCTTGAACAGGGAGGAGAGACGAAATGACCACCTGCGCACCAAGGTCCTTAAGCTTCATCCCCATATGCTCGTAGTCCTTTGCAATGTGGTTTAAGCTGCTCCTCGCAGTGTCATTGGTTCCGACATGAACCAAAATGAGGGGCTTATAGTCAGTGGGTTTGACTAGCCTGGTTAGCCTCTCCGTTACGTGGTTGATCCTGGCCCCAGGAAGACAACAGACCTCTCGATTGAGCTTATCCATTTTGCAGATTGCTGTTTCAGTTCCTCTTAGCAAAGAGTCCCCAACAACCAGAACTCGCCTCTTCTGAGTCTTCCCCTGGGCTCCTAGATAAGCATGTTTTACTAGGACTGCCTGAGCATTCTGTTGAGGCTGGGAGCGTTGATCTAGTTCCTGTTGCCGAAGTTGGATTCTTTCTTTTTGACATTCTGTTCCCTCTGCGTCGTGCTCCTCATTGTCTGTAAGTCCAAGTACATCAAAGCGATTGTGTAGGTTAAGAGTCTCTGTTACCTTTTTGGTCCTTTTACTCCTCCGTGTGACATTCGCCCAAGCCTCCGTTTCCTGGCGCAGTGTACTGGCTTCCTGATCTGGCAGTTCCTCCGTGTATTTGGAGTTCCGGTAGGTCTTCTCTTCCCTATCCAAAAACTCCTCCCCTTCCCTGATAAGGTGGAGATCAGAAACTCGTGCCTCCAGCTGGCGAACCTTCTCCTCCAAGAAGATGACCAGCTTGCACTTGGTGCAGGTGTATCTGAGAACCTCTTGTGGCAAGAAAAGGAACATGCCACAAGTGTTACAGGTGACTACAGCAGCTCCCTCTCCTTCCATCCTTGAAACTACAGAGAGTAGTACAGGAGAAGCTTCAGAAAGTAAAGGAGTTCAAGTGCGTGCGCCAAAGGCGCGCGCTGTTGGTAGCTCCTAATAAAGCTCCTCCCCGCTAGCTGCCTCCTCCCCCTTGTTAGTCAGACCGTGTGATCAGGCAGAGCCCACGGCCAGGACAATAGCCAGCAAACAATAGCAAGTAAATAGCACAGCAAAAACAAGCAAGGCCCCACAAGCACAGCAAAAACAAGCACAGCAAAAACAAGCACAGCAAAAACAAGCACAGCAAAAACAAGCCTGTAAAACACACCTGGTCTAGGATATCTTCACAGGCCCAGCTCTCCTCTGCTCTTTCCTCTGGGAAATTTCCTCTGGGAAATTTCAAAATGTACCTATTATAATCAATGATAAACCCTTTAAGGATTGGCAAAGTGATTTATCTAGGTTTATACGGGATGATAAAAAACCAAAAATCAAATGGAAATTATTAATAGAAAAGAAAGAAAAAGGAGGATTGGATGTACCTGACTTAAAAATTTATTATTACGCAATTGGGCTTACATGGATTAAGGATTGGATATTACTACAAGATGAAGAGCTGCTGAATCTAGAAGGGACAGGTAAAAAGATGGGGTGGCATGCATATATGGGGTATGGGAAACGAAAGATTGATAAAGAATTTGAAAATCACTACTTGAGAAGAGCCCTTCTGACAATATGGTTAAAATTCAAGAGTAAATATTATGTTAAAAAACTGATTTGGCTTTCTCCACATGAAGCATTGTATGGGAGGTGGAGAGAGCTACCAGAGAAATGGATAAGATATGAAAATATACTAAAGGGAGAGCAAAATCAAGAATATAAGTTGAGATCAAAAGACGAATTAGAACAAAATGGATTCAAATGTCATTGGTTTTTATATAGACAGTTGAGAGAGAGGTTTATAATGGATAAAAATGCAGAAGGAATTGAACCAATGCGGAAGGAGGACCCATTTGTTAAAATTATATTTGGAACAGATAGAGGTATGATTTCAAAGTTGTATAAATTATTATTGGAAAGAGAGTTAGAAACGGAGCAAGTGAAAGAGGTTATGATTAAATGGTCCCAAAATATTGGTCGGGAAATTCAACTTGAGCATTGGGAAAAAAGTTTGTGGGCCACAAACAAATTCACAGTAGCACAAAAGCTGAAAGAAAACTATGTAAAAATGTTTTATAGATGGCATTTGGATCCAGTAAAGTTGAGCAAGATGTATAAGTTAAAAGAAAACAGATGTTGGAAGTGTGGTAATGATAATGGCACCTTTTTCCACCTTTGGTGGACCTGTGAGAAAGCCAAAAGTTACTGGAAAGATATTCATGCGAAAATGAGTGAAATTTTACAGATAAAATTACCTATGATACCGGAACTTTTCTTATTGAACATGACTCAGAAAATTGAGAGGGAAGAGGAGAGAAAGTATTGGAGGGTTATTTTATACATGATAACCGCAGCGAGACTTATTTATGCCCAAAATTGGAAAAATAACAATATACCTCAGGTTGGTGAATGGTTGATAAGGATGATGGAATTAAAAGAAATGGATAGATTATCAGAGTCAATTCAAGGAAAAATGCAAAGTTGTTACATTGAAAGGTGGAACAAAGTAGATCAGTTCATGGAATTAGAAAGGCTTAAGAATGTATAACGGAGGATTAAAACTCTTGGTATAAAGCTTTAAAAAGATGGTGGTGGGTGAAAAGGACTAAGAGATTAAGCAAAATTTATACATGTATATAAAGATGCAGAGAACAAGTATATATTAGATGAGAATGAAGAGTATTAGTATGAGATAATATATATGTAACTAGATAAGTAAGAGGATAATCTGTTAAACATTGGGTAATAAACAAGGAAATGGTAAGAAGAGAGCCGGAGTAGGTACGAGTAAAAGTGGGATAATGTGATGTGACGGAAGTTAAAATTTGTAGAAAATTAAAATAAGGAACTATTCTTACTAGTGAATGTTTGAGTTGTAAGACTGAGAGAGATTGGAATGGAAAGAAGGAATGAAAGGAAGATGGAAAAGAAGAAGACGACAGGGGAATCATCGCATGGCGTGTGCGAGCAGCAGCATGAAGTGAAGCTCTGATCTCTGTGCTGTTTCCCATTGGTTTCCAGCCGCTTTTCTTCCATCTGAGAAGTGGCAGACCCCCCCCCCGGTAAAGGGGGTGCAGAACGGCTCGAAGGGGGATTCCGATCTGGCGTCAAGCCTCTGCAAAATAGAGCAGGGGCGATAGACGCCAGAGGACCGAAGAGCTCGACGGATCTAACAGGGACGCCGATAGGCACAAGCGCCGCCGCCGAATTTTAAAGGAGAAGACACATTAACATAATAGTAAGCTGGCTGATCTTTGATTTCCTTTCTCTTTAAACTGCAACTATTGCTGTATTAGCAACAGTGGGCAGAAGCTTATTGTGAAGAGACCTCGCTGTCAATGAGTTTAAGTGTGGAATAATTCTGCTTTTTTGCATTTTCCTTTTTTTGGGGGGATGGAGACAGTTTGCCTGAATATAAGATCTTATGCCTGAATTCCAGAAGGACTATCTGATACAATTAAGTATAGAGACTGGACTGAATCTTATTAAAGATTTAGGTTATTAATATTTTTCTTTTTTTGAGATTTCTGTTGCCTTTTTAATCTGGAATTTATTTGGATATTCGATCTAAGGACATGGACTAGCTGGATTTACTATTTGGAATAATTTGGATTTATGACTTGGAAGGATGTGAAGCAATGGAGTGGATTTGACGTGGAATAAGGATAAACGGTTAAAGCAGTAATGATCTCGTGGGCACAGAATATTGGTCATACAATTCAGCTGGACTCTTGGGAGCAGAGTTGGAAAAAGACAAACAAATTTATGGTTGCCCAGAATCTAAAAGAGAACTATTATAAAATGTTTTATAGATGGTATTTGACACCAGATAAATTACAAAAGATTTACAATTCAGGTACCAGGCTTTGTTGGAAATGTTTAAAAGAGGTGGGTACGATATATCATATGTGGTGGACATGCCCAAAGGTCAAGAAATATTGGATTGAGATACATAACAGGATTTGTGAAATAATGAAGCTACAATTTCCTATGATTCCTGAATTGTATTTGTTAAATATGACAGATTTAGTAGACGGTGTGAATATAAAGAAATATGGGAGAATATTATTATATATGATAACAACTGCACGTATTGAATACGCTAAGGTATGGAAAACACAGCAAATACCTACAATAGAACAATGGTGGGGCACCTTGATTGAAAATAAAAACGCTGACATAGTCTCTCAAAGACTGAAAGGGTAATCAGATGATGAAATTCAGAAAGAATGGCAAATTGTAGGTGATTGCTGGGTGACCTTTGATAGAAGTCTAAAATTCATGGTAATATGTGGAAAAATTTCATTGTGATGATTACGGCAGATATCATGAAGCAGGAATATGGTAATGGAAATGCTATGTACTAACGTGTAAAATGGCTGGAAAATGCAGTACAATGATATAACAATGTTAAGAGATTTTGGAAATGAAGTCTAGATCAGTTTGGAAGATTGAAGAAATAATTCATGTGAAATAGCAATAATAAATGGTTGTTTTAATTGTGAAACTTTAATAAAATGATATTACAAAAAAAAAGGAAAAGAAGAAGACGACAGAAAGACTGATAAGAAGAAGAGAGGAAAAGATCTTATAGCTAAGGATGGATGTATAGAATGTAAATTATAATATGTGTGTGGATGATGTTTTTAAAGTTTGTTGTATAATTTAAATAAAGAATATTTAAAAAAAACAAATTTAGTAACACAGAAGAGTATAGATTATTATGTGAAGGCATGGTTTCCTGTTATTGACTATTTGAGAAACAACTGGGGAGATTTAGTGCTAATTAGTTTTACAGATTGAGGAGTGATCAGTTTTAGAACTAACTGTAAAATTAAACAGGATTGTGTAGACCAAAAAAATATAAGCACTTCTGTAAGTAAATATTTATTAAATCAATTAAAGAGATAGATAATTTCTAACTGATAAT
This sequence comes from Ctenosaura bakeri, assembly GCA_948474755.1. NCBI lineage: Eukaryota > Metazoa > Chordata > Lepidosauria > Squamata > Iguanidae > Ctenosaura > Ctenosaura bakeri. The sequence continues at coordinate 115,000 of CAOLHI010001771.1, forward strand.
TAATAGAATCTTGTAATTATAACTACAATGTAAAAAATAGATCCTATATGATAGAAGTATGGTAATAAATAACTGAATTGTCTTAAGAAATTCTTTTTTTCTTTTTTCCTCTTCTTCTTTTCTCATATATTTGTATATGTATTTTTCTTATTTTTATATGCAAAAAGAAATTGTGCATAAGATTTCTCAAGTTGATGCCTCAATATGGAACAATATAAAGTATCAATAGTTATATAAGTTATATAGATACCTATATTATACACTGAATCTTTGTTGTTGTAAAAATAAAAATTTAAAAAAAAACTATGGATCACTCCTAATGGGTGTACCATAACATTTGACATTTGGTTATCTTCATGTGTAGCCTCTACTCAGGACAAGTGGCTATTGTTAGAACAGAATATGTAGAAACAGAGTGGTTTCAAATTGACAAAGAGGTCAGGCAAGGCTGCATTTTATTGCCCTATCTGTTTAACTTGTGTGCTATACATATCTTATGAAAAGCAGGTTTAGACTTGTAGAAAGGATGTGTGAAAACTTGAGGAAGGAACAATAGGAACTTAAGATATGCAGATGAAACCATACTACAAACATTAAGCAGCAAAGACTTGGAACTATTACTGAAGAAAGCCAAGGCAGGAAGTGCAAAGGCTGGTTTATAGTGTGTTACTTCGATCCGGGCCTACCCGGTGATAGCACTTGATATCGTTTTCATATAAAACCATTCGGCTATCCTCTGCCCCCTGCTCCACGTGTTTGCGAGGCCTCCGGACAAGCACGTAAACAGGCGCGGCCGGTAATTGCTGGACATTCCATTCCCCACCTAGGCAGGCCTAACTGAGCTGGTTCGTCGTTTCAGGGACCTCTCCAGCAAACACCTTCTTGCTTAAGTGTGACACTAACAAAGGCACCCGGCTCCGAGCCAATAGTCTTACAAAGCCAAACTAAGCACTTTACATTTGCATACCGGCTACACTATTGTTAAATCAGCACTAAGCCGATCGTGTTAAACTTGACCTTTTCCACAGCTTTGTCCTGCTCCAAACTCTCATTGTTCTCACCGAGTAAGGCATGGCCTGCAGTCACAATTCACCCTATATAAGCCCCCTATTCCGGGACCTTCCTCTGATTGCTCCCGAGTTCCAGACAGCCTTGCTGCCACTTTGTCTGGCGAGCTCCCCTCAGCGAACTGTGCTGAGCTTTCTTCCCTGCACCCCAGCAAACTCTATCTTCATATTTCTCCAGGACTATGAGAAAGGTGTATCACCCATTTCCCCTGAAAATCCCTATTCCCAATTCTTCCGTTAGCTGTGTGATTGTGGTGTCTTTACTGTTTGTTTGTCTTTCAATAAAACATTGTTTTTGCTATTTTAAACTGCCTGACTGCTTGACTGACCTGACCCCGTAGACGCTGGGTTGCAAGATCCCTACCTCTCACTAGCTTTAGTGAGTGCTCCAGCTAATTTTCCCCAAAGTTGTGTTATTGTGGTTTTGGTTATTTGGGCGCCCCTCCCGGGAGCCCCAGAGAACAGGGTAACGAGTGAACATTGAGAAAACAAAAATAATGACCACAGATGACTTACACAACCTTAAAGCAGCTAATGAAGACATTGAAATAGTTCAAGACTATCCATACCTTGACTCAGTCATTAATCAAAATGAGAACTGCAGTCAATAAATCACAAAAAATACTAGGACTTGGAACAGCAGCTGTGAAGGAACTACACAAAATCCTCAAGTATAAAGATACATCCTGGAATACCAAAGTCAGGATTGTCTATGTCATTGTATTTCCAATTTCTATATATGGTTGCGAATGCTGAACAGTGAAGAAAGCTGTTAAGAAGAATATCAACTCATTTGAGATGTGGTGCTGGAGAAGAGCTCTATGGGAACTCTAGACTGCCAAAAAGATAAATAAATGGGTCCTAGAGAAAATCAATCCTGAACTCTCCCTAAAAGCCAGGATGACTAAACTGAGACTCATACTTTGGACATAGTAATGGGAAGTCCTCACTTACTAGAAAGGAAAGTGATACTTGGCAAAGTAGAGGGCACTAGGAAAAGAGGAAGACTCACTTGCATAAGGATAGACTCAGTCAAGGAAGCCATGGCTTGTGAGTTTGCAAGAAAATAGCATATTTTCATACTTTGTACATAAGGTGAATCAGCAAGCTAGTATAACTCTCTAGGGATTCATATATGGAAGGCTTTTCCAGTAGTTTCTAAAGATACTAGGGACTTAACTTTTTACATACAAAACCATGTTCTAGCAAGCTGTGTTCATCCTCTAGTACAGAGGAGGGAAACTTTGGGCCCTTCAGACCTTCCTGGATAAGAGGAATCAGCAGTCTAATCAATATAGCTAATGGAGATGAATGCTGGAAGTTGCAGTCTCACATCTGAAAGGCCACCCCATCCTAGAATTTTGTGTGTATGTGTGCATGTGTGCTTTTATATAAACCAATTCACCAAATCCCAGCATTCCTTATTACTGGCTCTGCCGCATATGGCTGACAGAGGTTAGATCAATAGAATCATAGGTTGAAAGGGACCAAAGAGACCACAAGGGCCAACTAATCCAACCCCTGCTATGCAGTACAGACAGTCGAAGTAATGCTGAGAGATAGTCTTCTAACCTCTGTTTAAAGACCTCCAAAAGAGGAGAATCCATCACCCTCTAGGGCAATCTATTTCACTCTTACTGTTAAAAAGTTCTTTCTAATGTTTAGGCAGTATCTCCTCTCGCAACTTGAGTCTACTGGTTCATGGTATAGTTCCTGAAGCAATTAAAAATAAGCTTATTCCATCTTCAATGTGGCATCACTTCAAATATTTAAAAATGGCTATTATTTCAACTCTCATCCTTCTGTTCTCCAAGCTAAATATCCCCATTCCCATTCTCCAAGTCATTTCCCCTAGGAATTAGTTTCCAAACTCCTTACCATCTTAGTCTTCCGAATACATTCCAGCTTGTTAATATCATTTTCAAATTGCAGTGCCCTGGAAGTGGGTTATAATTCAACAAAATCTGTGATGCACACCACTGAGTTAAAATAATGTAATATTGGGGTGGGGGATGGGATTCTCTTAAAAATTAAAAATTTCAGGTGGATGCATCTCTACAGTGGTGTTAATACTCTTTCATCAATCAAAAGTATCACTCATAGATCTGTAGTATCTTATTCCAAGTTGCATTTTTGCAGACATCCATGCATGCTCTGCAGACTAACATTAGACCATCAGCCAAGGAGTTTAGAAACATGGGAGTGACAGGATGAATAATGGGGTTGAGTATGTGAGAGGGCATTACAAGGAGAATGATACTGAAGTAAGTGTGAGAATAATAGGACATAATGCTATGAATTCTATGATTCTATGATGAAAAGATATCACCTGTGTGTGCCTGCCAAATATTATTAATATATGTAGGTCAAAAATCCTAAGACATCTGTTCTGTATTTTAATAGTTAAAACATTTGTGTATGGATGTAATGTTTCTCATTAAATCTGCAGCCATATTAAAAATACTTCCTGCAACACAATGATTCTTGCATTTTTTTTAACTGAATAATGTGGCAGGTTCTCCTCCAACATCTTGAAATAGTAATAGTCTGTACTTTTTCTGCACTGTGGACTTATAATATTCTGTCCTTTCAGGTTATTTCTGCATTAGTTTAACATAAAGCCCATAGGCTTATTTCTGCATGACTGCCTGCAGTATTTTTGCCTGTTCTGACTAATAAGCCAGTAGAAAAGAAAGCAAAATAGCATTCTTTTCAGATGCAACACCAATACATGGCTTACTTGCTATGGCACAATAAACACATCACCTCTTTTGTTTTTTATTTTTTTCAAGTACCAGGCTCTAATATTATTGGATACCAAACCTAAAAACAAATGTGGGTTGTGCCAAGCAGTACTCTGAGCTGTGGATATAATAGGATTTGAATGGGAAGTTCTGGACACAATAAATCTGTGCCATATGTGACTATTTCCTGTGTCAGTTCCTTTCTCATAACCAGTGGACTTCCCTCTCTCTCCACCTTCCCCCTCTTTCCTTTTCTTTTCCTTTCATGATCCTACACCAGGACTCTGAAATCCTGCATGGCTGCTTATCCGCCTGGGGCTGTTCCACAACAGTTGCATAAATAAATGAATTTGACAGCAAACATCATAACAGTTAGTAGGAGTATGTACTGAACACAAGCACCTTGTCTGATTTTGCTAGAGAAACAGAAGAAGAAATAAGTGATTTCATGGCACAAGAGTCATGCTTTTTTGGCAAGTATTGGAAGAATTAGTCAAATATGCTTTTTAGAATATTCTTGCCAGGATATGATTTGTTCTTGACAACAATGAGGAAAGTCTTCCTTTTCTTATGTCTATTTTCTAGCATTCACTTGCCAACAGAGACAAGCTTTCCAAAAGAGCTATGTGAGCTGTGTCTGTGAGGTCATCATTGATGATGTGTGTTTTTAATTAATCTTTATTGATATAAAAAAAACACATCAGACACATTAAGACTCATAAATGAAGAGGCAAGGAGGAAAAAAAGTAGAGAGATGAAAGAAAAAGAAAGAAAAAATTACTGTGTGTTTTTAAACGCTTGTGTGGGTGTGTTTGTTTCTGGCTGTGTGTTCTCCCTGACCACATGGTCTAAGGGGTGGAGCTTCTGCTGAATCACTGACTTGCTTAGGGGTGGAACTAACAGTCACTAGAATTGCTGCCAGAGGCAAATGCCTTGTGGAGTGTGCATTTATGTTATAAGACTTGAACAGGAGTTCTGTAAACAGGGGAAGCCAAACAACATTGGCTGTGGGTAACTGGCAGAGAAGTTTTGAGGAGGAAGCCCAGATTTTTGTTTCAGTGCCTACATAAGACTACTCTATACTTTGAGGGAGCTGCTGCCATCAATTGTAATAGCAATGGTATGTTTGTGTTCTTCCCAGAGGAGGTGAGTGGCTATACCTGCAGCAAGTGCAAGTTGGTGGCACTCTTGGAGGAAAAGGTCCACCAACTTGAGGCCCATGTATCTACTCTTCAACATATTCAGGACCATAAGATTTTCTTGGATAGAGCAGAGCACGCTGATAGAGGAACACCACAGGTAATGTCTCTGAGCAGGAGGTCAGTTACAAAACACAAGAGATTGATACTTAGAGGAATGTGACACATACAGGTAGAAGGAGCAGGGATCTTTAAGTGAGTTTGGAGCTACAGAATTGATTTGAAGCTCTTTCTCTTCTCAGAGATGATGAGGAAGAGCAACAGTGACAGTCCTCAGAGAATGTGCAGGTGTCCTTGGAAAATTTAGAACATGGAATGGTCCCTGCCAATTCCCAGAAGAGATGAGTGGCAGTAGTAAGGACTCCCTGCTGAGGGGAACAGAAGCAGTGATTTGTAAGCTTGACAAGATGACTCGAGAGATGTGCTGTCTCCCCGGGGCAAAAATTGGTGATGTCACGGAGAGGCTGACTAAACTTGTGAAGCCCACTGACAGTTACTCCTTCCTTTTGGTCCATGTGGGAACCAACAACATGGCAAGGTGTAGCTTTCTGTATATTGCAAGAGATTACAAGGCTCTGGGTAGGAAGCTGAAGGATCTTGACACACAGGTTGTGATTTCAACTATCCTCCCAGTTAAAGGACATGGCCCAAGAAGGGAGATAACAACAGTGGAGGTGAACAACTGGCTCTGCAGATGGTGCCACTGGGATCTTGTATCATGATCTGCAGTTTCATGGAGATGGTCTACTGGCAAGTGATGAACTGCATCTCATTGCAGTTTGCAGAAATGTTTTTGCTAAGAGGCTCACAGACCTGATCAGTAGAGCTTTAAACTGAATTATGGGGGGAGAGTAGCAGTATTCTTAAGGGCAGGAATTAATCGAGTGCTAGAGATAATAATCCAAATATTATTGAGGGAACTGAGTTGGCAATACAAGACCCTGACTGTAGGAGGTGAAAAACCTTAAATAAGCAGATAGGGGGAATGCCACATGGTCATAGGCCCTTTCCACAGCTTACCTGCATCCGGCGCAGTCACGCAGAGATCACGCAAGCAGCCTCTTCTGTGAGGCACTTGCGTCCCCACTGCTCCTGCTCTGCAGCAGCTGCCTGCCGGCCAGGAGACACCATGAAGGCTCCTCCCCTTCCTTCCACAGCACAGCCAGGTATTTTCCCAGGCTGCACTGGGGGAGGTAGCACCAGGGATGTGGCTCTGGAGGCTCCGCAGAGACAGTAAGTACATGTGGGGCCTCAGAGTGATGCGCAATTGTGCTTCATTTTCAGCCAAAAGCTGGAAATGATATATTGCGCGATCAGCGCTTGCTGGCCCCGGCAGCGTTGCGCGATTGCAAGGACATCATGTGGAATGCTCCTCGCAATTGCGCAACACTCTGAAGGCCCTTTCGCATGACAAATGCTGTGCAAAAAGTGCCTTAGATGCACTAATGCACAGAGCATTGGAAGTAAGCAAGCTGAACTTGAACTCTTTACACAGCAAAGCTGGTATAATAGGCATCACTGAAACCTGAGGGATGAGACTCATGATTGGAATGTAGTAATAGAGGGGTACAATCTATTTCAGAGAAATAGACCAAATGGGAAGGAAGGAGGGGTAGCATTATGTGTCAAGGATATTTACACCTGTGAAGACATCCATGACTTAAATACTGCAAACCAGGTGGAGAGTATCTGGGTAAAAATTTAGAGGGAGAAGAAAAATAGGAATGCCATTTTAGACTGAGGACTCAGTAAAACAGAGGAACAAATATTCAAAAAAAAAAGAGAGGGAGTAGTAATGGGAGATTTCAACTATCCTGATATTTGTTGGAAGTCAACTTTTGCCAAGAATATCAGGTCCAACAAATTCCTCACTTGCCCTGCAGACAATTTCATTGTCCAGAAGGTGGAAGAGGCAACAAGGAGATCAGCTATTTTGGATCTGATCCTAACCAACAGTGATGGCCTGGTTCATGCGGTGGAATCTTTAGGTGGGAGTGACCAAGTTCTCCTGGGAGATTGTTATACATAGGAAAGGGAAAGCCAAGCATAGTCAGACTCACATTCTAGACTTTAAGAAAGCTGATTTCTGTAAACTTAGGGAAATATTAGGTGTCCATCCCATGGTCAGGCATACGGAAGAGAACGGAGTTTATGATGGATAAGAGTTTCTTAAAAGTGAGATATTGAAGGCACAATTTCAAATAATTCCATTGAAGAGGAAAAATGGGAGATGTCTAAAGAAACCAGGATGGATGTCTAAAGAACTTTCAACTGAACTAAGATTTTAAAGGGCCATGTACAAGAAATGGAAAAGGGGGGAAATCTGAGGTACAGCTTAGGGAGCTGAGTATGTTTAGTCTACAGAAAAGAAGGTTAAGAGGCGGCATGATAGCCATGTTTAAATATTTGAAGTGATGTCATGTTGAAGATGGAGCAAGCTTGTTTTCTGCTGCTTCAGAGACTAGGACATGGAGCAATGGATTCAAGCTGCAGGAAAAGAGATTTCACCTAAATATCAGAAAAAGCCGTTCAACAGTGGAATATGCTGCCTCAGAGTCTGGTGGAGTCTCTTTCTTTGGAGGTTTTTAAACAGAGTCTGGATGGCCATCTTTTGGGAATGCTTTGATGGTGTATTCCTACATGGCGGGGTTGGACTTTATGGCTATTGTGGTCTCTTCCAACTGTATGTTTCTATGATTCTGTAATAAAAAAGGCAATTCTGTAGTGGAAAAGATTTCAAAACACAAATGACCACAAGTTCAAAATCATCTCTTCATTTCAAAAAATTCAAAAAACATCCCTGAATTTTGAATCAGGCTTTTCAAATTTGGATCCAGATTAGTCTTGAGTTCATTCAGACATCCATGCCATGTTTATCTCCTTGTTTCTGTTAGCATCTCTGTCTCTCTCTCTCTATGTGTACGCACAGACACACAGAGATGGAGTATGGCAAGAAAAGAACCAATGATACGAAGGAAGGCTCATAGACACACAAAGACAGAACAAAAACTGTATTCTCCACCTTCTAAGGTGAGGTAGAAGACAGAACAAGCCACAATACCATGTTCCCTGGCAAAAAGTGGAATTCTTAGATCTGTAATTTCCAGTTAAGAAGAGGCCAGAGACATCTCTTTTAGCAAGCTACCTTGCCATTGACTACTCCTCCTAAGTTAAGAGAGGGTGCATCATTCTGATTTGGGTTACGAGCTGGAGGAAGAAACATCAAGGGGGCATTGTTTAAGATTGCTTTAAAATGTCTAGCTTTTTCCACAAGCATTTTGATGGAAATAAAACACAACCTCCCCATTTTTTTTATTGAGGTGAGCCAAAGAGAGTCTTCTTTCATTAATAAATGGTCCCGTTCTTTTGAAAAAAATGAAGTTTGGAAATCAAATGATTGCTGAAGCCCAGAACAGACACATTCTTCTTTGTTATTTAGGATAGCTTCCCAATTTTAAAAATGTACCATGAAAATGTACCATGAACTAAGGAATATAAAATGAAGAATTCCCACAAAAATAGTTGAAATCTAGTTAAAGATGAAGGAATTATATGTCTGCAGACTAATCTCCATTCTAAATGAAATCTTAGTTTTTTTGCTGTTATAGAATAGAATCATAGAATCATAGAAATTCAGAGTTGGAAGAGACCACACAGGCCATCCAGTCCAACCCCCTGCCATGCAGGAACACCCTCAAATCAATCCCGACAGATGGCCATCAAGCCTCCGCTTAAAAACCTCCAAGGAAGGAGACTCCTCTACACTCCGAGGTAGCAGATTCCACTGCCGGACAGCCCTGACTGTCAGGAAGTTCTTCCTGAGGTTCAGGTGGAATCTCCTTTCCTGCAGCTTGAATCCATTGCTCCTTGTCCTGGTCTCTGGAGCAGCAGAAAACAAGTCCCCTCCTTCCTCTACGTGGCATCCCTTCAAATATTTAAAAATGGCTATCATGTCCCCTCTTAACCTCCTCTTCTACAGACTAAACATACCCAGCTCTCTAAGTCTATCCTCATAGGGCATGGCTTCCAGGCCTCTCACCATTTTGGTCGCCCTCCTCTGGACTTGCTCCAGCTTGTCAATATCCTTCTTGAATTGGGGTGCCCAGAACTGGACACAGTATTCAAGATGGGGTCTAACCAAAGCAGAGTAGAGTGGTACCAGTACCTCCCTCGATCTAGACACCATACTCCTATTGATGCAGCCGAGAATTGCATTGGCTTTCTTGGCTGCCGCATCACACTGCTGACTCATGTTCAGCTTGAGGTCTATGAAGACTCCTAGATCCCTTTCACACGTACTGCTATCCAGTCACGTGTCCCCCATCCTATATTTGTGGATTCCATTATTTCTGCCTAAGTGTAGGACCTTACATTTCTCTCTGTTGAATTTCATTTTGTTCGCCCTGGCCCAGCTCTCCAATCTATCCAGGTCATTTTGAATTTTGATCCTGTCCTCTGGCGTATTAGCAACCCCTCCCAATTTGGTGTCATCTGCAAATTTGATGAGCATGCCCTCTATTCCTTCATCCAAGTCGTTGATAAAAATGTTGAACAGCACTGGGCCTAGGACAGAACCCTGTGGCACCCCGCTAGTCACTTCTCTCCAGGACGAAAAACAGCCATTCGTGATCACCCTTTGGGTTCGGTCGGTCAACCAATTACAAATCCAACTAACGGTAGCCCTGTCCAGCCCACATTTTACTAGCTTCGTTGCAAGAATGTCATGGGGAACTTTGTCAAAGGCCTTACTGAAATCGAGATATGCTACATCCACAGCACTCCCTTCATCTATCAAGCTAGTAACTCTATCATAAAAAGAGATAAGATTAGTCTGGCATGACTTATTTTTGAGAAATCCATGTTGACTTCTCGTGATTACCGCATTGCTTTCTAAATGATTAGAAACTGACTGCTTAATGATCTGCTCCAGGATCTTTCCGGGTACTGATGTCAGGCTGACTGGGTGATAATTATTTGGGTCCTCTTTTTTTCCCTTCTTGAAGATGGGGATAACATTTGCTCTCCTCCAATCTGCTGGAACTTCTCCTGTCCTCCAAGATTTCTCAAAAATTATAGCAAGCGGTTCCGAAATGACCTCTGCCAGCTCTTTTAATATCCTAGGATGCAATTCATCTGGTCCTGGAGACTTGAATTCATCCAATGCGGCCAGGTATTCCTGTACCACCTCTCTACTTATTATGTGCCTCATTTCCTCTGCTTCCTCCCCTGCTCCCCAACCGCCAGGTTGAGTGCTTGTATCCTTCTGGGAAAATACGGAGGCAAAGAAGGTGTTAAGTAGTTCTGCGTTTTCTCTCCCCCCTGTGAGTAATTCGCCATCTTCTCTGCGTAGCGACCCTACTGTCTCCTTCTTTTTCCTTTTGCTGCGGACATATTTAAAAAAACCCTTTTTATTGTTTTTAATGTCTCTGGCCAGCCTAAGCTCGTTCTGTGCTTTAGCCTTTCTGACTTCCTCCCTACATCTCCTAGCTACTTGCTTAAATTCTTCTTTGGTGGTTTCCCCCTTCTTCCATTTCCTATACATGTTTCTCTTAACTCTTAGCTCAGCTGAGAGTTCTTTAGTCAACCATTCTGGTTTCTTCAGATGCCTTCCATTTTTCCTCCTTAATGGCACTGTTTTAGACTGTACCTTCAGTATCTCCTTTTTAAGGAACTCCCATGCCTCCTGAACTCCTTTCCCTTTCACTATTCCTGACCACGGAATTCCAGCCAGCAGCTCCCTAAGTTTACAGAAGTCCGCTTTTTTAAAATCTAAGATGAGTGTCTGGCTACACTTATCTTCTCCTTCCCACTGAATGCTAAATTCCAACAGGGCATGGTCACTCCCCCCTAAAGATCCAACCACTTCTACCTCATTCACAAGGTCATCCCTGTTGGTCAAAACCTGATCTAGAATATTTGATCCCCTTGTGGCCTCTTCCACCTTCTGGACCATGAAGTTGTCTGCAAGACAAGCAAGAAACTTGCTGGACCTTGCTGTCTTGGCAGAGTTTGACTGCCAGCATATATCCGGGTAATTGAAATCTCCTATTATTACTGTATCCCTCCTCTTTGAATGTGCAGTCATTTGGTTGAGGAAGGCGTCATCCAAGTCCTCAGCCTGGGTTGGAGGTCTGTAGTAAACCCCCACCAGAATATCCCTATTGTTTCTGGCTGCCTTAATTCTTACCCAAATGCTCTCGACCTGGCTTTCTGGGTTTAAGTCCTGGATCTCTTCACAGGTGAAAACATCCTTGACATACAAGGCTACTCCTCCTCCTTTCTTGTTTGGTCTATTTTTACAAAACAGGCTATACCCCTCTATTCCTGTATTCCAATCATGAGACTCATCCCACCAGGTCTCAGTGATGCCTATCAAATCGTATTTATTTTCTTGTACTAGGAGTACAAGCTCATCCTGCTTGTTTCCCATACTCCTTGCATTAGTGTAGAGAAACTTAAGTCCCTGGGCTCTTCCTGCAAGTCCTGTACTATTGATTCTACTCCTCCCGCCATTGGCCACTTGTACTACTTGTTCAGTATCATTTGGACCTTTTCCCCCTGTGTTCTCTGAGTCCTTGCCCTGAATAATATTGTCCCCCTCCCCAGTGGAACTTAGTTTAAAGACCTCTTAATCTTCCTTGCAAGACTGTTAGCAAAAACATTCCTGCCCAGTTTTGTGAGGTGCAGCCCATCCCTTGCCAGAAGCCCATGTTCATGGAAATTCAGGCCATGTTCCAAAAACCGAAACCGTTGTTGGCGGCACCATGTGTGGAGCCAGTTGTTGACCTCTACTATTGCCCTTTCCCTACGTGCGCCGTATCCTTGAACAGGGAGGAGAGACGAAATGACCACCTGCACACCAAGGTCCTTAAGCTTTGTCCCCATACGTTCGTAGTCCTTTGCAATGTGGTTTAAGCTGCTCCTCGCAGTGTCATTGGTTCCGACATGAACCAAAATGAGGGGCTTATAGTCAGTGGGTTTGACTAGCCTGGTTAGCCTCTCCGTTACGTGGTTGATCCTGGCCCCAGGAAGACAACAGACCTCTCGATTGAGCTTGTCCGTTTTGCAGATTGCTGTTTCAGTTCCTCTTAGCAAAGAGTCCCCAACAACCAGAACTCGCCTCTTCTGAGGTTTCCCCTGGGCTCCTCGATAAGCGTGTTTTACCAGGACTGCCTGAGCATTCTGTTGAGGCTGGGAGCGTTGATCTAGTTCCTGTTGCCGATGTTGGATTCTTTCTTGTTGACCTTCTGTTCCCTCTGCGTAGTGCTCCTCTTTGTCTGTAAGTCCAAGTACATCAAAGCGATTGTGTAGGTTAAGAGTCTCTGTTACCTTCTTGGTCCTTTTACTCCTCCATGTAACATTCACCCAAGCCTCCGTTTCCTGGCGCTGTGTACTGGCTTCCTGATCTGGCAGCTCCTCCTTGTATTTGGAGTTCCGGTAGGTCTTCTCTTCCCTATCCAAAAACTCCTCCCCTTCCCTGATAAGGTGGAGATCAGAAACGTGTGCCTCCAGCTGGCGAACCTTCTCCTCCAAGAAGGTGACCAGCTTGCACTTGGTGCAGATGTATCCAAGAACCTCTTGTGGCAAGAAAAGGAACATGCCACAAGTATTACAGGTGACTACAGCAGCTCCCTCTCCTTCCATCCTTGAAACTACAGAGAGTAGTACAGGAGAAGCTCGAGAAAGTAAAGGAGTTCAAGTGCGTGCACCGAAGGCGCGCGCCGTTGGTAGCTCCTAATAAAGCTCCTCCCCGCTAGCTGCCTCCTCCCCCTTGACTAAATATAATAAATCATGTTTTTTTCCCCAACTGGTTTCACAGTCTAATATATACTAATTTGATTCATATGAAAGGAGAAATCTATTGGTATATTGGTATATTAAAATGTGGTATGGTTTTAAACTGGGGCTTACAGAAGTAATTCATGTCCTTTTGTTACTATAGCTGGGTCTCCACATTTGCAGGTTTCACTTCTGCAGATCTGATTATTCAGGGATTATTTGCTGCCACTCCTGCCTCATGCCATTGTTAATAGGGACTGCAAGCCTTGTGAAACCGATGGAATGCAAACAAGGCTTGTAAGTCGCTATTAAAAATGCCTCAGGGCAGCAGTGGAGGTGGCAGCAGGTCCCACCAGCCACTTGCTTCCACTTTGCAAAGGAATCTCAATGCTTCCAAGGCATCCATGGCAGGTTGAATACAGTGATCATACTTTCTTGTGTGTTAAATATGGTTTTGAGAGGGGCTAGAGTTATTTGTGAATTTTCTACTTTCAAGGGGGGCCTGCACCCCTGATCCCAGCAAATTGGAGGGAATTACTGCATTACTTTAGCATGGACAAGCAGCACTATTTGCATTGGGTGTCAATGGCCTTAGCACCAAAAGAGGTGAGTTGTTGATATCTGTGCTAATGTATCAGAAAATAAACCATCATTTTGCACACCTCTTTTTCCTAACCATTGCCCTAGTGAGTAATACTTCCTGTCCAGATTGATTGTCTGTGCTTGAAGAGGCTGGGCGGAAAAGAAGAATCCTCTGCTTGTGTCCACCTATTCCCCGAAATATCCTGTCCAGAAGAATCTGCCTCCCCCATAACCAACTTGTGGAACATCATTGTACTTTAAGAGCAGTGACACTTTAAGAACAGTGCACAGTGCTTGAAGTGCGGTGGAGATATATGGGTAGAGATATTAGCACTGAGGATTCTGATATTTACTCTAAATTGCAATTTTCAAAGCATTTTTAAATATAGGCTATCCATACAGTAAAAAGTGATTTTTTTAAAGGCCCATCTTTTTTTTTTTTTTAAAAAAGTACCGGTATATGTTTTAACTTTATCAGGTACAGTGCATTGATACAGACAGGTGTATCGAAAATGATCTCACAAACAGTTTTTGCATTGAACTCTATTAGGAATTTCCTGCCAAATACCAATCTAGTATAGGAAAGAGTTTTGCTTGCACATATTTATGTATTCTTCAATTAAATTTCTTCAATTAAATTTCTTCAATTCTTCAATTAAATTTATGAGTTGCAAGCATTTGATCTTGACTATGACCCAGATCATTTGGTTTGTCATGTCACATATGCTTCGTGACATAATTGACACTATTATGCATCCATGATTATGCATGAAACATTATTGTATTAGACAATTATTGTTATAGATTATCTTCCTAGTGCTTGAACTTAGTTTATTGTAATGAGCATTTAGTTAAGCTGTTACAATAGAGAGCTGGGTTAATTGTTTGTTTTAAAGTAGAGCAATCAACTGGTGATTTATTATATATGACTGGGGAGCACCTAAGCAGTAAATGTGGATTGCCATATATTGCATATGTATTGCATATCGAAGAAATCTGTTAAGGAATTACAGCCTTGTGAATTACAACCCAGTGAAAGAGAATTAAAGAAGAGAGATTGAGAACAGAGGGCACCAGGAGTCTGGCCAATGTAAAGCTGTATAAACAAATAAAGACAACAGAGGTGCATTAGATCAAAGTATTAAAATGAAGTGTTCTAGGGGACCACTAGAAATTTGGGGAGAGGGGAAGAGGCAAAGATTCCATCAATGGGAATTGATAGCATGCAAATATTGTATCAAGGTAAAACCAAAGTGTATGATATAGAAAGTTAGATTCAGCAACCGTTGGTCGTCAAGCTAAATATGCCTCATTAAATACATTGGTATTTAAATACATTTTTCTTGAGAGCCAAAAGGTGGATTACACACGACAGGGTTTTACGTAATTTGTTGACTCATCACTGAATTAATGGATCTACTCTTGTTTGAACTAATCAGTCAGATTCAGGCTGTTCTGTTATAAGAAAGCTTGAAACAAAACACTTTAGCTGGTGCTTTGAGACTGACATGGCTTGCAGAGGTCAGTGTACATAAGTGGAAACTAGCTTTTGGTTAAGCAGCTGGGAAAGGAGAATGCAAGATGTATTCAAGGCTCCATTCATTCTTTTCTGATCACAGCTATCAGAAACATGAGAATGACGAAAACACACAAACAACACAAAGCACCTGGAGTCCATAGCTCCCATAAATCCCAAGCATCCAAGATGTTTTTATAAATGGTCCACATTGCATTTTTTTAATTTATTGAATTGAGGCCCTGTTTTCTTAAGTAAAGGTATCAATCTGCAATTGCAAAGCTTTATAGCTGACATCATTCACAAACAAAAGTGCCTTGTATATTGAAAGCAAGCTATATTCCACATTTTTTTTCTGAAAATGAGAGAAATAGCAAATTGTTATATTGCGGAAAATACAACCCATTTTCCTATAAGGAGGAAAGAGCCTTTGTATCGAAGAAGAAATAGAGAAGTAGACCTCTGCTCCTTCCCTTAGCTCCTTGAAGACATTGCCAGCATAGAAACACTGGGAGTGTCTTTCTCTATCAATCTTCACAGGAGTGAACTACAACTACAAGCCTCACGACCACCAATGGAAAATATCCTGATTCATGCTGCTTCTGGCCTAGACATCAAGAAGAGGAAAATGACAGGAGTCCAAGTGCTCAGACTGCAAAATATGATGTAGAAGAAATATATTTATTTTGTAGGAGATGAAAGGAAGGTCTCCTTCTTCTCAGCTTCTTGGAAGAGACAGCTACAGCAGCCCCTACACAATTAAGGCACAGTATCTTGACATCTGATACACACCATGCACATTTCCCTGACAAAGAGAGGTGCTACCTTTACCCTTAGTCTCCAGATTCCTGTTTGCTTTTCTGAGCAGCCTGCTCTACATATGTGACTCACTTCACCATATTGCATATCAGGAACTGGCTGAACATTCAGATGAAATCTTTAAAACAACACCCAACTTGGAAAGCCTGAGTCAAGCCTCAATGCCTGATGTTTTAGCTGAACACAAGCAGAAACCGCAATATACAGTTGGTCCCATCTGCTTGGTTTCTCTATATCCAGACCTTCCAATCAGGCTCAGCATGGGAGTGATTTCCTGGCAATGCATGGCTCTTTCTCTTCAGTGATGCACAAAACCATATTTGAAAGTGGTCTGCTGCTTTTTGTGACCTTCTGCCATGCAAGAACTGGAATTCTATTCTTTTTAGATCCTGATATTCTAGGACAGCTCTATGTATTGTAGTTGTT
Source organism: Ctenosaura bakeri (assembly GCA_948474755.1). NCBI lineage: Eukaryota > Metazoa > Chordata > Lepidosauria > Squamata > Iguanidae > Ctenosaura > Ctenosaura bakeri. Next base: position 131,132 of record CAOLHI010001771.1, read on the forward strand.
GCAGGAAATACTAGGGATATACTAGCAGTCCAATGGCGATTATGTAAATTTGCAGGTTTGAACGTCTCTGCTCATTTTAAGCCAGGTCTGGAACCGTTTGAATTTGGGTCTGGCTTGGTCCTACTACTAGCTACCACTGTCTTTTCAGACCCATCCCAGACTGCAGGAAATGCTAGAATAACACAGATGTTCTTTTCTATATAACAACATCCGTGATAAGCTCCCCTGATTATAGATGTTTTGGGGATGCAGAATGGGAGAAACTGGCACAGGATATACAGTACTAAAAAATACTTCATAATGATATTTGAACTTTTAAAACAGGAGCTCTTCTCTATATTTTGCAAAATAGAAGATCACACAGTACTTTTCTCATATTCCTAGGGGATATATTATACAACTGCTAAACCAGCCTTGTCAGTGTGAAAACAAGGAATACATTTTGGAGATACAGGGTGTTACCCTGATTTCTGGGGGTCCCATGAGGGAAACCTAAGTGCACTCCAAATATTACAAAGTTGGGAATTAGCAAAGAGCACAAGCTAGCACTACGAGAGGCAGGGCAACGTAGCGAGATCTTTTACCCAATGTCTACGGGGTCAGGCCGAGTCAAGGAGCAAACAGAAGTAAATAATAATAGTTGTTTTATTGAAATACAGTCAAACACGTGTATGCAACACACTCGCACAGAGATCTATAGAAATAAAGGTTGGAGTTGGATAGAGGGATTTTCAGAGGAGGTTTTGTATGGGAAATACTACACCTGTCCTGAAAAATGCCGCCCCAAAAATGTCACTTTTGCTTGTCTAAGCCCGGCTTTCCACCTCAACAGCTTAGGACAAAAGGACAAGGACACGATTCAGGGACTAGGGAGGATCGCCTAGATCCTAGGGAAACCACCTGGACTCCACCTAGCGTGAAGGGGGAAAACGAACTCTGGGGAATTTACAGTGCCGCCTGGCCAAGCAGCAGGGGAAGAGGGCAAGGAACCTAACTGAATCGTCCCTTACTAGTTTTTCGGGTGAGAGGCGCCTTTCCTCTACCACAGGGAAACTTTCTAAAACCCAGATCTAGGACACACTTCGTATTTTTGGCAGTCCGGGACGCACCCGCGATCTGTTGAACAGGACGCACCTGTGTTACTTTGGGGGATCCCCCCTTTACTAATGTGTACTTTACCTGCTATGTCTATGTGTGTGAGAGCTGAACCTAGCCTAGCAACCCTAGCGCTCAGGATCCCAGCCCACAATAGTCCCCAAGTTAGGGAGGTACTTCCCGGGTCAGCCACGTGCACAGCCCAGCCCTCTACAATGGTTCTCTGCGATGCTAGTGACGGCATAGGTGCGGCCACCATACACGGACCAAGAGAGAAAGGGGGAGAGATTCCCACCCAAACAGAATGGCTCTAGAGCTCAATCACACCGAACCACTCTCACACGTGTTCCTAACACTCCAGGAGTTTGGATTGGCCATTCCCTAAATCCGTACCAACCTGATCTGAGTGGGTCGCGACTTCCACTCAAATTAGGGGTACAGGGGTTGCCCACGTTCTCTACCACTCTATTACTCTGATTTCTGGGGGTCTCGTGGGGGACACCTAAATGTGCTCCAAATAGTGGAGAATGGAAATGAGCCAGAGCACCAGCTATAGCACTACAAGAGGCAGGGTAACCTAGCGAGATCTTTCAATCCAATGTTTACAGGGTCAAGCCAAGTCGAAAACCAGGCAGAATTGTCTAATAAATGATTTTATTGAGGGGAATTCACTCATGTGTGCACACAAGATACACACAATCACATATTCACACAAGAACTGGCTGAAAGAGAAAGGGAAGAAAAATTATAGAGAGGCTTAGGGATTTGGGGAGATTTATAATTACCAGTCCAGAAGAGTAGTGAAGAGCAGAAATGTATTTTGGCTTAGGTAGGACCTAAGGACAGTTCTCATTCAGGAGGCAGACAGACAGAATGACGGGTAGACTTTCAAGAGACTGCATTGGACATCTTCAAATCAGGGGTATTTGTACCCTAAAAATGGCTTGTGGCTGTGAAGGTTCCAGATGCAAGACAAAGGGAACCTGTTGTGGACAATGGGTCTTATGCCTGTCGATGGGCTTAGTGCTTGGATTGACAAAAACATGATGAATATTGTAATAGCTGTCTATTGTGGGTGCTGTGAGGACAGAGGAAAGAATCCATGTGTACAAGGGATGAATATCTGTCAATCAGTGTCCTGGTGGCCTCCTCACAGTTGGATTCCCTGGAAAATTCCAGCTTCTATTTAAGCCTATTATCCACAGTGTTACCCTGATTTCTGGGGATCCCGTGAGGGACACATAAATGCACTCCAAATTATGCTAGTTGGGGAAATTAGTCAAAGAGCACAAGCTAGCACCATGAGAGGCAGGGCAACGGAGCGGGATCTTTACCCAATGTCTACGGGGTCAGGCCGAGTCAAGGAGCAACAGAAGTGAAATAATAATTGTTTTTATTAAATACAATCAAACAGTGTATGCAGCACACTCACTCAGATAACTAGAGAAATAAAGGCTGGAATGGGATAGAGGGATTTTTAGAGGAGTTGTTGGTTTGGGTAATACTACACCTGTCCTGAAGCCCGGGTAGTCTACAGCAGAAGTTCGTAGAGATGATGGTTCTCGGTACGTGGGACTGAGGGGAAGGCTCGCAAAGCAAAGTGGCAGCAAGGCGGGATGGAAGTCGGGAGCGATCTGAAGAAGTTCTCAAAGTCAAGGGTTTTTATACGGGAAAATGTGGCCGTAGGCTGGTCCGTACTTGGGGGAAACAATGAGTTTTAGGCTGGAGACAAAGCCTCCAAAAGGTCAGAATTTAGCATGATTGAGTTAAGTCCAAATTGTCAATAGAGTAGCCAGTATGCAAACGCAGAGTGCTTGACAGATGGGGATTTGTCTAATCAAGCTGCCTGCTCGGGGCAGGGAGTTCTTTGTAAGTAACATGTATACATAATAAAGTACTTGCCTTTGAGGTCTCCTGAAGCAGCAGAATGGCTATTTCTGGCGTTGCCTGTATTTGATTGGAATATTACAGCGATTAGTGGTCGTGCCTGTCTGCGAGCCTGTCCGGGGGACCTCGCAGCACATGGAGAGGAATAGGTAAAGAAGGCCAAATTATTGATATCAAAGTGATATCTAATATTCCCCAAGCTTGGGCTAGAAACTGCAGTAACAACAGGAATGATGTGTATTTGCCTGACAAATGACTCAGTCTTACCTGGAGGAATTTTGGAGTTGACCTATGCTTCTCACATTTACAGTCAAATTCTTTCCCTCACTCAGTTTGACCCCTCTGTCACCTCTCAGGCTTGGATTTGATATCATAGCCAATAAAATGTGTTGCCAATTAGGTATGGTGTCCATCCAAACCAAACTGACATTGCCTTACACATTCATTATATAGATAGTAGCATTTATATGGAACAGCCTGTGTGGTGTAGTGGTTTAGACACTGGACTACAGCTCTGAAAACCAAGGTTGAAATCCCACTCAGCCATCGAAAATCACTAAATGACCTTGTGCAGTTCATATTCTCTCAGGTTCAGAGGAAGTCAAAGGCAAACACCCTCTGAACAAATCTTGCCAAGAAAATTCCATGATAATACACCTTAGGATAGGTTCACCTTCACCATAAGTTGGAAACAACTTGAAGGCACACAAGAACAACAATAAATAAGGAGGTGGAAAAATCATCTTTGAGGTTTCCTTGTCCAAGAAAACCATATGAAATTCATGAGGTCACCATAAGCTGAAAGGCAACAAAAGGCACACAGGCACACATATAAAACATGTGCAGCACATGCAGTGTCTTACTTTGAATAAATACTTAGGAAGATATTTATCATCTGTGAAGTGTACTCTCAAACGAATAATTTCATTGGTTCCTGTAAGTGAGTTACTTCACTCACTAACTTACTCACTCAGTCTTTCCATCTTTTCCCAGTAGCCTAGAAGTGTGCAATGGAAAGGTGGGTCCCACATCAGAGTGTGTGTATGGAAGAAAGTGTTACTGTGGTCCAGGCCTACCTGGAGATAGCACTTGATATTGTTTCGATATCAAACCATTCGGCTTTCCTCTCCACATGTTTGTGAGGCCTCTGGGCAAGCACGTAAACAAGTGCGGCCAATAATTGCTGGACATTCCGTTCTCCACCCAGGCAGGCTGGACAGAGCTGGTTTGTCGCTTCAGGGACCTCTCCAGCAAACACCTCATTGCATATGCGCGATACTAACAAAGGCTCCCTGCCTCGAGCAACAGGCAGCCTCACAAAGCTATACTAAGCACTCCGCATTTGCATACTGGCTACACTATTGTTAATTCGACTGTAAGCCAATCATGCTAAACTCTCACCTTTCCAAAGCTTTGTCCCACTCCTAAATCACATTGCTCTCACCGAGTAAGGTATGGCCTGTAGTCACAATTCACCCTATAAAGACCCCCGATTCCAAGATCCTCCTCAGATCACGCTGGACTTCCATCCCGCCTTGCTGCTGCTTTGTCTGGTGAGCCGTCCTCTCAGTCCCACGTACTGAGACTCCGTACCAACGAACTCAATCTTCAAACCTCTCCAGGACTACGAGACAGGTGTCGTATCACCTATTTCCCTCTAAAAATCCCGATGTCTGATTCTTTAGTTAGCAGTGTGACTGTGGTGCCTTTAATATTTGTCTGTATTCAATAAAACATCATTTTTGCTAGTTCAAACCGTCTGGCTGTTTGGTTGACCTGACCCCACAGATGCTGGATTGCAAGATCCTGCTAAGTTACTCTGCCTTTCGCTAGCTTTAGTAGTGCTCCAGCTAATTTTCCCCAAGTTGTTGTTGTTCTTGTTTGGTTATTTTGGTGCCCCTCCCAGGACCCCCAGAGATCAGGGTAACAGAGTGGTGGAGCAATACGGGCAACCCCAGTACCCCTAATTTGAGGAGGAGTCGCGAACATCCTCAAATCGGGCGGTACCGACCTAGGGAACAGTCAGCTGAACTGTTTAGGATGCTGGTAGGCAGGCAAGTGTGTGTGTGACTTCTGTGTGTGTGGAGTAACTCTGTTGGGTGGAAATCTGTTCCCCTCTCTTTCTTTGTCTTGCCCTGGGAATCACCTCCCCATCTTGGGTCTGTCGTGGGCTAGGATTCTAAGTGTTGAGGTTTAGCATGTTAGGAACAGTCCATACTCAGACAACACTCTAGCAGAAAGGCACACGAAAAGCACTTAAGGAAGAAGAAACCCCTCTCATACTCCTTCCTTTGCCATTTTGTTTGTGGTTGTTAAAGTTAGAGAAGGCGCGGGTGCGTCCCGGCTTCTCCATTCTCGGGTGTATCCCGAATTTGCTAGCAATAGGTGCGGGTGGAACCCTGACCTGGTTTAGGGTTTTAAGAGGTTTGTCCTGAGGTGTAGGAAGGTACCCCTCACCTGAAAAACTGTTAGGACAGTTTGGTTTAGGTTCCCATCCCTTTTCCCCCGCTGCTTGGCCAGGTGGTGTAGTAAGTTACTTAGCATTCGTCACCCCCCTTCAGGCAGGCGGAATACCCCTGAGGGTTCCCTGGGTCTAGGTGACCTCCCCGTCCACCAACCGCTTCCTCATCCTCTCGTCCCCAGTGCTGTCAAGATGTAAAACTGGGCCTGGGTGTACCAGAGTGACTTTGTTTGGGCAGGCTGGAGATAAGTCCCCATCCCTCTTCCCACAAGTAGTTCCAGAGAGTTCATCTCCCGAAGTTCCCCCAGGAGTCTGGGTGACCCTACCTGTCCCTCCAGTTCCTGGTCCCGTTTTGTGGGTTAGTGAGTTAGTTGTGTTAGTTGTGTGTTGTTGTTTTTTAGTTTTTAAATGTAAAATGTAGCATAGTAGCACTTTCCCCCACTATCTTTCCTATCTCTAATACCTTGCAGTGGATGGCATTGTGGCATCACTAATCTGGGAGGATTGTGCATAGGGTGGGGAGGTGACGATCATGTTGTTAGCTCCCTCTATGGCTATCTCAGATGTAGTGTTGACAGCATGCCAACAGTTAGAGGTTGGAAGTGTTGCCCTGAATGCTGATACTACTCCATTATGTACTTTTCCATGTGGTTTTTCTCATCATTTCACATTCTCAAACATAGATCAGTAGTGGAAAAACTATGCTCTACCCAGACGTTGTAAGACAGCAACTCTACATTGTTCTAGCTAACAGTGGCAATTGTGAGAGATGATGAGATTTCCATTCCAACAACATTTGGATGGCTCATATTTTCTACCCTGCTGAATTGATGGGTTTTCCCTGTCAAGAACTAACAATCATGCCACCATCCCAGTGTGCACCCTGATGTCTGGGGGCCCATGGGGGACACGTCAATGTGCTCCAAATAATGGGGAATGAGAATTAGCCAGAGCACAAGCTGTAGCACTACAAGTGGCAGGGTAACTTAGCGAAATCTTTAAACCCAATTTTTACGGGGTCAGGTCAAGCCAAAAACCAAGCAAAATTGTCTAATAAAATGATTTTATTTAGGGGGATTCATTCATGCATGCACACAAGATACACACAATCACACATTCACACAAGAGCTGGCTGAAGGAGAAAGGGAGGAAAAATTATAGAGAGGCTGAGGGATTTGGGGGGGATTTATAATTACCAGTCTAGAAGAGTAGTGAAGAGCAGAAATGTATTTTGGCTTAGGTAGGACCTAAGGGCAGTTTTCATTCAGAAGCCAGATGGACAGAGTGATGGGTAGATCTTTAAGAGAGTGCCCTGGGCCTCCTCAAAGCAGAGGTAGTTGTACCCTAAAAATGGCTTGTGGCTGTGAAGATTCCAGATGCAAGGCAAAGGGAACCTGTTGAGGACAATGAGTCTTTCGCCTGTTGATGGGCTTAGTGCTTTTATTGACAAAGACATGATGAATGTTGTAATAGCTATCTTTTGTGGGTGCTTGTGGAACAAGCTGCAGCCAATGTCAAAGTCTTATGTCTTATCCTACGTGGACGACATTTTGGTCCATTCAGACACTGAAGAAAAGGCCCAGGAAATCACCCAAGAAGTGTTAGGGAACATCCGCTACACCGGCTTCAAAGCCAATAGGGAAAAGGCCCAGTTTGTGTTCACAGAGGTGAAATACCTAGGTCTTTGTTTAGGCACCGATGGCCGCACTCCCAATGCACAGTGGGTAGAGGTGATCTCAAAGTTGCCAGCCCCCACAGACGTGCACTCCCTGCATTCCCTCCTTGGGACGTTCAACTTTTCTAGGGATTTTATAGAGTCTTTCACCACCAAAGTGAAGCCTCTGTATGCCCTACTAAAGAAGAACGCCAAGTGCAACTGGTGGCTGGCACAGCAGCAGGCTTTTGCCCAACTCAAAGAGGATTTGATGAGAGCACCGGCTCTGGTGCACCCAAACATGGCCAAGCCGTTCCTTATTCAGTTAGCCACCTCTGACAAGATCATAGGACCGGTCCTATCACAGCAACAAAACAACACTCAGTGTGTGATAGCATATGCCTCCCTGAATCTGGATCCATATGAGACCAAATTTAGTCTCTGCGGGAAGACATGTCTCACTCTTATCTGAACTCTAACACATTGGGAGTTTATGATTGGAGGTGCTTGTGTGATTGTCCAACCCCCCCCCACACACCGCTTAAGTACATCCTCTCTGGGAAGGTCCAGAATGGCCAGGTGTCCAATGCCAGGATTGCCAAATGGACTGTTTCCTTGGTGTCACATGGGGTGGATTTTCAGAAGCAGCCGCAGGACCCACCAGCTCCATATGGTCTAGTTGTGACCAGAGCCATGCATGAGTGCCCTTTACCACCATTGAACACCAGTGACTGGCCAGTGGAATGGGGAGCTTCCCTTGAGGAAGCTCAGTTACAGGGCTTCGTTTGTTGGTTCTGTGACGGGTCATCCATGCACGTGGATGGTAGACCACGGACAGGCTATGGGGTGATCTGCATCACAGACTCCTTTACCCTACAGGGGAAAGCCCGACCATACTCTAGCTAAGTGGCGGAGGTAGAAGCTCTGAAAGCCATTTTGGAGCACAAGCCGCTTGACTGCCCCCTGACCATCTATACAGATTCAGACTGGACAACTAAGGCTGCTACCATCTGGTTACCGATCTGGCTCCAAAACAATCTTAAAACATCCGATGGGAAGCCCATAGCCCATCTAGAGAAATGGGTCTGTATTGCAGCCCAAATTGAGGAACGGGTCGCTCCTACTTGGGTTGCTCATCTCAGAGGACATCAGAAAAAGTGTATGGCTAAATGCATTTGGAACACCAGGGCAGACGCCATAGCTCGGGATGCAGCTTTGCGGGACAATGGGGCTCCCATCGCTGCCATTAATGTTAACCCGAGGGAGCAGTTAGTCCCTCCCGTGTTTGACTTAGGAATATTAGAAAAAGGTGACTCGGAGATTTTGGAGTTCGCCAGGAAAGGCTCGGATGAGTCTAGCCAGTTCAAGATCTCCCAACTAGATGGAGTGTATTGGGCTATTGATGCCGGTGGCCAGCGCCACTGGATCGTACCCAAGGACCTCCGCAGTGATATTATTCAGTTTGTGCATGATCAGGGACACCGAGGGTGAAGCGTGACTCTGGACCGGGTTCGGGAAACCAGGTGGTGGCCGCGAATCAAACAGGATGTTGACCAGTGGGTGGACAACTGTTTGGCTTGCGCCATGGTCAACACTGACACCACCAGTCCCAAGGCACCCATCCAGCACCAACGCATCAAGGGTCCCTGGTCACACATTCAAATAGACTTTATAGGCCCATTGCCCACAAACTCGCAAGGGAACAAATACTGTTTATCGGTCATCGATCCATTCAGCAGATGGATCGAGGCCTTTCCTTGTAGAGACAACACTGCAAGCACGGCTGCGCGCTAGCTCTTTAATAATGTCTGGGCGAGGTGGGGAGTGTCACGTGAACTTGACTCCGACTTAGGGGTACACTTCACCGGTGAAGTTACTCAAGAGTTGTGCAAGGCACTGGGCATTCGCCAACGCTTTCACATCGCCCACCACCCTCAAAGCTCAGGACATGTTGAGAGGACGAACCATTCTCTGAAGGAGGCGCTTTGGAAGATGGTGCATTCCTCTGGTAAGGACTGGGACACAAAGCTGCCTATTATTCTAATTGCCTTCCGAGGCACGGTGGCGTCCCATGGCTTCACGCCACACATGGTAACGACTGGGCGGAAGATGATGCTACCTGAAGCATTTTGGATTAATACAAGCCTCCCCTCCGATTTAGAACCGCTGGTTCTAAACGAGTGGATGAGGAACCTGGTCAGCCATCTTGGGCAAGTTCACCAGCAGGTCGCAGCCCAGTTAGGAAAGAATCTACAGAAAATGGACAAGAGGTTGGGATGGGTCCACCGCCCCTGCCAGTGGAAGGAGGGACAGTTGGACCTCTATAGAAACTTCTATAAGGACAAAGACTCCCTCGCTGCCAAGTGGGTTGGTCCCGTCCCCATTGTGAAGCGAGTTTCACCCGCAGTCTACCAGGTCAGAATTCCCAGGAAGAAAGGAGACTGGCTAAAATTCTTCCACATCTCGCAGCTAAAGGAGTGGAAGGGCCAGCCAGTCGACCTGAAGGGGATTACAGACACAGAACCGCTTGAGGAGAGCACCGGGAAGGCTCCCGTTAATGTAATTGCTCCTCAAGTTTCTTTGAACTACAGGGAGATTCCAGAAATTGATTTGTCAGAGACATTCATCTCCATTTACGAGGCGTTTGACAATGGTTGAATGGCCACTGTCTGCAAGGAGCGGAGGCGGAGTGGTGACCCCCTCCCGAGCTCCAAGTAATTGTAAATAGTTGCACCATGTAGATAGTTTTGTGTGCTTGGTTTGGTATTACCTAGATAAGTTTTTTTGTTAGTTAGCTCTGTCTTTTACTATGTCCCAAGGTCCTCCTATCCTCTGAGGTAGATTGGGCCTACAGAGTCAGCCTGGGGAAGGGGTATGAGTCAGACTGGGACGCCAGCCACCTCTCACACTGAGGGATGGTCTTGTGCAATGGCATCCTGGGACAAAAGGGCGAGACAAGGGGGTCTCACAACCCTCTCAGCGGAACCAGGTCTGACTCTGGAGTTCCAGTCTACCACCCAGAATAACCCCCGCCTTCCAGAAACTTCTCTCCTCGTTCCTTCTGCGAGCATGGATTGTTAGGGTGAGAGCAATCTGAGCCGCTACTTCATCCTCCACTTAATTCGGCCTTGTATTCCCCAAATTTAGACCAATCCTCCAACGCCACATAAGGGCCAGAGACCCACACAATTGGCAAGATGCCTGGCCCCGGTGCATTGTGCCCAATCAGCATATGTTAATAGAACATTTGCATACGTAGGCCCAACCATCTGGGACAATCACCGGGAGAATCAGTGTCCGCTCTGGCAACAAGCAAGCATACACTCGCTTGTCTCTGATTTGGTTAATTCTTTCCTTTCCACCATTTTGGAAGCCCTCGCCGCCAGGTGAAGGCCAGAGCCTAACCTAGTCCAACTGAGCATGTGTGTACCACTGCCATTGCAAATGGGGCTTCAGCATGGGCAACGAAATACAAAGGATTGCATTAATGACTATCTCATATTACATCATGATATTTGTTGCAGGCCTGATCCACCACAGATGGTACCTCTTGCCCTGAGGGCCCCCTCTACTGAGGTGTGGTCAGGCTGACCTATACCTTACAGTGAGGTCTGAGGCAGTCACCCCTGCCCCCTCTGTGATAGCAGCTTTGCCTGGCATTTTTGTAATAAACAACTGAGGCTCCCATCATCTCTGAATTTCTGAATTCGAACCCAACTTCTGGTAGGCTCCTTGCCATTTATTTGCATTTGTTAATTGCATTGGCTATCAACCATGTCAGTCTTTCCTCCATAAGCTATAGGTCCACGGTTCCAGAGAGCCGAGACTACCCCGGACTCGTCCACCACCCCCGGGCACCATGGGGGGGTGAGTGCTGAGGCATCACTGATCCAGCTGAGGAGCCAAGCCCAGGATGACAACCTGATCCCGTTGCCACAGTTGGGGATCTCTGACAAGGTGATCCAGCCACTCCCCAATTGACTTTATGGACTACTGTGCTAATACAAAGATTTTCTACTGTTTGGACTATTCTGCTTGCCGCTTTGTGAGCCGCTTTGCGAGCCGCTTCCTGCAAAGAGCTAGCATTCCCTGGCTAGCGTATCTACAAACTTGGAAATTTTGTCACTGTTCCAGTTCTGCTTGGACTCATGTTGGTCATTTGCTCTAACTACAAGACTTTTCCTGTTCCCGGGGGTGTGTGTGCAAAGACTTTTGTCTGCACCTCACCTCCCCCGGACTACGAACTCTCATTCCAGTATCCACATGGAACGGATTGCATCTTGGATTACTTCCATTGCCAGACCCTGCATTGGATTTACCGTATTTCATTGATTATTTCATTTGGCATTGCTATATTGCCTTTCTCCATTGGCGGGAGGGTTCTTTCATTAGTGATCATTCATTGCTATTGCTACTATTGATTGCCATTGGTATTGCTTCCATTGCCATGATTTTGAAATTGATATTTGTCTGTGTGAATGTGGTTAGGTTTAGACTTTGTTAGATAAGGAATGCTTCTTACTAGATAGAAATCTCTCAGAAAGCCTTTTGCTCACAGGAGTGATACGACCCCGGAGTCTGTAAGCCTTCATTTGGCACTAAATTTGTTTTGAAATGTTTAATTGGAAAATGTCTGATATTGTTCCAGTACCGTTCATTTTCGGGGGGGGGGTTGTTACTGCGGTCCAGGCCTAACTGGAAATAGCATTTGATATCTTTTTGATATCAAACCATTCAGCTTTCCTCTGCCAGCCCACTCCACATGTTTGTGAGGCCTACGGACGAGCACATAAACAAGTGCAGCCAATAATTGCTGGACATTCCGTTCTCCACCCAGGCAGGCCGGACAGAGCTGGTTCGTCGCTTCAGGGACCTCTCCGGCAAACACCTCATTGCATATACTTGATACTAACAAAGATTCCCTGCCCCGAGCAGGTAACCTGACAAAGCTGTACTATGCACTCCACATTTGCATACTGGCTACAGTATTGTTAATTCGGCTCTTAGTCAATCATGCTAAAACCTGACCTTTCCAAGGCTTTATCCTGCTCCCCAAATGCATTGTTCTCACTGAGTTAGGTATGGCCTGCAGTCATAATTCACCCTATAAAACTCCCTGATTCCGAGAGCCTCCTCGGATCGCTCCTGGGCTCCAGACCACATTGCTACCACTTTGCCTGGTGAGCCTTCCCCTCAGCTCCACATACTGAGACTCCATACCAATGAACTCAATCTTCAAACCTCTCCAGGACTACGAGACAGGTGTCGTATCACCCACTTCCCTCTAAAAATCCCTATTTCCAATTCTTTAGTTAGCTGTGTGACTGTGGTGTCTTTAATATTTGTCTGTATTTAATAAAACATCATTTTTGCTATTTTAAACCGTCTGACTGCTTGACTGACCTGACCCCGTAGACGCTGGGTTGCAAGATCCTGCTAAGTTATCCTGCCTCTCGCTAGCTTTTGTGAGTGCTCCAGCTAATTTCCCCCAAAGTTGTGTTGCTGTTTGGTTATTTAGGTGTCCCTCCCGGGAACCCCAGAGATCAGGGTAACACATTGCAAGAGCTATCCATGCACAACTATTCTCTGGCTCTTTCTGCAGTTTACCTGGGTCTGTGGTCATCTCAGTGCCATTCTGGCAGCAGCTTTACTGGGATGGGGCCACGTATGCCAATGCTTCCCTCCACACCAACTTGCTCACTACAGAAGGAAGTGCAATGGACCCGCCTCTTCCTGTTGCAGTGTAAGGCCCCACTTTGGGGGTCCCCAATATCAGTATGGTTTGGATGGGCACCATACCTAATTGGCATCATATGTAATTGGCCACACATTTTATTGGCTCTGATATCAAATTCAAGCCTGAAAGGTGACAGAGGTCAAACTGAGCGAGGGAAAGAATTTGACTATAAATGTGAGAAGCATAGGCCAACTCCAAAATTCCTCCAGGTAAGATTGAGTCATTTGTCAGGCAAATACACATCATTCCTGTGGATAATAGGCTTAAATAGAAGCTTGACTTTTCCAAGAAATCCAACTGTAAGGAGCCCACCAGGACACTGATTGACAGGTATCCATCCCTTGTACACCTGGATTCTTTCCTCTGTCCTCACAGCACCCACAATGTGGACCTACATTAATTTCATTTCTCCTAAGTTAATTCTAAGTAGGCATTTAAATTCATGTTCCATTGGTATTCTAAAAAGCTTACCAGTATGAAGGTGAAAATTTATATAATTTTACCCCCTCCAACACTATTTTGCACTACCTTTCCATGGTGGTGGAACTATGTTGCTCCTGTGAGGCAAGAGGCTATGCTAATGGTAGCAGTGATACTGGTAGGGTCTCCCATGTCAGGTTTTTGCTGATAAGCTAAATTAAATGTGCCTTACAGCTACTGGGCAGCAACTGTGGAGGATCTCCCAAAGACAATGGCAGGGACACCATAGCTAACATATGTTAGTACTGCACAGAAAATCCCTCCTGAATGTCTTTCACCATGAACACCCTACGATGAGAACAATCTAAAATGAAGCAAAAGATAGTGCCAGAAGAATAAATTTCCAGATCAGATGGCACTCAGTGAGCTATTGAGGAAGAGCAGAAGACAATTCAAGTTAAGTTGTGGCCAATGACACAACTAGATTCAAGCTGAAAGGATGTTCAACTGTTGATGTGCTCAAAGGCTAAATGAAAGTCCAAAGCTGCATAACACATATTATGGGAACATGGAAGGGGAGAAGCATGGATTAGGTGAAGCTAGACATAGTAAACAAGAAATAGAAAGCATAAACAATGCAATATTTGAGGTGAGCAAGCTAAAGTGGACAAGAATGGGACATTCTGAGTCAGATAATTACATGATGTTCTATTTAGGAAAAGAAAATCTAAGAAGAAAGGGGTAGCATTATAGTGAGGAGAGATACAGCAAAAGCAGTTAAAGGATACAATGCAAAATCTGGCCAAATCATGTCAGTAGGACTTCAGGGAAAACCCACCAATATAACCATAATCCAAGTTTATGCTCCAACTACAGAGACAGAAGAAGAAGAAACTGAATGATTCTATGCAGGAGTCCAGCAGGAAACTGATCACACACTGAAACAGGACCTCTTGTTAATCAAAGATGATTGGAATGCAAAACTGGGAAACAGAACAGAATCAAAGATTGTAGGAAAATTTGGCTTAGGATCAAGAAATGAAGCAGAAGACCAACAGACTAAATTTTGTTGATAGCAAACACATCCTTCAAGCAAACCAATAAGCAACTGTATACATGGATATCACTTGATGGCCAATATAGAAATCAAACATACTACATAATTGGAAGCAGAAGATGCAGAAGCTCTATCCTCTCTGCAAAAACAGGATTAGGAACAGACTGTGGCACTGACTATGAACTACTAATTGCAAAAGTTAGAGTAAAGCTATGGAAGAACACTAAACTAACCATCATGCTGAAATACAACCTAAAAAACCATCTCTGTAGAATTTAAAGATAATGTGAAAAAGCAGATTGTCACTATTAAGTCTAACTGACTAGGAGTGAGAACTCTGCATTGAACTCTGCATTATCAAGGAGGAATGCAAAAAAGATACTATATGTAGCCAAAAAGAAAGAGAAACCTCAATAGATGACATATGAAACTCTTCAAGCAGTTAAGGACAAATGAGAAACAAATGTAAAAGGTGACAGAAATAGAGTCAGAACCCTAAATGCAACTGTTCAATGACTTGTGTGCAGGGACAAGGAGAACTACTATAATAACCAATGCAGAAAAATAGAAGATGACAACAAAAAGGGAAAAACAAAAGACCTCTTCCACAATGGCTTGCATAATTTTAAAAAAGACAATGAAAACACTGAAATAGGTTCAGGATTTTCCATACTTTGACTCAGAATGAAGACTGCAGTGAAGACATGAGAAAAAGACTAGAGCCCTTTCTGCACCACCCTCCCATCCCACCATAGGGACAGGAGAAGTATGGGACTAATCACAGAGTAAATCATTGATGAGTTTTTCGCCTCAATGACCCACAATCACATTGCCATCCCAACACTTACTTGGTCTACAGAGGGTCCAAAAGCACAATGGCTGCACTTCCTGCACCAGTGCATCCTGGGAAAGTACCTGGCTGCACTATAGCAGGAAGAGGTGGGGCCATCACACTTCCTTATGGAGGCAGTCAGTGAGGCAGGGAGTGCTCCCATCATGCTCCCCTTCCAGCAGAACTGCTGCGGGATCTCCACTGGAGGATGTTGGAAAAAGGTAGGGTGTGGAATTAGAGAAGATCTTGAGTTTTAAAGGTAGATCATTAAAAGTTAGGATAATTAGGACAGTTAGGATTGTCCATGCCATCATATTTCACATTTCTGTGTATGATTGTTAATGCTGAAGAGTGAAGAAAACTGATAAGGGGAAAATTGACTCAATTGAAATGTGGTGCTGGGGAAGGGGTCTACTGATAACTTGGACTTTTAAAAAAACACAAATGAATGGATCTTAGAGCATTTCAAATCTGAACCCTTCCTTAGAAGCCAAGATGACTAAACTGAGGCTGTCATACTTTGACCATAGCATGAGAAGACCTGACTCACTACAAAAGACAATAATGCTTGGTAAGATAGAAGGCAGTAGGAAAGGAGGGAGGCAACATTACAGACAGATAGGCCCAAACAAGGAACAGACATCCCTAAATCTGCTAGACCCAAGCATTACAGTTGATGATAGAGTGGTTTGGAAGTCTCCCACCCATAGGGTCATCATAAGTCAAGATCAACTTGATGGCCATTAACAACAATGGTTATTTTGAGCTTGAGAAAGAAGAATGTTGGAAAAACCCATTTCTCACCCACCTGTATGTGAGAAGGAAAGAGTTTGATTAAAAACAAATATGAACACACAAGAAAGGTGAGGGAGACAAATTGTGTTTTGGATGGCATGATAGCAATAAAAGAATTAAGAGCAAGGTGGCATTCCAACCATCAAGCAGTGGGTCATCAATAATATGAACAGTTAATAATAAAGAAGTATCAAGCCAAGTTCCCAAGAACCGCAAAAGAAACTCCTACAACATTTGAAGAAGAACGAGCATCTCCAAACATAAAAATGCAACTCCTCTCTCCACTATCAATCAAAAGTATGTAAGTAATTATACATAATTATGGTACAACCAAGTGGGCAGACACAAGGCTACACCACAGTAGTATCAGCAAAATTGAAGTTTGATTAACCCTCTCCCCTGAGTTCTTGCCACAGCCATCTATCCTGCTCTAAAAAGGATCTGGATGACAGGCTAAAGGTCGTTTAAAGACAAACACAAAGATACACACACATATATACTTTATATGTATGTATGTCAGTTGTATTTAACTTTTCCAATTCTTGCTCTTCCTTCAGGAAGTGAAGAGCAGTTTGTATGAGTTTCTGGACAGTCTTCTGGACAGCCTTCATCCAGGATGAAAATCACTTAGCTGTAATAATAAAATATCAGGTACCACCATGTGCCTTCAGCACTTCCTCTATATGTCCTATATGCCCTTAGAGGCATGCTGACTGACTGGGCATAGGTCCAACATCTGAAGTCTCCTTCCAGAAGATTTATAATAGAATGAGCCACTACATTTAATCCTTTTTCCTGATTTTAGAAGGCAGAATTCTGCATCCTTTAGGCAGGCAGCTTGCCACTCTATTCATTCAAACTATATTGAAGCTTAAACTAAAACATAGCTATGAACTGAGTGTACGAACCCTCAATATAGAGATATAATGCTGTCTATTGACAGAGACAATATCTGGTTCTTGGAAAAGGCCATACTTCTAGCAGTTTGAGGATTAGAAAGATAGTACAAAGGGGCAAAAAGGAAAGAAAAGATCATGATTCCATATTTGCAGCAGAAATGGCAAGTGCAATTAGAATTGCCATCCAAGTTGTGATCGAGATTATGATTGCTTGCTTACTGCTGTTTCATGGAGAAGAAATTAGTGCATATCTAATCAGTTTCACTGAACTGAACTCTCTGCTCGCTTTGCCCGAATTTAGATGGAAAGAATCTCACATTAAAAAAAGAGCAACGGGAGCAATAGTGGGATGGTTGGGATGATTGAGATGGGGTAAACCAGTTGGTATGAAAAAGCATAAACTTTGAAGGCCAGCCTCTCAGGTATATGCAATCAAGTTGAAAACTGCATGTTTTATCTTCTTCAGTCATGAGTTTCTCTCTCTGTGTGTCTCTCATTCTGTATAATGAAGGCAGGATACACCATCACTCACTGTCTGATTCACCAGTACCTTGCAAATATCTGTGTTGAAGCTTCAAGGCCTCAAAGACAGGATTCAGAAATCACTTTTGGTCATTAGTATAACAACTATAAATGTGAATTGGAATAACTACTGAGCAGAATGAAAGAAAACAATGATCCACAAAACATTAAACTCAGCTCCTGCTGTTGCCTTCATACACCCAAAGCAATAAGTGACAATGGGAGAAAGCCAGCTACACTCAAACTTGCAATATGGTCTTTCTTCTGTTTCTGTATGTATTTTCCTTTCAAATAGCAAACTCAGCTAGTGAATGCCAACAAGAATGTCACTAAAACAGGCTGCTGAGGAATGGGAGAAAGTTTAGGGAACTTAATGAGCACCTGCCTATTTAGAAACAAAATAAAGTAGTGGTTGCTACATATTCAGGAAACTTCTTAGGTATTGGCCTGCTTAAGCTGTCTATCCTATCTATGAGGGGGGTTGTAGTAGTGTCAGAAGAATGTGTGTCATAAGGATAAACAGCTCTTCTCCCTACAGTACATTTCAGCATTTCAGTTATGCCTTGCCTTATCCTAACTCAATAGTCAGCCTTCATGGACAGATCCAGAAAGGTTTCATTAAAGATTAGGTTCAGCACACAGACAATATCCTTGCCAGAACTGAGGATATAATACAACTTTTGATTTTAAGAACCCCTCATATCCCTCCCAACTCCTTCCAGCTCCCCTTCCATTCCCACACACCAGGGAGTACCAGAATGACCTTGATACCCATACTCCAACCAGGTTTTCTCCATTACCCAAGGTAGGTGAACACAGTAATATGGCTATGGCACAGCTAAGTTAGGAATGGCTAGTATGGCAAATGTGGCGGTGGCCCTCTGACATTCTATCCTTCCAAGCTAATCCTTCCTCTCAAAAACTAACAAACTAACAAAAACTAACAAGCAGTAGTGAGCTTATGCTAGCATGAAGATATATGAAAGGATGAAAAGCAATAGAATTACAGATGACCTGCAATACAAAGCAAGACATTAGGACATGTAAAAATCAGAAAAGAATGGAACCGCATCTATTAATTACCTCCCAACTTGATGTTGCACTGAACTTGAGTGGGCTTCATGGGATGCCAGGCATCCACATTTAGCTGCAGGCTTTAGTTAGCTGCAATGGCAAATAGGGTGCACATGTCAATATGCCTTAGGCAGGATCATTTCAACAGTCGCAGAATTGACTATTCTTTTTATGGGAAAAGAACCCACGTACTTTGGGCCCAACTTCTTTGAAGCTTTGAAGCTGCAAGAACTTGGTTGACAGGCATACCAAGTCTCCCAACTTAAAGTCCCATGCAGGAACCCTCTTTTTATCAGCCTTCTTTTTATAAGAGTCCTTAGCATGCTGCAAAGCACTTACAATCCCAGGCCATATGGCTTTGACTCAATTGACCAAAGGCACAGGGTCCTCTTCTTTCACCAATAAAGTTGACAAAGATCCATATACCACCTGCAATGGGGGGATGGCCCATGCTTACATAAGTCACTTCAGCAAAGGGCAACAAAGCAGCCCAATCATCCTGTTGAAAGTTAATATCACACTGTTTCCAGGTCTGATGGGCAGCCCTTCTTGATCTTCCCATCCATTTGGGGATGATGAGCTGAGCTCACTCCCTGTTTGATACCAAGTACCTTCAGGAAAGCCCTCCAAACCTTGGAAGTAAATAGACTTCTTGGTCCAAGATGATCTTATTGGAGACCCCATGAAGTCTATAGATGTGTTGCACAAATAAGTTGGCCAATCAAGGGGCTGTCAGAATTGAAGTGCAAGGTCCAAAATGAGTTTGCTTTGAAAACTGGACAGTTACCACCCAAACCACTATTTTGTTTTTACTCTCAGGTAAGTCCACTATAAAGTCCATGCTAATTTCAAGTGGAATAGGGAGAAGTTGTAAGA
Organism: Ctenosaura bakeri; assembly: GCA_948474755.1. Taxonomy (NCBI): domain Eukaryota; kingdom Metazoa; phylum Chordata; class Lepidosauria; order Squamata; family Iguanidae; genus Ctenosaura; species Ctenosaura bakeri. The sequence continues at coordinate 150,441 of CAOLHI010001771.1, forward strand.
GTCTTCATGGCTTCCCCCTGCTTGCTTAGCTATCACACACACTGGGCATCTTTTGATGTAGGCTTCTACTTCCTGTCTGAGTCCAGGCCACCAGAATTGGTACCTGACCAGGTATAATATTTTAACAAATCCAAAATGCCCTACTGCCTTTACATCATGGCATTGCCTTAAAATCTTAGCCCTTAATTTCCCTGGTATATAAATTCTGTCCCCCTTGCAAGGGATCCCATCTCTTAGAACCATTCCCTCCACCATGACCCTTCTACCAGTTGTCTTGCTACAGCACGTCATTCATGCTATGTTGTAAATCAGGTTTTAACATGGTCTGTGAGGACGAAGGGCTGGTTTTCCTGCTAATCATCACAGCCATACCTAATTGCTGGGTGCTAAATATGTATCCATCACCTCTTTACATTGGCTGTTGTGTTGGGGCAGTTTGGACAAAGCATTGGCCAGGAAATTTTTGCAACCCAGGAAATAGTTTATCTGAAAGTTAAATTTGTAAAGGAATTCTGCCCATCTAATTATCCTAGGACTCAGTTTCCTGGGGGATCCGATGTTACCCTGAGATTTGGGGGGGTCCCATGAGGGGCGCCCAGGTTGCCAATTGAAATACAGAGTCTTGGGGAAATTACCTGAACACTGTTTGGTTAGCAAGAGGCAGGGTAACGTAATGAGATCTTTAACCCTATGTATACAGTGGCGGGTCAGAGAGTAGCTAGACAAGGTTTTAAAATAACAGACAATACTTTATTAAAGGCAAAAACATGAAAGACAAGACATATACTAACTAACTTGGAAAGAGAAAAGGAGGTTTGTTGGGAAAGGCAATGCAACCTGTCTCGAAGTCCTGGAGAGAAGGGGGTTTCCAGGGAAGAAAGCTCAGCCTGGGGAGCTGAGGGGAGTTCCTTAGAAAACCGGCAGCAAGGCGGAATGGCAGTCCAAGGTGATCCAAAGATCGGTTAAAAAAGTGAGAGGTTTTTATAGGAAAGATTGTGCCTTTCGGCTATGGCAGTCCCAGGGAGAACAAAAGGGGTTTTGGTGCTGGACAAAGGATTTGGAAAGGTCAAGTATAACATGATTGGATTTGCATGTAAAGACAATACTTTAGCCAAGACGCTGATGGTCCAGCATAAAAGATTAACTTGACTGAAAGCCGTGTGGCCATTGTGGAGTTTGCGGCGGGAAGTTCCCTAAAGCTTCGGGCGAGGTTTGAGTTGCTGGCTTCAATGGAGAATGGAATGCAAACCATTAACAGCCGCACTCTGTCTGTGCTTGTCCAGAGAACTCGCAAACACGTGGGATGAGGTCACTGCGAGCCAGTCCAGCTAAAGCCGAATTAAATGATATCAAATGATATCTGGGGGTCCTCACCCAGAGTACCATACTGGAAGTAACACCAAGTGCCTCTAAATTTCAATGAACATTCCATACCTCAAAAGTGGAGAAAGCCCCTTCTAGTAGGTGTCCCTAAGTTAACAGACCATGCCAGATCATGGCAGCCTCCTTTTCCCCAGACTGATGAGTTCCTCTCAGTTTCTGGTAACTTTTGGGATAAATGGGCATATGGCTGCAGCTGGCCAGCTTCATCCTTCTGCAATAACACTGCCCTTTGGCCACATCTGAGGCATCCACCTACACCACAAAATGTTGAGATGGACCTGGGTGGTTCAGAATAGATTCAGAGGTGAATAATCACTTCAGGGGCTGAAATGCCACATAACAATCTATATCCCACTTGATTTGGGAGTGAAGCTTTTTCAAAGCCAATCTTATCCCTTTTTTACTTGTCTCTTGCAGGTCAGTCATCAGAAATGTGATCTGGGCAAAGTTGGGGATTAATTGTTTATAGAAATTAGAAAACTCCAGGAAGCTTTGGCTTGTTTTGGAGACTTCCCATCCCCCACATTTGGAACCTTTTCAGGGTCCATTTCAATCCCCACTGTCCTTGTGGAACTCACTCTTGGACAGCTTTACATGTATCTAGTTGTCTAGCAACTTCCTCAGCACCTTCCTCACCAACTCCACATGGAATTGATAGTCCTCTCTATACACCAGGATATAATCCAAATTTACTAGCATTCCTTGATAAAAAATAATTCTGAAGCACCTTGTTGACCAGATACATAAATACTCTAGGTGTTCCACTAAGCTAAAAAGGCATGACTAAATATTCAAAAGACCCCAATTGGCAGTTAAAAGCAGTTCTCCACCCATCCCTCTCCTTAATCTTCACTCAAAAGTATGCTTTTCACAAATCCAATTTAGTAAACACTTTTCTCTTGCTTAGGTGGGTCAGCATGTCCTTCTTTAAGAGCAAGGGTCATTGTATATGGCATTCAAGCCCCTGTAATCCATGCAGTGTCTCACAGAATTGTCCTTCCTGTGCCAAAATAATACTGGCACTGCCAAATTGTTATCTATGAATTCCCTCAAAGCCATCAGTTCCTTGGAAGTCATGGAACAGTATTTAGTTTGAGGCAGCTTCATCCCTATGATCAGATCAATAGCACAGTCTAATTTGTGATGGAGTGGTTAGGAGTCTGCCTCCTTTTTATTGAATACCTCTTGAATACGTTGAATGTACTCAGTTGGCAGTAGCAGGTCCCCGGGTCAGGTGTCACCTGCAGGCTATCAGTCCCACCAACATCCTACTGTCTACCTCATCCCATTGGAGTTGTGTGAGTGCTGCTAGGTGGTTAGGATGGCATTTGGGATTTGGGAATTTCACTTCCTCTGTTACCCAGTCAATCTCAACCAGTTTAGTTCCAGCACAATCAGGTAGGAAGCTGTTTTGCAGCTGTAGGAAACTGCAAAACAAACTGCAGGGTTTCCTCGTGCTCCCTCACTCTCATGTTACACTGGAAAGGTTCAGTATTTGATGAGTCCTCCCATCATTAGGTTTCCATCCATCTGTACCAACTGGGTGGGGATTGGCAATTTTTCTTCCTTAAGTTCCTGTCCTGTGGCTGCAGCAGGATGTCTGCTGCCCAGCTTGCCCACAATATACATGCTACCTCCCCATTTCTGGGCTTTCGGCCAAACCCAAACAAAGAACAGGTAACAGATTCACTCACTTTTGCTTGCAGCCTGCTTCTGGACACTGTTCTGATTGTTTCATGAAAGCTCTTGGTCACTCTGGGAATCATCCAATGACTCACCTCCCCACAGATCAACTTCTGCAACAGTGTTATGCAAACATGGTGTAAATGGATACCAAGGAAAATAAGGTTTTTAAAGATATCTCAACACAAATCTTAGGGAGAAGGAGAGATTACACCTTTTTGACAAATGAATTGAAGCAAAAGGATATACCATTTAGATAGGAAGATTCAAAAGGTGTAATCTTTCACCATAAGCAAAGAAGATTTATAATTCACACAGATGACAAGGCAAAGGAATTTCTACAGGTATCATGCTGATTTAGATACTTCAGATTCAAGAGAAAAAGATGATGGATTGAATGGAACAAATGGCCAAGGAGTAAAGGGGAAAAAGGGGGGAAAGGGGGGAACATATCACTCCTCTAAGGCCCAGGTGAAAACTGATTTGGACTCAAATATTGCTAACAGTTAAAAATGGAGCTTAAGTTTTTTATATTGGAATGTGAGGGGAATGAACTTCTCTACATAGAAAAGAAAGATTTTTCATCATTTGGAAAAATAAAATTGAGGATCATCAGTCCAAGAAAATTTATATAGATTCAACTGATGATTATTCAGTGTACATTACATTGATTCATGGAATTCACATGTTTCATTAATTCATCAGTCATGCAGGCTCACTTAGGTTATTTACATTCCTGCATTTCTGTTACTCTGATTTTTGGAATCTCTTGGGAGACACCTCAGTGTGCTCCACGTGATGGTGAATGGAAACTAGCAATGCAAGAGGCAGGGTAACCTAGCGGGGTCTTTTTACCCAGTTTTCACAGGGTCAGGCCAAGCTAAAAACCAAACAAAAATGTCCAATAAATGATTTTATTGAATGAAAATCTCATGAAGCAATGCAATCACTCACACACACACCCGAGAGCTATTAAGAAGCAAAAGAGAGGAAATTGGACAGGGAGGTATTGAAGGGGTGTAGTTGGGGTAATACTGCACCTTTTCCTGAAGTTCTGGGTCTGGGAAGGCAGCGGAGAAGTGGGGCTCAGCACGGAGAGGGCTGAGGGGAACACTTAACGGACTGAGAAACTGTCTGCTGGGATGACTGAGAGTGATCTAAAGAACTGCTCAAAAACTGGAACTATTTGTGAGGGGGGGGGAAATACCTGGAGTACTAATCCTTTCCCGGTGAGAACAATGGAGTGATAACGAAGCTCCAGCATGGTAATTTCCTTTGTGTGATGGGTTTGCAAGGTGTTGCCAAAGTCTTGAGCTGTGGTAGTTTGTGATGTGACTCCATGTAAATGGTCCTCGCCTGATGGAATATTTGCTCAACTTGGGGCAGACATGCTAATCCCCTCAAGTTGGCTTCTGAGGGGCTGAGGACCCTATGTTTATTGTGGGTTTACACATCTTGAGGTCACCTGGGGCTATGTGACTGGGGATTTTACTGGCCTGACCTGGTTTTCGATCCTTGACCATTGCTGCCTACGTGCCCATCCGGGTGACCGCTCAGGCACATTGAATCATATTTTAATATCAAAATTGTAGACCCCAGGACATGGTTTTCCAGTGAGATAATATTGCCATGTGCTTTCCTTTTATTGCTCTATCTTTCTGCCTGGCTTGATACCAAACCTCCCTAATCCAGCATCCTGCTTCTCTTTGATCTCCTCTGACATACAGTGTCTCGCTGGACATCCCTGGTGTTAGGCTAGATAATAAAACAATCTTTGAAGGCTATTTTGGTATCTAGTTACCCATCAGGGCACCTACTGTTACCCCCCAATTTTCAGGGTATCTTGAGGACACCCAAACCAGGCTTCAAAAACTAAGGGAATTAGCAGAGCTACCCAGCAAAAATTGTGCGAAGTCAGGGCAAGGGCTCTTCAACCCTATGCCTATGGGGTCAGAACCACACAAGAGTCAGAGGAACAATCTAAAACGGTTTTTACTGCAAAACCAAAGCGGAGGGTCACATACACATGTTATCAAATATTCTACAATCTTACAAGGGCTACAGAGATAAAGTTGGAAATAAGAAGCCAGTTGGGAGAGAAGGCATACGGACTTTACTCTAGACTTCCTGGGAGAAGGAGAAGATTAGCGAAGACTTGGTGTAAAACACCAAGGGGAAGCTGGATCCCTGGGCTGGACGGCTGGCAGCAGCAGGGTCTCGCGGAGGATCGCGGACACGAGTCATGTTTGGCTCTCAGTAGCATTGGAGAGGCTTGGATGGGAGGTTTAGGTAGCAGTGAAATGGGACTTTCTGTCCAGTCTAGGAGGCTTTCCAAAGAGGCTCCAAAAGTGGGGAATATTTATAGCCAATTTCTGTCCTCAGGCTGTGTATTGGCTAGCAAAGTGGCGTTAGTGGGTGATAATTGCGGAATATAATATTAAGCAAATATCACAACCCCTCCTCAGTATTGATTCTTACTGGGAAGTCCAGGTGCACAATATGTTTAGAAATTCCAGCTTGATAGACTTTAATTGTCTAGCTGTTACCCTGATTTCTGGGGGTCCCATGAGGAACACCTAAGTGCGCTCCAAATTACAAAGTTGGAAATTAGTCAAAAGAGCACAAGCTAGCAATACGAGAGGCAGGGCAACGTAGCAAGATCTTTTACCCAGTGTCTACTGGGTCAAGTCAAATCAAGCAGCAAACAGAAGTAAATAATAATTGTTGGTTTTATTAATATACAGCCAAACAAGTGTATGCAACACACTCACAGAGAGATCTATAGAAATAAAGGTTGGAGTTGGATAGAGGGGTTTTAAGAGGAGTTTTGTATGGGAAATACTACACCTGTCCTGAAGCCCGGGTAGTCTGAAGAAGAAGTTCGTGGAGATGGAGTTTCTCAGCACATGGAGCTGAGGGGAAGGCTCGCCGAATAGAGCAACACAAGGCGAGATGGGAGCCAAGAGCAATCCGAGGAAGCACTCAAACTCAGGAGTTCTTATAGGGGAAAATGTGGCCGTAGGCCAGTCGGTTCTTGGGGACAACAATGAGTTTCGGGCTGGAGACAAAGCCTCCGAAAGGTTAGAATTTTACATGATTGAGTTATGACTGAATTGCCAATAGAGTAGCCAGTATGCAAACATGGGGTGCTTGACAGTTGAGTATTCGGCTAGTCAAGCTGCCTGCTCGGGGCAGGGAGTTCTTTGTAAGTAGTGTGAATACAAAATGTGGTACTTGCCTTGAGGTCTCCTGAAGCGGCGGGTCGGCTATTTCTGGCCTGCCTGTATTTGTTTGGAATACTACAGCGATTAGCGGCCGTGCCTGTATGCGAGCTTGTCCGGGGGCCTCGCAACCATGTGGAGGAAAAAGGGGTAGGCCAAATTATTGATATCAAAATGATATCTAATATCCCACAAGTCTGGGCTAGAAACTACAGTAACATAGCTTTGCAAAGTTCATCAAAGTAGCCTGGGGCTGTGACAGTGTCAATGACTCACTTAATTAATCAAGGAGCGAGTTTATTGTGTCTGCCTAGAGATACATGACTCGGAACAATAGGTCAGCCTTTTAGCATAAAGAATGTCATCTGCATTCCCACACAACAGAGAAGGGTGGCATTGCTTTTAGGAATTTCCAATTCAAAACCAATTTTTAACTGAAACTGACCTTTGCTAACCAATATCCAAGTTGGGGGAGTCAAGCCAATCCCTAGGGGTCCTTTCTTAGGATTACTTTGGGGTGTAACACTACAGTATCTGTTTTGTTTATTTCCTTAATTTTCCCCACTTATCCCATCGTCCTATATAACACAGTTTTCTTACACTACAGTTCATATCCCGTCATTCTTTCTCCCTTATACAATATAGCACTTCACTACACATACCCTACCTTCTACAGAAGCAGCAATACATATATGTAATATAATATGGTTGCAGTCAATCAAGGTTCATAATAACCCCAGTAAACATGACCAACAGCAGTTGCTAACTATACCTGCTTTATACCTGGCAGGACAGGACAGGAGCTGTCCTTTATATGGCAAGGACAAGCAAAGCATAAGGCAAAGCATACAGCAAAAGACAAGATATCATAAGAGTAGGTATTGTAAGTATTGTAATTACTTTGATCACATGGTTTCAGTATGACATGTAGTAAGTAGGGCATAACGCAGTACTACATAATAACATACATAATTATTCATTCTCTAAGCAATTATACATTCCTCCATCTCTACAATGTGCTTGTTGCATATATCATCAACATGATGATCATGTCATGGGGCATGCCTACATGACAATACCTTTGGATGCAGTTCATCTGGCCCTGGTGATCTGAATTCATTTAGAGTGGCCAGGTATTCCTGTACTACTTCTTTACCTATTCTGTGCTGTATTGTGCCATTACATCATCATCCTATTACATCATCAGTATCCATTTTTTTCCAGGTTGAACACTGTTTTTCTTTTGGGAGAAAACTGAGGCAAAGAAGGCACTGAGTAGTTCTGCCTTTTCTCTGTCCTCTGTTACCACTTCTCCATCTTCTTCTCTCAGCAGCTCTACCATCTCCTTGTTTTAACATTTGCTACAGACATAACCAAAAAGCCCTTTTTATTGTTTTTAACTTCCCTAGCAATCCTGAATTTGTTTTGCACTTTAGCTTTTCTGATGTTTTCCCTACATGTGCTAGCTAGTTGTTTGAATTCCTTTTTGGTAATTTCCTCCTTTTTCCATTTCTTGTGCATGCCCCTTTTAAATCTTTATCCATTTGAAAGTTCTTTAGATACCCAACCAGGTTTCTTTAGACATCTCCCCCTTTTCCTCTTCAATGGAATCATTTGCAATTGTGCTTTCAATATCTCAGTTTTAAGAAACTCCCATCCATCATAAACTCATTTCTCTTTTAGTATGCTGGACCAGGGGATAGCACCTAATATTTCCCTTAGTTTACTGAAACCAGCTTTCTTAAAGTCTAGAATGCAAGTCTATAGTGGCTCCCATGTGGGAGAAGCAATGGGGGGAGTTAGCTATGGTGGGAGTGTATTCTTAAATCTTACTGTATATGATGAAATGTTTAGATTTTGCCTCAATCATTATTGAAAACCAATGCCATAAGAAATTTTGGTTAAGCATGCATGTGTATTTCTGGTATGTTAAATTCTTATGCAAGATGTAAGAATTATTATGAAATATATATCAAAATAACTATTTATAGGTTAAAAAGTAAGGGAATTGCCAAGGTTAAAAGTAGAGAAACAAGTAATATATGGTTTAATTACTATGCAGAAGCTGAGCAAGAAATAATGAAGCACCAAAAATGTTAGGAGAAAGGAGTTGTTAGATAACTTAAAGTTGGGGTAAAGGTTTCCTATTTAATATTACTTTTAATCTGTCGGATTTATAATATATTGTGACATACCAAATATTTGTTCATAGTTTTTTTAAGTTAATTGTCCTAATAAAAATTATTTTTTTTAAAAAAAAAGTCTAGAATGCAAGTCTGAGTATGCTTGACTTCCCCTTTCCTCTGAATAACAAACTCCAAGAGAACATGGTCACTCTCACCTAAGGATCTCGCCACTTCCACTCCATTAACCAAGTCATCACTGTAGGTTTGGATCAGGTCCAAAATAGCTGATCCCCTTGTTCCCTCTTCCACCCTTTGGACAATGAAATTGTCTGCAAAGCAAGTGAGGAATTTCTTGGACCTGATATTCTTGGCAGAATTTGATTTACAACAAATATCAGGATAGTTGAAATCTCCCATTACTACTATCTCACACACACACATATCCAACATCCTTCAATAACACATGGGAGCAGCAGAAGTGCAAACGCATTCAGGAGAAGAGGAGCGCTTATCATTTAGAGTTGGTAAGGGCCACCTTTCAACTGTTTGTACAAAGGAGTAAGTCTAAGGCAGTAGTGGGGAAAACCTGTTTATGTGGCCCCTAGGCCTCGCACTATAGTCTATTTTTGAAAGTATTTTTTTTTTAATTCCATGGGCTGCTGGGGAGAAGTTTTGCCATGTCTTAGGTGTGTGAAGGCCATTTTAGGCCCAGGAATAGCTTCTCCCCCCAACAGGAAGTGAATCAGATGTTGACTTCTGTGTAATTCCTAGGATATTTGTGGCATTTGAGGGAACACATTTTTTTTTCCAATTCTGAACATTCACCTATCCCTGTCTTAAGGAAAGTGGCATGTGCAAAAGAAAAAGGGTAACAAAGGATTTGGCTTAAAAATGGAAAAAAAAAAAGTCTTAGTCAAATGAAGTTGAGTGCAGAACTGCCATCTGTTCATGAACATATCACATACCTCCAATTGTTAACCTGTGCACTGGGGGTCCCAGGAGGGACACCTAAATAACCAAACCACAAATCAACTTTGGGGGAAAGTAGCTGGAGCACTCATTAAAGCTAGTGAGAAGCAGGGTAACTTAGCAGGATCTTGCAACCCAGCATCTACGGGGTAAAGTCAGTCAAGCAGCCAGATGGGTTAAAACAATAAAAAAATGATGTTTATTAAGTACAGACAAATATTAAAGACACCACAGTCACACAGATAACTAGGGAATCAGAGATTGACTTAGGGATAAGGATTTTCAGAGGGAGAAGGTTGATACGACACATGTCTTGTAGTCCTGAACCTTGAGAGCAAAGTTGGGGTTCGATGAAGTAGCTCAGCGCGATTGGCTGAGGGGAGCTCGCCAAGCAGAGTGGCAGCAAGACTGGATGGAACTCGGGAGCTATCCACATGATCCGGGTTGAGCAGTCTCAGTTACTGCAACTGAGGGGAGCTCACCAAGCGGAGTGGCAGCAAGGCTGGATGGAACTCGGGAGCGATCCAAAGAAGGTCTCAGAATCAGAATAGGGAGAAATGTGACTGCAGGCCATACCTTACTCAGTGAGAACAATGCGTTTTAGGTGTGGGACAACGCTTTGGAAAGGTCAGAATTTAGCATGATTGAATCAGAGCCGAATTAACAATAGTGTAGCCAGTATGCAAATACAGAGCACTTAGTACAGCTTTGTCAGGTTGCCTGCTCGGGGCAGGAAGCCTTTGTTAGTATTGCGCATATGCAATGAGGTGTTTGCCGGAGAGGTCCCTGAAGTGACGAACCGACTGTATCTGGCCTGCCTGGGTGGAGAATGGAATGTCCAGCAATTATCGACCGTGCCTGTTTGTGTGCTTGTCCAGTGGCCTCACAAACACGTGGAGCGGGGTGGCAGAGGAAAGTCAAATTGTTTGATATCAAAGTGATATTGAATGCTGTCTCCGGGTAGGCCTGGACTGCAATAACACAATGGTTTCCCCAGATTTTAGCATATATAGGATCAAGACCACCAAAATGCATGTCATTGGGAGTCCTGACTCCCTACAGGCATATGTGGTTTCCTCGCATCCTTCCCTTTTTCTGTTGTTACAGTTCTTTTGCTGAAGCTGCATTTCTTTAGCTGCAGGGATATCTGAAACACTACTGCTGTCTGAGAAGTCTTGTCTGTGTTGCTCAAACCGTCAAACACTCTCAGTACATACGTATGGAAGATACTGAAAGTGTCAAGCCAAACAACAGTAGTACAGCTGCAAACAGGACTGTGCCCAGAGGTCTATCCAGTTTAGTTAGGGGGAAAGAGCAATTAATTAATCTGACTTAAGTAATCCTGATGCAGGGCAATGTGACCTTTTCTCTATGTCACATGCCACATGGAATTCAGTCTAAGAATGATATTGTGTCACCAGCAGTCTCCAATCCTGATTTAAGCTTCTTGATTTGAATAAGAATGGTTGAATGTGCAATTCTGGGGCAGTGACTACATAGTTCTATTTACTGTGCCTTGTTCTTGCTCAAGAAAACAAAGACATATGTTAATTATAGAGAAACTCATGTTCTGGCATATGGAATCAGGCTTTTAACTTAAAAAACTGGCAATACTCCATCCCACAAAGAATCAAATGTTCTCCCCCCACCCCTATTTTGGGACAGGGACAAGTGTTTTTGAAAAGCACATTAATTTACAGTATAATATTATCTATAGAAAATCACCTCTGATTCAGAGTGTACAGAGGCCAAAGATCTATTGGTACATAGCTGGATTGAACAATAGTACAGGAATCAGGGCAAGACATTTCCAGTATGTGGAGGAAATACAGGCAGAAACAAAACATGGGAGTAAAAGAGTAAGAGTGACTTGTCTTATGCAGTCGTTACTCATTTTTCATCACTATTCTGATGTTTCTTCTCTAATAGTAGACATGCAGGAACCCTACTCCCTTTTCTTTGCAGACAATATGTTAGGCCTACAGTGGCTCCAAGGTCCAGGGAGAAGACATTTTCTCCTGTTTATCCTGTGCTATTCCTGAATGCCTTTGGGCTTCATATTCAGTTGATACATCAGCATCATTACTGATAACTTCTTTCAGTAACATGATAACCAAACTTGGTGATTCTGATGCACAGATCAAATATAATACAAAGATATACTAGCTGTAGTGAGTTGGGACTAGGTGCAACCTTCTTCTGTCAGCAGAAACCTTTGCACCAGCAATATCCCCTGCCCTTATGCCAGAAGCCGTCCTATCTGAGTCCTGCACAGCTGGTAAATCAAACAAACAAACTGAGTATCTCCCAGCTTGTTACTTACTTCTAGGCAGTAAGTAAAAAGTCATAAATAAGTCTAACATAAACAAAGTCCAGCAGGGTTTCATGGCAAGGGAATGTCTAAGGTCAATCTGAAAATTTTTCAAGGCACCCAGCAAGGCAGCAGGTCAGATCAGCTCTGACAACTCCTAGAGGGGGAGGACGCCAGCTAAACCTGAGCCTACCACAGCTGAGACTTGATTGATTGTTGCCGGTTATAAATCCTGAGAGAGCGACGCTGGCTCTCTCTTTGCTGCCTTTGCTGTTAGAAGCTGGGTCGAGATAAGTGTTCCTCTATATCTGAAGAGATAGGACTCTCTGTTGGAGCTGGCACCATCCCCTGTTCTGTTTCCCACACTGTAACCTCTCTCTGTACAGCAGGCCCTGGTATGCTTGTGTTTCAACCTCCAGTGCCCCCTCTGCTTCAAATTCTGAGTCAGCGTCCATGCTCTGGAAGCAAGGCGTGACAGAAGCTATGTTTCCCTCTTTCGTCAGATAAATAATGCCACAGTCAGGAAATTTTTAAATGACTATGCAATTATGCACTGACTGGAGAGCTATGTATTGTTACTGTGGTCCAGACCAACCTGGAGATAGCATTTGATATCATTTTGATATCAAACCTTTCCTCTGCCACCCTGCTCCACATGTTTGTGAGGCCTCCGGACAAGCACGTAAACAGGTGCGGCCGATAATTGCTGGACATTCCATTCTTCACCCAAGCAGGCCAGACAGAGCTGATTCGTTACTTCAGGGACCTCTCTGACAAACACCTCATTGCTTATGCTCAATACTAACAAAGACTCCCTGCCCCGAACAGGTAACCTGACAAAGCTGTACTAAGCGCTCTGCATTTGCATACTGGCTACACTATTGTTAATTTGGCTCCAAGTCAATCATGCTAAAACCTGATCTTTCCAAGGCTTTGTCCCACTCCCAAAATGCATTGTTCTCACTGAGTAAGGTATGGCCTGCAGTCACAATTCACCCTATAAATACCCCCGATTCTGAGACCTTTCTCGGATCGCTCCTGAGTTCCAGACCACCTTGCTGTTCCTTTGCCTGGCGAGCCTTCCCCTCAGTTCCAGTAACTGAGCCCACTTAATCCTCGGATTGCTCCGGACTTCCATCCTGCCTTGCTGCCGCTTTGTTTGGTGAGCTCCCCTCAGCGAACCGCGCTGAGATTCTTCCCTGCACCCCAACATCGCTCTCAAGTTACAGGACTACGAGACAGGTGTCGTATCACCCATTTCCCTCCAAAAACTCCTATTTCCAATTCTTTAGTTAGATGTGTGACTGTGTTGTCGTTGATATTTGTCTGTACTTAATAAACCATCGTTTTTGCTATTTTAAAACTGTCTGACTGCTTGACTGACCTGACCCCGTAGACACTGGGTTGCAAGATCCTGCTAAGTTACCCTGCCTCTCGCTAGCTTTTGTGAGTGCTCCAGCTAATTTTCCCCAAGTTGTAGTTGTCGTTATTTTGTTATTTGGGCACCCCTCCCAGGACCCCCAGAGATCAGGGTAACAGTATGTTTCATACTACAAAACTCTACTCTCAACACACTAATTATTACATCATTATGAGCTATATCAGAATCAAATTATTGTATAATACACTTCTCATTTTGACAGTGGCCTTAAGTTTAAACAGCTATCATAACAAAGTTCTTTTAAAAACAGGACACAGTGCAAAAGAGAGCAGAACTGAAATGAATTAGATCACCTCAACTACTTTTACAGTTTTATTGCTTAATTGATAGTTTTATTAAACACTAGCCAATTAAGCTGTCAAATACAGAGCTTAAATTGTAGACCAGTTGGGGGAAAATCTGTCGGAGTACTGATACAATCTCTCTTTAGCAAGTAGTAAACAATTGAAATGGAAAAAAACATATTTGGGAGGGAAAAGAGTTGGGAGGGAAAGGAGTTGGATGAAGGAAGGAGACAAAAAGGTGACTATTCAGATGCCAATCTCAGCTAAAAGCATCTATATTTGATCAATTTATTAAGATTTTACAATTGATGCAAAATAATATCTTCTTTAAACATCCCTGATTATAATGTAGTTTTGCATTTTGAGTCACTTTATTTCCAGAACTTCACCTCTTACATACTTCCATACAAAGAAAGTGCCTTTACCTAATTTTTGATGCCTCCTTCCCATTCCATCCACTGTGCCATAACTCATGCTATTGAGGTGAATCTCTTCTCCTTATCATCCAGATAAGTTGGGGACAGGGGGTCCAGGAGGCTCATGTGGCCTAGAAAAGTGAAAGGCACACAATGTCTAGTGTGGTTAATCATAGAATCATAGAGTTGGAAGAGACCCCAAGGGCCAGCCAGTGTTACTGCAGTTTATAGCCCGGACTTGTGGAATATTAGATATCATTTTGATATCAATAATTTGGTCTACTATACCCTTTTGTCCTCCACGTGCTTGCGGGGCCCCTGGACAAACTCGCAGATAGGCACGGCCGCTAATCACTGTAATATTCCAAATATTCCAAACAAATACAGGCAAGCCAGAAATAGCCGACCCACTGCTTCAGGAGACCTCAAGGCAAGTACCACATTATGTATGTACGCTACTTACAAAGAACTCCCTGCCCTGAGCAGGCAGCTTGACTAGCCAAATACTCATATGTCAAGCACTCCGCGTTTGCATACTTGCTACTCTATTGACAATTCGGACTTAATCATGTAAAATTCTAACCTTTCGGAGGCTTTGTGTCCAGCCCGAAACTCATCGTTTTCCCCAAGTACAGACAAGTCTATGGCCACATTTTCTCCTATAAGGACCCCTGACTTTGAGCGCTTCCTCGGATAGCTCTTGGCTTCCATCTCGCCTTGCTGTTGCTCTGTTTGGTGAGTCTTCCTGTCAACACCGAGGCCTGGCAGGCAGCCAAAGAGCTGGCTAACAGTTCTTAACACAGATAAGGCAGGCAGGCAGGCAGGCAGTAAATCAACGGATTTTAAGGCGCCAACAAAATAACGAGCTTCTTGCAGCTAGCAGCTTCCCTGGCTGTTACATCACAGCCAGGCAGAGCAGCAAAACAACAAACAGAGTCCACATACCACAGAGTCGGGCAGCATTCCAAGAAGTAAGCCAAGGATCCACAAACGGCCAGCAGGCACAGCCAAGATGGATGATTGTGAGCCGACATTGACCCACGGCTGAGTGAGTGTCTTTATAGGCAGGCCCTTCCCCCAGGTGCTATCTCAGCTGGAGTCTGATTGCCTGGCATTTCCTACTTAAATGCTCCAACCTTCTGAGAGCACTCTTTTGCTCCCGAAGCTGCTGGTAAGTTGGCACCTGCTCTTGAGCCTCACCGTCTGACCCTCTTTCTTCTGGCTGGGCTGGATTCTGGGATGGGTCTTGGGTTGGGGATGGGGCTATGTCCAGGGCAGCCTCTGGGCTGGGCTCTATGGCTTTGAAGTCCTCTGCTTCGAACTCAGAGCTTGAATCCTGGAGTGCCAGGGTCCTGACACTTCCCCTCAGCTCCATGTGCTGAGAAACTCCATTTCCATGAACTTCTACTTCAGATTACCTGGGCTTCAGGACAGTTGTAGTGTTACCCATACCAAAAACCTCCTCTAAAAATCTCTCTATTTAACTCCAACCTTTTATTTCTATAGTTGTCTGTGTGAGTGTGTTACATACACTTGTTTGGCTGTATTTTAATAAAAACAACAATTATTATTTACTTCTGTTTGCTCCTTGAATCGGCCTAACCCCGTAGACATTGGGTAAAAGATCGCGCTCCATTGCCCTGCCTCTTGTATTGCTAGCTTGTGCTCTTTTGACTAATTCCCACCTTTGTAATTTGCAGCGCCCTTAGGTGTCCCTCATGGGACCCCCAGAAATCAGGGTAACACCAATCCAACCCCCTGCTATGGAGGAACACCTATCAAAGCATTCCCAACAGATGACCATCCAGCCTCTGCTTAAAAACCTCCAAAGAAGGAGGTTAAACCACACTCCAATGCAGTATATTCCACTGCCAGACAGTTCTGACCATCAGGAAGTTCTTCCTGAGGTTCAAGTGGAATCTCCTTTCCTGCAGCTTGAATCCATTGCTCCTTGTCCTAGTCTCTGGAGCGGTAGAGAACAAGCCTGCTCCCTCATCAACATGACATCCCTTCAAATATTTAAACATGGCTATCATGTCCCATCTTAACCTTCTCTTCTGCAGACTAAACATACCCAGCTCTCTAAGCCGTTCTTCATAGGGCATGACTTCCAGACCCTTCACCATTTTGGTCACTCTCCTCTTGACACGTTCCAGCTTGTCAACATCCTTCTTGAACTCAGGTGCCCAGAACTGGACGCAGTATTCCAAATGAGGCGTAACCAATGCAGAATAGTGTGGTACCATTACCTCCCTCAATCTAGACACCATACTCCTATTAATGCAACCAAGAATCACATTGACTTTCTTGGCTGCTGCGTCACACTACAGACTCATGTTCAGTTTGTGATCTACCAAGACTCCTAGATCCTTTTCACACGTACTGCTATCCAGCCACACATCCCCCATCCTATACTTGTGACTTTCATTTTTTCTGCCTAAATGCAGGACCCTACATTTCTCTTTTGAAATTTATTTTGTTAGCTTTGGCCCAGCTCTCCAATCTGTCAAAGTCATATTGAAATTTGATCCTATCCTCTGGTGTATTAGCAACCCCTCCCAGTTTGATATCCTCTGCAAATTTGATCAGCATGCCCTCCACTCCTTCATCCAAATCATTGATGAAGATGTTGAATATCACTGGGCCCAGGACAGAACCCTGTGGCACCCCACTAGTCACTTCTCCCCAGGATGAAAGGCAGCCATTGGTGATCACCCTGTGGGTGCGGTCGGTCAACCAATTACAAATCCAACTAAGAGTAGCCCTGTCAAGCCTGCATTTTGCTAGCTTCTTTGCAAGAATGTCATGTGGAAATTTGTTAAAGGCCTTAGTGAGGTCAAGATAAGTTACATCTACAGCATTCCCTTTGTCTATCAAGCTTGCAACTCTATCATAAAAAGAGATAAGATTAGTCTGGCATGACTTATTTCTGAGAAATCCATGCTGGCTTTTAGTGATTACTGCATTGCTTTCCAAGTAATTACAAACTGACTGTTTAATGATCTGCTCTGGAATCTTTCCTGGAATTGATGTCAGGCTGACCAGGAGATAATTATTTGGGTCCTCTTTTTTTCCCCTTCTTGAAAATGAGGATGACATTTGCCCTTCTTCAGTCTTCTGGGACTTCTCCTGTTCTCCAAGAGTTCTGAAAGATTATTGCAAGTGGTTCAGAAATGACTTCTGCCAGTTCTTTTAATATCTGTCAAGGTCAGAGACCTGGGCAGCAAGCCAGTCCAGAGAAGGTACTGTGAGAGCCAGCAAAGTCCAGCCAGGAGGAGACAAGCAAGTACTTTACACAAGGGAGTTCATTTACCAGAGCATCAAGCGAAAGCTGTAGTCAGAGTTCCAAAAGCCAAGGGTCAAGAGATCAATTCAAGGTAGCAGGAACCAGATGCTGGGAGTAAAGAACAGGCAAGAGGAGGGCTTGAAAGAAGTTTGCAACAAGCAAAGGAAAGCTTCCAGGCAGGCAGTTATATAGCCCAAGACACAGATGTGGCTAGTCACTGCTTCTTGAACTTAATCAAGGAAGCCTTCCTTTGCTCAGATCTCTTGAGTCTCTACCTTGTTTGTGGGCTGACTGGAACAAGCTCCCAACCATCTTCAGAATCAGATCCCTGTTGCCCTAAAGGAGCAGGCAGAGGAATGTCCGTGCCTGCTTGGTCCATGGCAGCAGGGGGAGATCTTGAGCTGCAGGACTCATCGCCATCCAGAGCCACAGGGACCAACAGCTGATGCTCGTCATCTTCACCCTGAACAACAGGGACCAACAGCTGCTGCTTGTCATCAGCAGCTCTGACAGGGGCTTCAGTTATCACACTATCCTTCGATGTAATTGATCTTGCCCCAGGGACTTGAATTCATCTAGTTTAGATATTCCTGTACTACTTCTCTACTTATTCTGTGCTGCCTTTCCCTTGCTTCCTCACCTGCTCCCCACACCCCAGGTTGGGTACTTCTATCCTTTTGGGAGAAAACTGAGGCAAAGAAGGTATTAAGTAGTTCTGCCTTCTCACTTCCCCCCATTATTAATTGGTCACCTTCTCCACGTAGTGATCCTATCATTTTCTTGTTTTTCCTTTTGCTGCGGACATGTCTAAAAAAAGCCCTTTTTATTGTTTTTGATGTCTCTGGCAAGCCTGAGTTCATTCTGTGCTTTAGCTTCTCTGACTTTCTCCCTACATCTCCTGGCTATTTGCTTGAATTCCTCTTTGGTGGTTTCACCAGTTTTCCATTTCCTGTACATGTTTCTTTTAACACTTAGCTCAGCTGAGAGTTCTTCAGTCAACCATTCTGGTTTCTTTAGACACCTGCCATTTTCCCTCCTTATTGGCAGAGTTTTCAGTTGTGCTTTCAGTATCTTACTTTAAGAAACTCCTACCTGTCATGAACTTTTTTCTCTTTTAGTATTCTTGACCATGGGTTCATAGAATCATAGAACCATAGAAATTCAGAGTTGGAAGAGACCACACAGGCCATCCAGTCCAACCCCCTGCCATGCAGGAACACCCTCAAATCAATCCCAACAGATGGCCATCAAGCCTCTGCTTAAAAACCTCCAAGGAAGGAGACTCCGCTACACTCCGAGGCAACAGATTCCACTGCCGGACAGCCCTGACTGTCAGGAAGTTCTTCCTGAGGTTCAGGTGGAATCTCCTTTCCTGCAGCTTGAATCCACTGCTCCTTGTCCTGGTCTCTGGAGCAGCAGAAAACAAGCCTTCTCCCTCGTCTATGTGGCATCCCTTCAAATATTTAAACATGGCTATCATGTTTGCACCTCATAAAACTTGGCAGGAATGTTTTTGCAAACAGTCTTGCAAGGAAGATTAAGAGGTCTTTAAACTAAGTTCCACTGGGGAGGGAGACAATATTATTCAGGGCAAGGACTCAGAGAACACAGAGGGAAAAGGCCCAAATGATACTGGACAAGTAGTACAAGCGGCCAATGGCGGGAGGAGTAGATTCAATAGTACAGGACTTGCAGGAAGAGCCCAGGGACTTAAGTGTCTCTACACTAATGCAAGGAGTATGGGAAACAAGCAGGATGAGCTTGTACTCCTAGTACAAGAAAATAAATACGATTTGATAGGCATCACTGAGACCTGGTGGGATGAGTCTCATGATTGGACTATAGGAATAGAGGGGTATAGCCTATTTTGTAAAAATAGACCAAACAAGAAAGGAGGAGGAGTAGCCTTGTATGTCAAGGATGTTTTCACCTGTGAAGAGATCCTGGACTTAAACCCAGAAAGCCAGGTCGAGAGCATTTGGGTAAGAATTAAGGCAGCCAGAAACAATAGGGATATTCTGGTGGGGGTTTACTACAGACCTCCAACCCAGGCTGAGGACTTGGATGACGCCTTCCTCAACCAAATGACTGCACATTCAAAGAGGAGGGATACAGTAATAATAGGAGATTTCAATTACCCAGATATATGCTGGCAGTCAAACTCTGCCAAGACAGCAAGGTCCAGCAAGTTTCTTGCTTCTCTTGCAGACAACTTCATGGTCCAGAAGGTGGAAGAGGCCACAAGGGGATCAAATATTCTAGATCTGGTCTTGACCAACAGGGATGACCTTGTGAATGAAGTAGAAGTGGTTGGATCTTTAGGGGGGAGTGACCATGCCCTGTTGGAATTTGGCATTCAGTGGGAAGGAGAAGATAAGGGTAGCCAGACACTCATCTTAGATTTTAAAAAAGTGGACTTCTGTAAACTTAGGGAGCTGCTGGCTGGAATTCCGTGGTCAGGAATAGTGAAAGGGAAAGGAGTTCAGGAGGCATGGGAGTTCCTTAAAAAGGAGATACTGAAGGCACAGTCTAAAACAGTGCCAATAAGGAGGAAAAATGGAAGGCATCTGAAGAAACCAGAATGGTTGACTAAAGAGCTCTCAGCTGAGCTAAGAGTTAAGAGAAACATGTATAGGAAATGGAAGAAGGGGAAACCACCAAAGAAGAATTTAAGCAAGTAGCCAGGAGATGTAGGGAGGAAGTCAGAAAGGCTAAAGCACAGAACGAACTTAGGCTGGCCAGAGACATTAAAAACAATAAAAAGGGTTTTTTTTAAATATGTCCGCAGCAAAAGGAAAAAGAAGGAGACAGTAGGGTCATTACGCAGAGAAGATGGTGAACTACTCACAGGGGGGAGAGAAAAGGCAGAGCTACTTAACACCTTCTTTGCCTCCATTTTTTCCCAGAAGGATACAAGCACTCAACCTGGTGGTTGGGGAGCAGGGGAGGAAGCAGAGGAAATGAGGCACATAATAAGTAGAGAGGTGGTACAGGAATACCTGGCCGCATTGGATGAATTCAAGTCTCCAGGGCCAGATGAATTGCATCCTAGGATATTAAAAGAGCTGGCAGAGGTCATTTTGGAACCGCTTGCTATAATTTTTGAGAAATCTTGGACAGGAGAAGTTCCAGCAGACTGGAAGAGAGCAAATGTTATCCCCATCTTCAAGAAGGGAAAAAAAGAGGACCCAAATAATTATTGCCCAGTCAGCCTGACGTCAGTACCTGGAAAGATCCTGGAGCAGATCATTAAGCAGTCAGTTTCTAATCATTTAGAAAGCAACGCGGTAATCACAAGAAGTCAACATGGATTTCTCAAAAATAAGTCATGTCAGACTAATCTTATCTCTTTTTATGATAGAGTTACTAGCTTGATAGATGAAGGGAATGCTGTGGATGTAGCATATCTCGATTTCAGTAAGGCCTTTGACAAAGTTCCCCATGACATTCTTGCAACGAAGCTAGTAAAATGTGGGCTGGACAGGGCTACTGTTATTTGGATTTGTAATTGGTTGACTGACCGAACCCAAAGGGTGATCACGAATGGCTGCTTTTCATCCTGGAGAGAAGTGACTAGCAGGGTGCCACAAGGTTCTGTCCTGGGCCCAGTGCTGTTCAATATTTTTATCAATGACTTGGATGAAGGAATAGAGGGCATGCTCATCAAATTTGCAGATGACACCAAATTGGGAGGGGTTGCTAATACGCCAGAGGACAGGATCAAATTTCAAAATGACCTGGATAGATTGGAGAGCTGGGCCAGGGCGAACAAAATGAAATTCAACAGAGGGTTTTCAGCAAGTAACTCCCTAATTTTAGAGAAATCAGCTTTCTTAAAGTTTAGGATGCATGTCTGGCTACACTTGACTTCTCCTTCCCACTGGATGACAAACTCCAAAAGAGCATGGTCACTCTCTCCTAAGGATCCTACCACTTCCACCTCATCAACTAGGTTGTCCCTGTTGGTCAGGATCAGATCTAAAATAACCGATTCCCTTGTCACTTCTTCCACCTTCTGGACCATGAAATTGTCTGCAAGGAAACAAGGAACCTTTTGGACTTTGCGATCTTTGCAGAATTTGACTGCCAACAAATATCAGGATAATTGAAATCTCCCATTAACATGGCATCTCTCCTTTTTGAACGTGTGGTCATCATCCGAGTCCTCAGGCTGGCCCGGAGGCCTGTAGTAAACCCCTACAATCACATCCCTATTGTTTCTCACTCCCTTAATTCTTACCCAGATGCTCTCAATTTGGCTACCCAGATTTAAGTCCTGGATTTCTTCACAGGTGAAAACATCCTTGACATATAAGGCTACTTCTCCTCCTTTCTTGTTTGGTCTATTTCTGTGAAATAATTTATACCTCCTTATTCCTACATTCCAATCATGAGATTCATCCCACCAGGTTTCAGTGATGCCTATTACATTGCACTTTTTTTTTTTTTTTGTACTAATTGTTGGAGTTCATCTTGCTTATTGCCCATGCTCTGTGTGTTACTGCGGTGAACTGGCCCTCTTCTGGGGTCTACAATTTATTAATTCCTAATATTTTATAAGATCTCCATGTGAATGATGTTAAAAATCACTCCACATGTCTGACAGGGTCCTCTAGAAGAGCAGGCAGGCAGGCGTGGCTGTACTGCTGATACTTGGAAAAACCCGGTCTGGCCAATGATTTAATCTGTCACGTAGCCCCAGGAGCCCTCCAGACATGCAAACAGTTAAAGCACACATAAGATCCTCTGCCCCTAGATGATAGCTTGACAGGATTAGTGCTCTTGACATTCTGTCTGTCAAGTGAGGGCAATTTCCATACTGTCAAGGCTTCTGATGAACCCCTGCTAATCTAATCAAATTAAGCACTCTGACATTTCAGAGCTTTGTGCTCCAAATCATGCACATTCTGGAGCTTTGTCTTAACTCCTTAAACCATTGTTCTTCCCATGAAAGGATTAGCCCCCAAGGTACATTTTCCCCTATAAAACCCCCTGGTTTTGAGTGGTTCCTCGGATTGCTCCTGGTTTCCTCCCCGCTTACCGTCACTCTGTTTGCCGAGCGTTCCTCTCAGACCTCCATATGCTGAGACCTGTTTCCTCACTCTCCGCTGCCATCTCAGACTCCCATACTCCAGGACCAGGTGCAGTATCTCCCAAATCCAACCCTCTATAAACCCCCTATCAATTTTCTCGCTTTTATTTCTTTTTAGCTCTTGAGTGAGTAAGAAAGTGCGAATGTGCACAGTGACTTATTTTTAATTAAAATAAAAATAAAAACCAATTTGGTGTGGTTTTTGGTTTAGCTTGACCCCACAAAAATTGGCCTTTAAGATCTCACTAAGTTACCCCACCTCTAGTCTGCTATAGCTTGTGCTCTGGCTAATTCCCATTCCTCCATTATATTGAGCGCAGTGATGAGTGCTCCACAGGACCCCCAGAAAACAGGGTAACATGTGCATTAGTGTAGAGACACTTGAGACGATGTGCCCTTCATGGAATTCCTGTGCTAAAGTTACTTTCCCTCTCCTTGTTGGTCTCTAGTTCTACATGGCCTGCCCTATCTATATTATTTGGGCTATTTTTCTCAGCACTCACTGAATCCTTGCCCAGAATACTACTGTCCCCCTTCCCAGTCAAACTCAGTTCATCTGGAATTCATCACTTAATCATCTGGAATTCATATTGTGAGGAGCATGGCTCTGGAAGGCAGCATAGAAATCTTTTTATATAAATTAATAAACAAGCAAAGTTATCTCTTGACTCTCAAAAGTATGTTTTTAATGAAAGTGGCTAAAATAGTGGTAACATAATAACAATTGAATAATGAAGTGAAGTACCTCTCACAGAACATTGAGATTCCATCAATCTACCTCAACATCAGATTACAATCACAGTTATAGATAACTTCACTGTTTTTCTCGCAGCAGAGATAGCCAGCTGCTCTTCAGTTTCTGCATTGTCACAGCCTCTTGGCTGTATGTCCTTAACTTATCCCCCACCCCACCCCATTTTCTTCCACATTTACAGTATGCAAGCAATCTTTTTTTAAAAAAATGCTTTATCTGAAGCATCCCATCTTTCTGATGAACCTGGCTTCCTCAATTTCCTCTTTTCAAAACATCTGGCTACACAGGATGGATCTGGGGACATTTCTGAGAAATAGTTGTCCACAGCAATTGTAAGTTTTTCTGATTAGTCAGGCTTCTTGATTTGGAAATGAAAAGATTTATAATTTTTAAAGGGACATAATGAAAACAAAGATAATGAAAAGAAAACAAACCAATAAAGAGCTTATCTATCATAACTTTTGAAATTCTGGTCTTTGCTGGTCTTGAACTAGGTTCAAAATACATGAAGAAAATGTGTATTTCATTAAAGGCTAACATTTGGAAGAAAACAAAGAATTCCATATGCAGATATATAAGGGAACAATGCATGAAAAGCTTTCTCCTCACTATTTCTACCACAATTTTCACACAATATGTCTAAGAGATTTATACCCGGAAAAAAAACCATTACAAGACATAAGCACTATTAGCTATAGGAAATTTTTGCAAATAGTCCTGTTACTCCAAAATTGGATGTGTATGCAACCCTGGGTAATAAAAACAACCCCCAGTGTTTAGAGACCAAAAACACAGGGGACATGAGAAAGAGGGGGCATCACTTGGTATACCAGCTCACTGGTTCCTCAGGATGCCAGATCTACACAAGTCTGCTGTGGCCTGCAGTATATGTGGAAGCATCGGGGAGTCTCAGAAAAATTGGCAAATTTCAATTCGAGTGGCCTGGTTCTCCAGAGTTGGGAATGACTGTCTGCCTACTGCAATTCACAGGACAGCCCTCCCTTTTACCAGAAAGACCCTGGGCTAGGATGGCTGGCCTGGGTTGATCCACTTTCCCTAGAGACAGGCTATGCACATGGCAGTGGCAGAGCTTGGAGTGTGAGGAGGGTGTGTATGAGGGGGCAGGGAGACTGTGTGGTGTGGCCAGGGTGCATAGGGGCATTGCCAGGGCACGCGGGACTGTGGCTACTGGCCAGGATGCCCCAAAAACATTGTCAACTGGGGCAAACCACTCCCCTGCTCTCCCATCCCTATGCAACTGTAATATGGAAGACACTGCCTAGACTTCCATATTCTCTCTTAGGTTCAGATTGCTATTCTTGACTCTTGTGATACCACTCTGACCTGACCAGGGGCTCCCTGAAGTGAGTTCTGGGGGCCTTCTTGTTCCTGAACAATACAGTTAAAGAAGAGATTGAGCCACGGCAGCCTTGGCCAATTCACCAAAAGCTTTCAATTTGTGCACTTGGCAACACACCTGATAAACTAAACCAGCAAGACAGAAAACTAGCAGAATTTGAAACGGCAAAATAACAACAATTGGGTGAAACATGACACTAAAGACTTCAAATGCTTTGGGAGACCATCCAAGGAGAGACTCCCACCATAAATGGTTTCCTGTGGATGCTGTCTTCCAAGACAGATTTGCCATGGCTTCATTATGCTGAGACACGATCAGTGCAGCATTGGGCCTTTCCACACTACATAGTTATAGTGCTATTATTCCACTTTCAACATCCTATGGAATCCTGGGGTTTTCAGTTTAGGGAGAGGCGTTTAGAATGGGATGTTGAAAGTGGTATAATAGCAATATAACAATGTAATATGGAAATGGTCTTAATTTTATCCATTCAGAAAAACCAAGACTATGCATAAATTATACATCACCTGAACGAAGAAACTGAATTAAAATAATTAAAGGTTGCTGTAATTATAGGCATACAAATTGAAGGGGAAGAAGCTGCATTCCTTTTATCAGCCAAAAGTTGATAAATCCTGCTGTATTTCTTTGCTAGACCCTGGATGTATGGGATGGGTGGTGGTGGGACTGGTTGTGTCTTACTTTCTGCTTGCAAATACTAACTACTCTGCTCATGAGATTTACTGCCACTATGTCTCACATTGGCCAACATTTTTGCCTTTCTACCCCACCTCCAAATTTTATCAGATCTATTTTGAACCCTTCTAAGCTAATGATCATCACTAAAAGCTGCAGTAATATATCATGACATTAATTATCTGCTGTTGTCTCATCTTTACCAGGACTGCTACCATTGCCTAGGGCAGCTCATAGTCAAAGACACAGACTTCACAGAGTGTGATATACACTGCTAGGCTTCAGACCACAACAAGAAAGTTCAGAAGATCCAGTAACTTTATTGAGGATGAAAGCAAAACAATTGTCCACATGGCAACTTGCCAAGACTAAAAGACAGCTACATTTGCAGTACTTTATAAGCATTAAGGCCATTTCTGCACTACGCTGTTCTAGTACTGTTACTTCACTTTCAACACTCTGTGGAATTCTGGGGTTTGTAATTTACTGAGGCCAAAGGGCTCTCTGGCCAAGAATTCTAAAGGCCGGTCCCTAAACTGCAAACTCTAGAATGACACAGGATGTTTAAAGTGGAATAATAGCACTGTAGCAGTGTATTGCGGAAATGGCCTAAGTGCTCAGCTCAATTTTCACGCAAAAGTATTTCATTTGCTGTTATGTGTATTATCTCACGTCTCTGACTGACTGCTGTCCATTACTATGACAACCCTTCAACCTTGGTTTTGCATTCCCAGATACTAAGCACTCGCAATATCTCAGCAAAGCTTAAAACATCTACTTTTCCCAGCTACGTACCCAAACTACATGCTAACAGGAAGGTTATAACAAAAGTAATGCATCTCAATATAGTGTGCATATAAAAAGCAAATAAGAAAATCTGAACAGTTTATTCAGATAGAGTTTAACACATTATGATAGGCCATTAGATGAATCATATTCTATTAGATACATAATGATTAGGAAGCAAATTAGATTTTATATGCATGTGTCAGGGATTCAGCCCTGCCATGAAGGTGTAGCTCTGTTTGCCTAGACAGCAATTGCCAGGTGATTTACTATGTTTTAGCTTTAGGGTACTTTGTAATGGTAATATAGCCTATGTTAAAACTGCATGCAACAATGTATTGTATATCAGAGCATTATATCTCATTCCAGTGGAGGGGGATCAAAGAGGGTAGTTTGGGAGATGCATACCCCAATGCTTCTGGTCAGTGTTTAGATGGAAACATAAAGGACTGAGATAGAGAAACACCAGAAATGCATTACTAAACAATGTGGGGGCTGCTAAGGAAATCTGGGAGAGTTTGGGACTGCCAAGATCAAAGGAGGGGAACAAACAAGGTCCCCTTGGGAACCACTGGGAGATTTGGAAAGGGGAAGAGCCCAAGAATCCACCAATAGAAATTATGTACACATAAAAGCATGTATCACCACACAACCAGATGTGTATAGTTTTACACTTTACACACTTTATTGTTGTATAGCCAATGGCCACCACAACTTTTGCAACAGTTAGAAAATAGTACACAAGTTATAGAATACTTACAAACTGCAGGTTAAAATAATAAAACAGCAAATATGTAAATAAACTATAAAATCAAAGTATTAAAAAATTATTTATTGAAGCCACTTTGCTTCTGATAGAAAGAGGCACGTATTTTCCTAGCAGCAACTGCAAACTGGGCAACTGAATAGGTGACCCTTGCTTGTTTGTCTGCAAGGAGCTCCACCACAATACTTTGAGGGGAACTGTCCCAGGAGGGTTGGATCAATGGTATCACAAATCTTTGATGAGGTTCAGAATAAAGTGGGCAATATAACAGGTAATGAATTATGTCCTCTATTTGGTTACAACCAAACCCACATTTCCTCTCTGCAATTGGGATACGTTGACATCTCCCTTCCAAATATGCAGAGGGCATCTGCTGAAACCTTAACTCTGTAAATGCCCTTCGAAGCTGCACGAAGGTCAGGTCTTCAAAATATTGTGGCATTGCATGGTTGGTCTGAATGTGAGGATACCAAATAGAAAACCGTGCCCCAACTATCTCCGCTCTGTCTTGATTTGCATCATAGTTGAGAATCCAACTTTTAATATCCCTATTACTAAGTTTTAAATAGGTTTCTTCATTAAGCTGGTAACTCGTTAGTTTGTTATGACACTGTTTTGCCCAACCTCCAACCCTTAACTCCTCCAACCAGCAGCGTTTACTAACAGAGCTATCCTCAAGCTCATTTAACCTGCACCAGAACCTTAAAAAGGCCAAATCTATCCTGGCTGCTAATGAAGGAATGCCAAGTTCTGCCCTCAGATGTGCTGCCGGCACCCCAGGTGGAAGACCCAAAATCCGTCTCATAAATTGATTTTGTATCCTTTTGAGCACAACTTTAGCATTTTCTCCCCATATTTCAGCTCCATACAGCATTTGAGGGATGATTTTAGCTGTAAAAACCTTTATTGCAGGTTTTATTACTTGCCCTCCTCTTGAATAAAAAAACTTTTTCAATGACCCAATAGATCGAGCACCCATAAGTTTAGTAACTTCCAGGTGTTGCCTCCATGTAAGCTTTGCATCAAAATAAAGCCCTAAGTACTTAAATGATTGTACTTGTTCTAGTGGATGGCCATCCAAGGACCATATACTCTTACTGGGGTTCTTCCCAAAAACCACGATTTTGGATTTAGAGTAATTAACTAGCATTTTTTCTTCTTGGCACCACTTTCCAAATTTAACTAGCATCCTTTTAAGGCCTATTTTATTTTGTGATAATAGAACGAGGTCATCGGCATATAACAAAATTGAGATCTTATAGTTGCCAATGGCCGGAGGGAAGAATAGGAGTCAGACATTTCTGGAATCAAATTGTTAATATAGAAATTGAATAGAAAGGGTGCCAGGATGCACCCCTGTCTTACACCCTGGGATATGTTAACAGGTTGGGTAAGCAGGCCATTCAAACCTGTTCTCACCTGTAGATAATTATCTTGATGCAATAGTTGAATAAGCCATAACAACCCTTTATCAATACTTGTTTTATCCAATTTATACCAAAGGTGCTGCCTATCTATCAAGTCAAATGCTGAGGAAAAATCTATAAAGGCTGCATAGATAAAACTATTTGAACCCCCAAAATATTTGTGTATGAGATGGTGCAAAATGAAAGCCTTTGGTGCTCTTTCCTCTCCTAAAGTCTGCTTGTTCTTCATGGATAATAGAGTGTTTATCATCCCAATCTAAAAGTTTATTTGAGAGATACCGGGTATATAGTTTGGAGGCTACATCAAGAAGACTGATAGGTCTTCTGATAGTTAGAGGGATTTGTTGTGTCCCCTTTCTTAAAAATAGGCACTACAATACTTGATTTCCACCCTGTAGGAATATTGCCTGTGGTATTAATGTATGTAAATAGATTTGCAAGGATGGGAGACCACCAATCTGGGTCAATGGTAGACACCTCAGGTGGAATCATATCTTCTCCAGGGGCCTTCGCACTTTGCAAGTTGGAAATCAATTTTTTAATTTCAGCAGGGGTAACAGGGGGCCACTCAGGGAATTTATTGGGAGTATGAATTTCTATATGATATATAACTGAGTTTCTTCCAAAGATGTTTTTAAAGTGATTAACCCAAACCTCTGGAGGAATTGAGGAAGCAAACCCACCGCTTTTCCTATTAAGACCTCTCTGCAATAAGCCCCAAAATTTGGTGTCATTACCTTCCATAAGGGCTAGGCCAAGGCTTTCCAATTGCTGTCAATGTAAGCCCTCTTTTTTTCCTTGAGCATAACCTTATATTCTTTCCATTTTTGTTTTAGGTTCAACATGGTTTCAGTAGTACCATTATGTTTCACCTTCTTTATCAATTTACACAATGCCCATTTCATGGCCTTACATTCTTTGTCGTACCAGCTCTGGGGATCCACAATGGAGGTTCTTTTAAATGGAGCAACAATGCATGGCCGAAGGGTAGCAATTATATCCTGGTAGATTTCCCTGATAACATGAGACTTCTCAAGGGCTTGTAAACGTAGTCCTTGGAGTTTCCCTGAGGCCAACATCTGCCTAATATTTGCATCAACTGTGTGTGACCATTTGAGTTGTTTTTCGCCCTCCAGATGACCAATCATTTTAAGATCTGTCAGGACTCTAAAATGACCCTCTTGCAAATTTAAGGACAGTCTAAGAGGGAGATGGTCACTTTCAGCTCTATTCTCAATTGTGAAAGATTGAATATAGGGCATAATAGAATCTGACCCTAGAATATAATCCACCACACTTGAACCTTTGTCAGATATACATGTGAGGAATCCTTTAGAGCTGTCTAGATTGGTGCTGTTTAGGCAGGTGAGATGAAATTTACAAACTAGTAAAATAAGAGCCTGTCCATTTTTATTAATTATCTTGTCTTGTGAGTATCTAGGTGCTTTTATAATAGCCTCCAAGTCAAATCCTAATATTTTCCCTATAGTAGGGTAATCACTCCCCGTTCTGGCATTAAAATCCCCACATACTAAGGCCAGGTGGTTGGGGTAGACAGTGAATATCCTATCTAGTGCACTCTCAAGATTTATCCACATATCTTGTGCAGCTTTGGATGACCTTGGGGGAAGATACACATTTATACACAGCAAGGGGTCAGGTTTGCACCCTTTTATAATTATGGCCTGGCAGAAATTTGTCTCTAAATCCAGGGCTACAATTTCACCCATCTCTATAGACAAGGAGATCAAGATAGCCAGACCTCCGCTACCACGGCCTAAAATAGATGATTTCTGAGCGGGCAGTTCCCATGAACGGAAACCCTGTAAGCTGAGAGAGTTTCCCTCCATAAGCCATGTTTCTTGGAGACAGATTATGTCAAACTTCTGAAGATAGTGAATAAAGTCTGTATCAGTCATTTTATTCCTCCATCCAGCAATGTTCCAGGAGATTAGTTGGATAGGCCTATGCCTCCTCCTATTGGTTGTTAGTCAGTCCTCTGATGGATTTGATGCATAAGTAAAACTGCAACCTGTATAAAGAATAGGAGCTCTATCAAAAGGCTTGATGCTGGTTTTTGGTTGGCTATAAAAACATTTCTGTCCTGCATGCAATCTCTGGTATCCATGACTTCCGTGATACTCATCTGCAGTGGAGAGGATTCTTTTTTGTGTGTTATTCTCAGTTTGCAGTCTGGCAAGATTATATTTGTTTCCAAAAATTCTTGGTTATCCAATTAAAATATTGTTTGGATAAATTACCGAACTGGGGACATACTGACCTCCCACTAAAGTGTGGGTAATTGTATGAAGAAAGGTAGTTATAACCCTTATATTGTTTATCTGTTGACTTGAATCTCTCCTGTAGATGGAAAAACTCCGAATTGCTGCTTGTCTCTCTTGAAGAGGTTTTTATTATCTTGGCAGGATGTGGTATATCATCTATACTAATAGATGTAGCCTGATTGCTTACACATTCCTGAATTTGATTGCAAAGAGATGGTGATGTGAATCCCAAGACCACCATTCCACTAAGACCTTCCCCTGGAATTATTTTGAGAATGTCCATCTCCTCCCATTTGATGCATATGCCAGATAGGCGTTTAAGTTCTTTTAAGATGGCCTTCTTTCCCAAGAAGGATCCGTATCTACTTCTTATCGTATAATTGTAGAGAGTTAAAATTGCTGGCTCTCCTGCGGTGGAAGCTTCGGGGGTAGTCACCTCCAAGTTTATATCATGATGAGGTGCATTGCCAGCCACAAAATGATCTAGAGATCCTGGTGCTTTGTTAATGTATCTATCCTTATATGTGTTTTTGAAGATTGATTTTTCATGGCGGGCATCTCTGTCCTTTAAGCCAACCTTTCCAGCTGGGTACTGTGGCTTCCCTTGTCTGAAGTAGTGTGCCTTCGATGGAACCTTAGATTTAGGTGTAAAAGGCTGTAGCTTCAGACCCCACTTGAATGAGACTTCTTTCTCTTCAAATTTAAAAATCTGGTTCCAAAACCTGTGTGCCAAAACACTGTCTAAAAAGGACAGGGTTACCATGCCTCTGGACTTTTTATGGTTTGTAGGATATAAACAGGCACATTCAATGCCCCTTGAGTCCTTCCATTCAGGGCCCATAACATCAAGGATTTCCTTTAGGACTTCCCTCGACAGGAGCCAAATATTATTTGAACTCTTTAAAGGCCAGTTAAAGACAGTACAGTAATATGTCTCTCTCTAGTCGTCCTATTAAGTAGGGGAGGGGTCTTGGTCTTGGTCTTGGACTTTTCTCCTTCATAGAAGGCTTCCTGCCATTCATCTATGGTTAGCATATCTAAATTTGAAAAGAACGAGTTTGTATCTTTGCTGCTTTTATCATTTCCTCCTCTAGCTGCAGTCTCTGGAGGTTTCTCTGCATTTATGTTCCAGTCATACATTATTTTTCCCAGCTGACTTAGGGAATGTAAACTTTTTGCTATGGAGCTTGTATCTTTTCCTCTTGTCTCCACTGGTGATTTTAAAAAAGTTTCCTGATAATCAGGTAACTCTGCATCTAGGTGGCTTTCTGGGGGAGCTGCTTTTAAAATTCCTAGCTCAATCATGGCTACAATTACTTGCATTGTTGCTTTGAGGCCAGATATTTCCTGTTTTATAGAATGGAGGTTGTCAAAAACTTTCTCACTGCTGAGAGGAAACACTGGTCACTCATATGAGAATATATAATCCTAGCGTGGTCACTTTCAACCCCTTGAGATTTTTCTATAGATTCCTCCACCATTGAACTGTTTGCTATAGGGGTTGTGGAGTTAAGGTGATTACCAATTATGTCTCCTGCTGTTCTGGCTAAGAACTCTGGGTCCATGGACCAATTGCCAGCAGTAACCTGAAGCACCTCTTTCACTGTGTTTGTTTGAACGTCTATATTACTCTTTGTTCCATTTGTTCCATTGAACTGATTAACCAGTGAGTCTAAAGCTGTAATACCTGAGGAGTTACTACTAACATATTGAGCACTCATATCTACTGGTACGCAATAATCTAGGATTGATTTCTGAGTGAGACTTCCATGAGTTTCCTTTGCCTGGGCCTCCTTTGCCTGACTCTTCTTTTTGTTAGCCTGAGCTCTCTGAGCTAGAGTCTTGACCATGACTGAGGAGGTCGAAATTTGATTGGCTCCAAAAGGTGTATAGAGCTATCAATAAACTCTGCTCAATGAATCCCCTTATACACCCATCCAAAAGTCCATAGATCTATTCCTGCATCCTAGCAAGACTTAGCACAGCTGTCTGCAAGCTCAGCTTCTGCTCCTCCACTAAGGCAATTATCTCATTTGTTTTAAAAAGCACGATATATATTCTTAATAGGGGCACAGCCACTCTTATGCTGCTGTTAGCAAATGAATTGATGCATATGAGCTGGAACAAAACTTGCTGTTTGTCTATATAACTTCCAAGTTGACCAGCTGTTAATTTACAGCATTCCCCAGCGTTTCTTATCCATCTCAGTATATCAGTTACTCCTGACTACAATTTGTTCAAGGTCAGTCCACCAGAGCTTCATTAGTTTTAAGTTTCAAATAAGTAGCTACTTTCTCTCGTGCATTAAAAGGATAATTAAGAATACATATATACTTATATCCAAAGAACTTTTTGATAAAAGCAATAAACTTTGAGTAAAAAAGGAAGACTCTAACGGAGCTACCTTACATGCTTCCACACCGGAACCGGAACCCCAGATGTGTATAGTAGAAAGTTAGCTTTAGCAAATATAAAAAAATGCTATGCCTTGTAGATTTCATTTAACACTGTTGATAAACTCTGAGTGTTTTTCTGAGAGTAAAAGATGACACCAAATTGGGAGGGGTTGCTAATATGCCAGAAGATGGGGTAAAAATTTAAAATGACCTTGACAGATTGGAGAGCTGGGCCAAAGATAACAAAATGAATTTCAACAGACAGAAATGTAAGGTCCTGTACTTAGGCAGAAAAAATGGAATGCACAAATACAGGATGGGGGACACATGGCTGGATAGCAGTACATGTGAAAGGGATCTAGAAGTCTTGGTAGATCACAAGCTGAACATGAGTCAGCAGTGTGATGTGGCAATTAAGAAAGCTAATGCAATTCTTGGTTGCATCAATAGGAGTATGGTGTCTAGATCAAGGGAGGTAACAGTACCACTCTGTTCTGCATCGGTTAGACCTCATTTGGAATACTGTGTCCAGTTCTGGGCACCTCAATTCAAGAAGGATATTGACAAGCTGGAGCATGTCGAGAGGAGGGTGACCAAAATGGTGAAGGGTCTGGAAGCCATGCCCTATGAAGAACAGCTTAGGGAGCTGAGTATGTTCAGTCTGCAGAAGAGAAGGTTAAGAGTGGAGATGATAGACATGTTTAAATATTTGAAGGGATGTCATGTTGAGAAGGAAGCAGGCTTGTTTTCCACTGGTCCGGAGACTAGGACAAGGAGCAATGGATTCAAGCTGCAGGAAATGAGATTCCACCTGAGCCTCAGGAAGAACTTCTTGATGATCAGAACTGTTCAGCAGTGGAATATGCTGCCTGGGAATGTGGTGGAGTCTCCTTCTTTGGAGGTTTTTAAACAGAGGCTGGACGGCCATTTGCTGGGGGTGCTTTGAGTGTTTGTTCCTGCATAGCAGGGGGTTGGACTGGATGGCCCCTATGGTCTCTTCCAACTCTATGATTCTATGATCTACCTGTATCTGTCTTTCCAAAGTCAAAAGTATGAATGGAAACACTCATAGGTGGATATGGAAAAGTTGACTGTAACTGCAACAGTTTTGCAATAATACTGAGAAATCTTTCAGCCATCAGTCTTGCAATAATACTGAAACATCTCTCAGCCATCAAAAAACAATCACTTCTCTTCACAGATTCTGTGATTGTTGTTCCAGTAAGATAGTAGTATGACAATGAAAACTTTAGAACCAGTACCGCTGGGGTACTGTTTTCAGTTGTATCCATCTCTGCTTGTTTGAGGGCAACTAACTTAATTCAACATAACCTTTATGTCCCTTAATGGCAGGGTGGTCTACGGTTATTCCTTAGCAAAGCAGGATAAATTTATTCACTTTTCACAAGTGCTTTGAGATTCCTTAATGAGAGATGCTTTCTAAACAATTGACCTAATAAGATTTCACTCGAGTCCCACAGAGGAGAGAATGTTAGGCCCCCCGGCATAAAAGCCTGCTCAAACCTTTAAAAGCAAACTGCCTGTTTCAAAAGAGCCATTTTGTTACACAGTCATGTGCTGAAAGTACATGCCGTGAAACTGTTCTCCTTCTGATTAAGATTCTGCTCTGTGATTCCAAATAAACTCTTTAATTACAATTAGCATCTCTTGAGCATGCTGCTTCTGATGGCGGCCATTTTGCAGAAAAGTTGCATCATTTATGTCTTCTCTGGTATGGGAGCTCAGTGCAAGGGACTGTAATTAATCCCATTTTCCATTCTGCCCTAGAAACTGATTAAGCACAAAAAGAACTTTAATCTTTAAACAAAATGTCTAATCTTTAAACAAAATGTCTAATGTCTTAGCCAGTAAAAGGCATTTCTCTAAGGAACCCTCTCTCTGGCTGCTTAGAGGACTGATTAATTCACTGTCTTGGCTCAGATATTGGCTTTTTTTAAACAGCTTTCTCTGACCTGATTATGAATCATGAGCTCGTGTCAGTACTATAGTCCCTGTGTGTGCCAAATCATCCTTAAAAACCGGGTTAACTATTCTCTGTTTCATGTTCATTACTTGTAATAAAGGCAGTAGTTTACATGTATCAGAAAATACAGGTTTTTGCCCCACTACGAATGCACAGTATATACGACATGCATGAAACATTTGAAAGTTCACTCATTGATTACTGTCATTGGAGAAAACTTGAAAAAAATATTGGGTTCATTCTTGTACCCTTTTCTTGCCCCCAGGAATTCTAAGTTGTTGGCTATGATTTTTTTATATTGCCTTTTTTTCAACATCCCCTTAAAAGGTATTATTTTCTTTTTGCTGAAATCACAACTCCCCCTATTGAATGTCCTGCAGTTCGCCAGTTTATGGACAGTTTATGTATCTCTTATAGGCTCTTCTCCTAGCATCTATGTTTAATTTTTTTTAAAAACTGCTGTTATATTGAATATTTCCCCACCCTTAAAAGCTTAACTCTGAATGCAATTTAGATTTTTATTTGTGTGGGATAATTTATGCTTCTCTTTTTATAACTTTAATGTTTGATACTCAAACTTGGGTGTTGCTTTTTACAATGTATACTGCGGTTAATTGATCAGAGAATGGAAAATTGATTGTGGCATTTCATAAGCGACTACTCTTTCTCCATCACCTAGGGTGGGGATCTGTTTTGTTTACCTGTATAGAGCATGAGCAGTTTCCTGAAGTCACAGCATTAGGTCTGATATACCTGTGGCAGCTTGAGAATTATCAACATGTCTTTGAGGAAAGATGTGAGAGGGATGTTGTAGCAGAGATAAAAGTTTTTGTTTTTTAACTGCACTTGTCTCCTTGGTACAACAGTACTCAGCTTTTAAGAATTAGGGGTGATTTCCGGTTTCAGATTCCCAAAGGCTCATAACTGAATGAAGAAGAGACATTCAGAAACTTTAAAAGACATCTCAGTGAGCAGAGGTGAATGATCATGGAAAAGTTTTCCATCTCCTTATGTGTACAATCCACTTGGTTGCACATTGCATATATTATGTGTGTAATTGAAATATTAAATGGAAATATATGAAAAATGTATGGAACCATACAAAACATACAAACATACATATAGCTATGTTCAGTCAAGAAAGTGGGGAAGTGACTTTCTCCTGTTGAGACCATACTTGGTTAGCTGTCATGTAATGTGTGGAAGAGGCCCCATAATAATCTGCAATCTAGGGCACATGGAAACTTGACATGGAACTCTTCTTTTCCTCAACCGAATACCTAACTTGATGGCCATGAAAGATCTTTTAAAGCCACAGAACTCTAGCCTCATCCCTGGTTGTATAAAAACAATACTGACTTGCTACAGACAAGTGTATACACAGTTAATCACCAGGCATCTCTGTTCTGAATATTTCCTGTTTCCCTCTGACTGTGAGACAAACATAGTTTGAGATGCAGGTGTAAAGGACCAAAAGGATAAATGTGGCAGAAAGGATTCCTAACAACCATGAGGTTTGAATGTGAGTATAAAGTTGTGCATAAACATTTCAATTTTGCATTTCTGTTTTGAAACAAAATGAAATTAATTTTGTGAACTTTGAGTAATGGAAATTGGGATATAAGAATTATCAGGCACAGTTTTCTTTAAGGGAAGTTTTCAAAACTGTTGCAGAAGAAATAATTTCTGGAAACATGAGTTTATTATCTGAAAGAAAAGAAAAGCTATGCTTTATGATCCCTAATTGAAAAACAGGTAAACAACAGCATGATTCTACGTGCAGTACATTAGTGAATGGAAGGGATGGCCTCTGTCCTTGCTGATATATTTTCTATAAAGCTTTAAAGAAAAAAAGTGTTTTTTCTCCAAATTTTTGAGGCACATACTGAGTGTTTGCATGGAGTGCTTTACACAGAAGAACTGCTGTGTTTTGCAACAATGAATTTTGCAGAGGAAGCAGCCTGTTTAAAGATGCCTGAAGCTGTGTGTTGTTTTTTGGGCCACCAGACACACAGTTGCCCAGTCTCTCTAATAAATAAAGCAGCAATGCAAAACCTTATCCTCCTGGGGTCTGCTAGAAAAGAAAGATGAGAGGTAAAATGAATAATGCTTACCTGGTAGGGGTGGATGAAAACAATAATTGTTTAGCCTGCAGCAGAACTCTGCAAGGGTTAAAAATGACAGAAATATTAGTTGAAGAGTACTAAGATTGTTTGGTTTGAAGCTTTCAGCAATACACAGACTGTTATTTACCGGACTTGGTCGATTTGCT
Source organism: Ctenosaura bakeri (assembly GCA_948474755.1). Taxonomy (NCBI): domain Eukaryota; kingdom Metazoa; phylum Chordata; class Lepidosauria; order Squamata; family Iguanidae; genus Ctenosaura; species Ctenosaura bakeri. The sequence goes on from CAOLHI010001771.1 coordinate 187,379, forward strand.
TCTTAATGCAGTAATGATCTGCGAAATGAAACATGAACTAGACAATTGTTCCTCATTGTTTCCAGTAAAACATTCTTTCATACCCCATTAAACCAGCATTAATTCCATATGAAAGAGAGGGAAGCACAAACACATAGATCTTGGTTTTTCCTTTTCTCTGTTACAAAAGTCCTTCTCTTTGCTGTGCTCTACTAAGACTATAGCTTATTCTTGTTTATTCTAGGAAAAATGATATTTCTAATGGAAAGGCAAAATATTTCATATTTCATAGAATCATAGACTTGGAAGGCCATTGTGTCCAATTCTCTGCTCAGTGCAGGAAATCCTGCTACAGTAGGGCTAGCAGGCAACTGTCTAGCCTCTTTTTGAAGATCTCAGAGAAAATGACTCCATCAACAATCTTGGTAATTGATTCTGTTGTCCAGCCACTTTCATTGTCAAGACATTGCTTTATTCCAGTCAAAATCTACCCTCCTATAACTTAAAACTACTAGGGGCCTTTCCACACTACATTGTTATAGTGCTATTATTCCACTTTCAACATCTTATGGAACCCTGTAAAAGGAGGGGCATTTAGAATTCTCAGCCAGAGATCTCTTCAGCGTCAGTAAACTACAAACCCCAGAATTCCACAGGATGTTGAAAGTAGAATAACAGCACTATAACTGTGTAGTGCAGAAAGGCTCTAAATCTTGTCTCAGGTCCTTTTCGCACCTTACCTCGTCGCAGCAGTGGGGAGTGGTGCTCGCGTGAGCAGCCACTCGCACAAGCTGCTCACGACAGACCTTTTTGCCTCCCACATCACCTTCCCTGTAGCGCGACCGTGGCACTTGCGCCTTCCCCTTCCTTCCGCAGCACAGTCTGGGAGCTGTAGGCTGCGTGGGGGAAGGAAGCGCGACCACCCCTGCTCACCGAAGCACCGCACACAGGTAAGTGCGCGAGGGTACTGCGAGCATTGCGTGAGTGTGCAGAATTTTCGGCTTAAAGCCGAAAATCAAAAAATGTGTGCGCGCCCCGCTTTAGCCTTGTGAGCATCACACGATTGGGAGTGCGTCATACGGAGCAATGTTCCCACTCATGCGATGCTCAAGGGGCGCTCGTGCAAAAAAAAAAAAAAAAGCATGTGAAAAGGGTTCTGCTCTCTGGCACAACAGAGAACAAACCTGTGACAGCCCTTTAGAAATTTAAGAAGTGCTTCATCATTCCCTGAACATGCCCAGCTCCCTTAACCTTTCCTCATATGCTTTGTTCTCTATACCACTTATCAGCTTTGTTGCCCTACTCTGAACTCCCTGCAACTTGCCGATATCCTTCTTAAAATGAGGTGCCTAGAACTGAATGCAATACTCCAGATAAGGTCTGATTAGCACAGAGCATAGTGCAACCATTACTTCCTGTATTTTGGAAAATGTTGTGTGTCTTCAAGATATTTCCAACTTATAGTGTCCCTACCGGGTAGAGATATGACAGAAGAGGGGACAGTGGTTGAAATATTTCCACATTACTCTGTCACCCCTGTATTCTTTGGCCTGAAGTTAGAAATTTTGCACCAGCTCCTCACCCCAACCTCAAGGCAGCTGGAGACAAGGCTGTTTTGGTTATATCTCACAACAGCAAGGCCATAGTGGCTCTCTCTACAGAGATCACCTCCATTGGGCATCCTCTTTGGATGATCTCCTACTGCAACGGGAGTCTTCAATGCAATATTACATCCAGTTGTTATAATTTTGGCATTTCAAATTCTGTTAGTGCTTGGCTTAGGCCGTTGGTAGCAGGAAGCGGGAACCAATTTTTTTTAATAATGTTATAGTTTATTTTGATATTTGCAGTTTTATTATTTTTTAATTCTTTTTTAATATTGTATTGTACTGTAGTTTAGTTTTATAGTTTATTCGTCCCACGCTGCCTAGCTTGCTATGGCGGAGGGGGGATGGCCTTTGCCGCCCTCCCACGCCACGAGATCACGCTGCATTGGCCGGAGGGAGGAGGAGGGGCGGGGCTCAGTATTTGGAGCCCGCCCCTCCTCCCCGTCGGCCATTCTCGTCGATCCAGGCGAAGGAGGAGGTCGTATCAGCCCTGGGCGGAGGCGCCACATGGCTGATTTGAGGCCTGTTCAGGCCTTCCTCCTTCGCTGGGACCCTAGGGGCTCCTGCAGCGTCCGGGCCTTTTCGGGTGGATGGAGGTGGCGGCCGCCGCTGCGGCCGCCCAGGTAAGACCTCAGTCGCTTCGCTGCGGCCGCATCGGTGCCAGCGGTGGGGTACTGGGCATTATTCGCAGCATTTATTATCTCAACAGTACGAATCTGTAAAGTGGAGCTGTGTTGTCACCAGTGTTGATTCTTGTAATGCAGCAGAGGGCATATTTATGTTTGACAACCAGCCAGAACAGTTAAAATTTGTAGATATTCTGAAATGCAGGAATGTAAATTTTCATGAGTTGTATCCTCATAGGCAAGAATGAGTAATATTGCTATAGGTCTTCAAATTATACAGCATTTACATAGTATTTTATCTTAGTATCTTCACTAAGGCCATTTTAGCACTACGGCTGGGGCGGGGCCTTCCTGCCAGGCCAGTGAATGTTTTGTACCTGGGGAGGAAGGGGTGCATTTCAGGCAACAAATTGTTTTAGAAGATCCCTTAGTTACTTTTCTGTAAAGTGTCCCAATATTTTTATGGGAAGATTACTGTATGACAAGTGTTATCACGCACTCTTGATGATATACTATAACATAGAGAAACTTAAGAGTCCAAAAGCTTGGAAGAATGAGACACATAGGCAAGGGGCTCATTCGCACTACACAGTTAAAGTGCTATGATTCTACTTTAACTGTCATGGCTGCCAGCTATGGAATGCTGCAGTTTATGAAGCAGTGGTTACAATTTGCAGTCAGAGAGGGCTGCAAACCCCAGGATTCTACTGGTTGTTGCCATGGCAAACACAAGTAAGATACAGAATATCTTTGCAAACTGAAGAACTGGGTTGGAAGCTAACTGCACTCTAATAATGGATAGGTATTATTTTAGTGTTAGGAAGTGCTGCAGCATCAGCCTTCAGTTACAGATCCCAGGTTTTGGTCTGTAGATATCCGTGCAAGGATGATAAAGTTATCTGGAATTGCTTAGGGCAAAATCGAAGACATTTCTGCCCAAACCTGTTATTAACAATCTGGCACGGGCACATTTCAATGCCGCACTTTTTCCATGAGGGCAGAACTCATTATCTCCCATACCAGCAGCCTTCTGTCTGATGGAACGGCCTCAGCTCTTACAGAAGCGTAGTCCTGAATAGTCTGTCTAGTTCTGGGTTGAGTTTGCCTCTATTCCAGTTCACTGATCTTCCAAACCAACCGCCTGTTATGCTTTGGCTGGTTCAGCCCTCTCATCAGTATTTGTTATTTACTTGCTCTCAAACTACTGGTGTCATAATTAATAGAAGGGGACGGAGAGTTGGCCTGTCATATGGGATAATGCATTAACTTCCTTCACTGATAGGGCTTTCTACATTCAGACTAACAGTACAATATTATTGCTGACACTGCTTTCTGTTTTTGCTTTGATCCCTTTGCACAGGCAGTGATGGTGTACAGAGCAACCAGACCCAAACTCCTGACTCTGAAGGATTCTTCCTCAGAACCAGGCACTGTGGGAAGGATGCCCTGGAAGTTTGCCTTTGTCTAATAGACAACAATTGGCTCTGTGTTTTTCTCTGCATTCTCTTCAGGAGGTTCTGTGCAGTTTCTGAATTTTGGAGAGGTCTTTTGGGGCCTTTAACAGCTGCTGTATCTAAAAGGCCAAGATCTATCACTGGTCTTTCCTTTAGTAATTATACTTAATACAGCAATAAAGTAATACTATGGCTGGATACACAGTGGGCTAAATAGGAATCTAAAGCAAGTGGTTCTTCTAGTGGATTAAAAGACGTTTATGTCAGATGCCAGTACATCGGCATCCAACAGGTAATGTAGGTTTTCATCAGGGTAGTTTTGTTTTCTTCCTGTTAGTATTGAGCATCAGTGAAATGAAAGGAATGGGAAAAGAAGGTCAGGAATCAGCCACCTTCTTTACCTTCTTTTACTAAATCCAAGATAAATCATATTTAAGACCAAAGAAAAACATGAACCAAGGGGGAAATCTATGAGGCACACTTCTGTGTACCAACAGCAACTCAAATGTGCCATGGTACACAGAAGAGGTATGTTCAGTTAGGTATATTTCATTTGATACAGCAGTGCGGGTGGTGCGCAGGCATGGGGTTTGGGCTGAGCTGGCCAAAGCAGATATCAAGTCAGCCTTCCGCCTACTACATGTGCACCCATCCAGTTTTGAACTTTTGGGGTTTACCTTTGAGGGTAAATTTTATGTTGAACACTCCCTCCTGATGGGACATTCAGGTCGTGTTTTGCCTTTGAGACGTTCAGTACCTTTTTGGATGGGTCATTAAAAGGAAATTAGGCCTTCAGGGCTTTGTGCAACATTGAGATGATTTTCTATTGTCGGACGCTGGGGCTCCGGGCAATGCGCATTTCTTTGTCAGAATTTGCATCCTTGATGGGAGAACTGGGTGCCCTTGGCACACGAGTAAACAGAAGGCCCCACACAGGGACTTACATTTTTGGGGAATCGAATTGGACAGTAAACCAAGTCCATAAATTACCGCCAGCTAAAGTTCAGGATCTCGGGTCAGGGGTGGCAATTTTCTGGGGTAGGTGCAAAGCGACTCTCAGGGAATTTCAGGAGATATTAGGGCATCTGAATTTTGACTGCAGGGGATGGCGCGTGGCAGGGCGTTTATCAGGTAGCTTTGCAATGCCTCTAAGGGTGTCACCAAGCCACACCACTGAATTAGGATCACTAGAGAGTTGAAGTTAGACTTAGAAGCAAGGCAGGAGTTCTTGGCTGTTTTTAACGGTGTCGCCTTTTGGCGTGATGAAATTAAAGTCAAGGATACATTGCAAATATATTCTGACGCAACAGGTTCCATTGACTACAATGTCTTTTTCGGAGGCAGGTGCTGCGCTTAGAGATAGCCCGGGAGTTGGGGCGGAAGCGGGCATCACAGCTGACCTGAAAATTTTTGGAGTTTTCCCAATATGGGTAGCTGTGCGCATCTGGGCATGTAAGTAAGCAAATGATGCCGCCCAGTTTGGCGCGATACCAGGCTACAGTCAGAGTGATCAACTATCCTTCTTCAAAGTAATAGCGTGTTATGAGACTGGAGCAGGCTTCAATGTCTACGATTTAGCATTGTTTTCAAAGCAGTACATGCTGCGGGCATTGATAATTCTTTGGCTGACTCTCTTTCCCATATGCAGATGGAAAGCTTTAGGGAACTGGCTCCAGCCCTACCAGAACCGATGCCCGCTGGCCTGTGGAATCTTGGCGGGGTGAGGTAATGAGGATGATAGGTATGTCAATCGCACTCAGCACTAAGAAGGGTTACAGCAAGGCAGTTAGGGAATTCAGCAACTTTCGTAAGTCCAAAAGGTTTCAGGACACTTGGCACTCCCAGTAGACCACATTTTGCAGCTTTGTGTGGTCCTTAAGCAAGTAAATGGTACGAGGTAACAGGCAACCACTTTCTCCTGATACCCTGAGGGGTTTGGGTGATGCATGGAAAGTAGTGTGTTCCTCAACATATGAGGCTCTTTTGTTTCACTCAGTGGCTCTCATTGCATTTTTCGGGGTGCTAAGAATAAGTGAATTGGTCGTTCAGAGCAAGGAGGATAGATTGGACAGGGCCCTGGAATTCCGGGACCTGTCTTGGGGGAGCGGAATTTCTGTCTGGTCATAAGGGGATCAAAGACAGATCAGACCAAACGGAGCGAAGTTGTGACCTTACGGGAATACATTGATGCAACCTTGGGCCCGGTAAGGGCGCTTAGAGCTTATATTGTTAATAAGGAACATGCGGGACCTCTTTTTTATCATGCAGACACAACTCCACTCACTAGGTATCAATTCTGGACCATTACAAAGAAGGCCCTGCTACAATTGGGCCTGTAGGGAGTCAATTTTGGCACACACTCATTTCGCATAAGGGCTGCTTCCACTGCAGCACAGATGGGCAGGAAAGCTGACGACATCAGGAGGATGCGTAGGTGGAAATCCTCGGCGTTCAGGCGCTATGTCAGGCCAATTTATCTGCCTTAACGTTTTGGTTCCTTTCCAGATTGACCTGCTGCGGAGGAGAGGAAGCGAATGTGGATTTGTGGTCACAGTTTCAGCTCCTGGGCCGAGCGGCAAGCTCGTATTGGTTATATGGGCCCGAACCTGGGACCGGGTGATCGGGCGGCCATACATTGGCTTGGAAAGAGAGGTCTACAGTGGCATGGCTTGCTACCTCTGTTGTTCAGGGAGCACGGTGAGCCTCCCCCTGATGTGATGGTCATTCACCTGGGTGGTAATGACCTTGGACTGCTAAAGGAAAGGCCTTGGTGTTACAGGCCATTCATGATATGCGGCTTATGTTGTTCAGGGAGCACGGTGAGCCTCCCCCTGATGTGCTGGTCATTCACCTGGGTGGTAATGACCTTGGACTGCTAAAAGGAAAGGCCTTGGTGATACAGGCCATTCATGATATGCGGCTTATGCAAGGCACATGGCCTCACACTTCTATTGTTTGGTCTTCATTGATACAAAGGACATGAGGAGAGTGTGCTGATCCCCGGCACATAGAACGAGCCCGCCAATTGGCAAATAGGGAGATTCGTTGTGCCTTGAGACAGGGCTTGGGTTACTACATTCCTCACCGACATTGTTTTTAATAAACTGGAGATTTATTGGCATGATGGTGTACACTTGTCACCAGAGGGCAATCAAATTTTTTACAGGATTTGCAAAAGGGGCTGGAATTGATTCTGAGGGGATGGGGGGATAAGGACTAAGCGGACGCTTGCCCTTATCCATGGCCGGCAGGGGGAGCTTTAGGTTCGGTGTGTACCTATGGCACCCCCCCTTGTGGGGTGTAGGATAAATCCTATCCTTGGGAAGGGCCCTGGGATCACCCCACTTGCTGCGCAGGGGGGGTGGGCCTTGGAACTCTCCTTCCAGACAAGGGCTGGCCAAAAGCCTTCATGCAACTTTAGCGGTTGGCTTTGGGGTCCGGTATTTCGCCCAACGGCTAGGGGAGATGGTCGGGAGCTGCCTCTTGACCCTAGTCCGTGGATGCTGGACCCCCCCATTTTTCTCCTCAGATCATAAAACGCAAGTTCATGTTCAAGTTGAAGTTCAAGTTTAAGTTCACCCCTTGTTAAATAGGCATATTAATAAATTGCCCTAGTTCAACCCAAGCTCTGTCTGTGGTCTCGTTATTTCGTGGGTTGGGCGGCAATTACCTTGTATTGTCTGGCAGTGTTTTTTGTAGTGTTATTTTTTTTAATATTGCTTTTCTTTGTCTCTGTCTTGTCTCCTTTTATTATTCAAAAGAAAAAATTCAATTAAAAATGTAAAAAAAAATGGAGGAGACCTGTGAGAGGAGGGGTAACTCCAGAATCTTTTCACTTGTGTATACCAGTACTAATGCAAAGACATTGGTTGTAGGTTAAAAGAATGTTTTATTGGGGAAAAATCACAAACACATGCAAGACTCAGACAGTCTCACAACCATACAAGGCTAACTGAAGGAAAGGAGGGAAAATTGGATAGTGAGGAATTAGGACAAAGAGAATGATGTTTACCAGTCCTGAAGAGAAGAAAGCTATGATGAAATGGCTGAAACATAAGAGCCTGAGAGTAGCCCAGAGCATGAGAAGCAGGGAGTAAATGGATGGAGTGAGACATCTACATGTGTCTAAGGTGCTACTAATCATTCGGCTTGGAGCCTGGGTTTAAATTCCCTTTTTCTACCATGAAGGCTCTCTGGCAGAGCAAACAAAGGGATCCATAGCTGGCTAATGTCTTAGCATTAGGTGGGAGTCATGATAGCTTCTTAATGGATCTCACCAGTTCATGCAGCCAACCATGATTTGATCTCTATTAAGAAAACAAAAATAATGACCTGGAAGGACATCTATGAAATAACTAGATAAGATTCTGAAGTGCAAAGATATATTATTAAATACCAAGGTCAGCATTATCCATGCCATAAAATTTCCAGTTTCTAGCTATGGATGTGAAAGGTGGTCAGTAAAGAAAACTGATATGAGGGATATTGTCTTATTTGAAATGTGTTACTGGAGGAGAGCTCCATGGATTCCAAGGACTGCCAAAAAGAGAAATAAATGGGTCCTACAGTTCAAACCTGAAGTCTTTCTTGAAGTTAAAATGATTAAACTGAGGCTTTCATCACTTTGGATACATCATGAAATAGTCTGACTCATTAGAAAGGATAAGAAAGTGGAATAAAATCTCAGCCAGTAGGAAAAATGGAATAACATATTACAGGTAGTTTAAGTCAGTTAAGAAAGCCTCAGCTCTGAAATTTGTGAGAGCTGAGCAGGGCTGTTACTCTGTAGGAAGTGTCTCATTTATATGGTAACCATAAGTAGAAGCTGGTTTGACAGAAAATAATAACAAAACTTTAGAAACAAATAAGCCCCTGTTATGGTCTGTTGAATTTTCTTTCTTCTCATGCAGCACTACTTGGAAGATAATGCTTTGTTTCTCTGTGTTAGAGCAGCAAAGCTGTCTTATCATGGAAAGCCCTGTAAGGTGTGTTGCACAGCCTGGAGTGTGTTTGTAAAAGAAATAAGATGTGAAGATGATGTGCTAACTTCTGCACCTCTGTAAACTGTTCTATGATGTTTGGAGGGTTGCATTTTATCCTTCTGGTAAATATCCTGTAATGTGCTGGCTACTCTTTCATAGAATCATAGAGTTGGAAGAGACCATAGGGGCCATCCAGTCCAACCCCCTGCTATGCAGGAACAAACACTCAAAGCACCCCCAGCAAATGGCCGTCCAGCCTCTGTTTAAAAACTTCCAAAGAAGGAGACTCCACCACATTCCCAGGCAGCATATTCCACTGCTGAACAGTTCTGATCATCAAGAAGTTCTTCCTGAGGCTCAGGTGGAATCTCATTTCCTGCAGCTTGAATCCATTGCTCCTTGTCCTAGTCTCCGGACCAGTGGAAAACAAGCCTGCTTCCTTCTCAACATGACATCCCTTCAAATATTTAAACATGTCTATCATCTCCACTCTTAACCTTCTCTTCTACAGACTGAACATGCTCAGGTCCCTAAGCCGTTCTTCATAGGGCATGGCTTCCAGACCCTTCACCATTTTGGTCACCCTCCTCTCGACATGCTCCAGCTTGTCGATATCCTTCTTGAATTGAGGTGCCCAGAACTGGACACAGTATTCCAAATGAGGTCTAACCAATGCAGAACAGAGTGGTACTGTTACCTCCCCTGATCTAGACACCGTAGTCCTGTTGATGAAACCAAGAATTGCATTAGCTTTCTTAATTGCCACATCACACTGCTGACTCATGTTCAGCTTGTGATCTACCAAGACTCCTAGATCCCTTTCACATGTACTGCTATCCAGCCATGTGTCCCCCATCCTGTATTTGTGCATTCCATTTTTTCTGCCTAAGTACAGGACCTTACATTTCTGTCTGTTGAAATTCATTTTGTTATCTTTGGCCCAGCTCTCCAATCTGTCAAGGTCATTTTAAATTTTTACCCCATCTTCTGGCATATTAGTAACCCCTCTCAATTTGGTGTCATCTTTTACTCTCAGAAAAACACTCAGAGTTTATCAACAGTGTTTAATGAAATCTACAAGGCATAGCATTTTTTTATATTTGCTAAAGCTATACATCTGGTTTTGTGGTGATACATGCTTTTATGTGTACATAATTTCTATTGGTGGATTCTTGGGCTCTTCCCCTTTCCAAATCTCCCAGTGGTTCCCAAGGGGACCTTGTTTGTTCCCCTCCTTTGATCTTGGCAGTCCCAAACTCTCCCAGATTTCCTTAGCAGCCTCCACATTGTTTAGTAATGCATTTCTGGTGTTTCTCTATCTCAGTCCTTTATGTTTCCATCTAAACACTGACCAGAAGCATTGGGGTATGCATCTCCCAAACTACCCTCTTTGATCCCCCTCCACTGGAATGAGATATAATGCTCTGATATACAATACATTGTTGCATGCAGTTTTAACATAGGCTATATTACCATTACAAAGTACCCTAAAGCTAAAACATAGTAAATCACCTGGCAATTGCTGTCTAGGCAAACAGAGCTACACCTTCATGGCAGGGCTGAATCCCTGACACATGCATATAAAATCTAATTTGCTTCCTAATCATTATGTATCTAATAGAATATGATTCATCTAATGGCCTATCATAATGTGTTAAACTCTGTCTGAATAAACTGTTCAGAATCACGCTGTCTTTCTAGGCTGCCGCATCATGCTGCTGACTCATGTTCAGTTTGTGATTTACCAAAATTCCTAGATCCCTTTCACACATACTGCTATCCAGTCACCTGTCCCTCATCCTATATTTGTGCCTTCCATTTTTTCTGCCTAAGTGTAGGACTTTGTATTTCTCCCTGCTGAAATTCATTTTGTTAGCTTTGGCCCAGCTCTCCAATCTGTCAAGGTAATTTTGAATTTTGATCCTGTCCTCTGGCACAGTAGCAGCTCCTTCCAATTTGGTGTCATCTGCAGATTTGGTCAGCATGCCTTCTATTCCTTCATCCGAGTCATTGAATCTACTTTCAGAGCAATCCCTTTCAAATTTTTGAAGAAGGCTTTTCTCGAGCTTCCATATATTGCATTGGACATGAGCCAAGTCTTGATTTGTTTTCTCTGACAGAAAAATAAATATTGGATTTCGAAGAAATCATCCTAAATCCAAGCCAGAGACCTTCTGTATTGAGAGACACACAAATTAACTATTTTATTGTGACACAGATAGCTGGTGTTCTTGTGTCTGTTCTATTAATAGCCATTACTGCAACATGCCTTAATAGCACATTGTTCCATTTCAATCCCATCATTGCCATTTCTATGATGATATTGGGTTCTGAGCACTCTCTATCACACACTTTAGACTTCAGGAGATAAGTAGCATCATTGCCACCGGAGTTCCCTCAGCGTTACAGTGTCATCGGCGAGCCCTTTTCCTTGTACCACAGCTTGCGATTGGTCAGGTTGTTGTTTTTTTAAGCCATACTAGTGCAGCAATGTTGTAACATCATGTTGCACAAGGACACCATTGAGTTTTTTGTGCTATTTTTGTGCTATTTTTGCTAAAAAATATATTTAAAAAATTATAACTCAAAGTAGAAACTGAAAATAAACATGGAGAAGTGGTAGCTGAAGGAGGGACAACCTGAGAAGACCCACACCACAGCCATTCCTGGGTCAGCTATAACAGGAAGCACACTCCCACCACTGGCAGGATTGTCGTGGGAAAGAGGGCCTGGCCAGTTGCTGTGGAGATGAGGCTTAGCAACAAGAAGGAGGAGGACAGTGTATTCCCTCAGAAACTGAACCTCCGTATGTTAACAGCTCTGAATACAGATTGGATTGGGGAATATGGGGAAAAATTACAGGTACTGGACAAGGCAGTTTGGGGAATTAGAGACACAAGATTTCAAATCTGTGTATTTCAACCACATCTAATTCCTAGGGTAAAGTAAGATAATTCCTAAGGTATCTCTAACAAGTATTACCTATGAGAAAATAAAATCCCGGGCAATGCTAAGTAAATACACTAGTATAAAATAAAGATGCATTATAAGTGTGTAGATAATAGCTCTGAATCTATTATGATTAGAAACTTAATTTGGAAATCTTTGGAAATCTAGGATAATTTGAAGAGAAGTAGATTTTGTTTGAATGAAGTTCAACAATTTGGCCTTTCCTAACACCCAGAGATAAATTCAAACTCTCTGCCGATATAGGAAATGAAAGGCTTTGGATGAAAATAGTGTTTCATGAACAGAAAGCAGCTTACAAGATAGATCTTCCTGCAAACCCTTGTACCATCTTAAAAACTGCTCCTAAATGTCAAGAGGACCTATAGAAATTGTAAAATCTGACTTAGCAGACTATAGTGGAAGATGAATATAGCACCAAATGAGAACTTTGTATGACTACCACATTGAGTACCTTGTACAAAAACCTTGCTTCAATAAGACTTCATTTCCCAGGTTTCGCAGGTTTCTACAAGGCTTTTCAGAAAATATAGAATGGTGAAAGATAGGGATGTGCTTAGTTAAATTATTTATTCCTGTGGGGAGAATGAATAATTTCACCAATTTTCTCCCTGTTGGAGGAACATATTTGAGGGCATGGGAGGATGGGGGCAGTTGAGGAATACTACCAAATATGTTCTGATAGTCAGTGCATGACAGTATCATTCTCCAAAAGGTCCCAGAGAATGCCTAGATCATCATGCACTAAATATCAGAACATACCCACTCCCTGCCACTGCATGGCTCTCTGAGAGAGGCTCTACTTCCGTCAGGGCAGTCAAGTGAAGATTTTCACTGTATTGTACAATGATACAGGCATCTCTGGGGACTGGGGGTCCCATGGAGGTCTCAGAGGAAGGTGTCATCAACGTGCATTGCCTATCAGAACATGATTGGCAATATTCCTTGGCTGCCCCCTGTGCTCCCTCTTCCTCCAGGACCTCAGAGGACCCTCGATCCCTATAGATGCTTATATTGTTGTGCACTGGCTATCAGAACATAGACAATGACAATCTTCAATTCTTGCAGGTCTGGTGTTATATGATCTCTAAAATGCATACCTGACACCAGTCTGGTTGCTGCACTGTGCACTAGTTGCAGCTTCCAACACTTTTCAAGGGGAAATCCTATGCAAAGTGGATTATAGTTGTCTAATTGAGAGATAACTAAGGAATTATGTGGCCAGATCTGCCTTCTCCAAGAAAGGGTGCAGCTGAGGCACCAATCAAAGCTATGCAAGGGTACTCCCACAGCAACCTAGTCTTCCAGGAGTGGTGCTGGGCCAAAGAATACTCACAAGCTTCAAACTTGATCTTCCTGGGTAAAGTTGCTCTCTAATTTGCTTCTAAGTTCAATTCAAGGTGCTGGTGTGGACCTACAAAGCCCTAAACAACTTAGAACAAAGAGACCTGGAAGACTGCCTCCTCCCATACGAGCCTATTAGAAATGTTTAATATCTTTAGAGGAGGATCTGTTGCATGTCCTAACACCTCATGAATTTAGGATGGTGGGTATACATAACAGGGCTTTCTCTGTGTGCCTTGACTGTGGAACTTCCCATTAAAGGAAGTTATGCTGACCCCATCTTTTCTAAGCTTTCAGTGGACAATCAAAACAAGGCTATTCCACATGGCATTCAGTATTGAAAGCGCTGTTTAATTGTTTCCAGATCAGAACCTAGGACTGTTTTTAGATTGTTTTTCAAAGTTTTTAAAGAGTATTTTAATGTATTTTACAATGTTTTTATATTCTTATTGCTTCAATTGGTTTTTAATTGTTCATTGCTTCAGGAGACCTTGCAGGTTTGGGATGTGATACAGAAATATTTTAAATTAAAATAATAAATAAATAAATTTAGTCTTTAATAGAGAAGGAAGAAGCGGAAGGAAAAGAATCATCTTCTAAGTTGCCTTCAGCTCACAAAATGCTGGGCCTCACCCACTCTCTACTGTACAATTTCAACTTTATATGAATAGATAGTTAGCCATACAACAAAATCCAAAAAACACACTGGGGTGTACACAGGCTGCACCAACAGCACAGTGTCCCTATCAAGGAAGCGGCGAAACCCTTTATTCTGCTTTAGTCAGACCTATTTTGGAACCCTTTGTCCAGTTATGGACATTACAGGTCAAGAAGGATATTGACAAGCTGGAATGTATTCAGAGAAGGACAAATAAGATAGTAAAAGTTCTGGAGAGCAGCTCCTAGCAGGGACAGTGTTACCCTGATATCTGGGGTCCCGTGTGGGATACTTCAATGTGCTCCAAATAATGGGGAATGGGAATTAGCAAGAGCACAAGCTATAGCAATGCAAGAGGCAGGGCAACCTAGCGAGATCTTGGACCCAATGTTTACAGGGTCAGGCCAAGTCAGTAATCAAGCAGAAGTAAATAATAATTGTTTTTCTTTATTTTGAAATACAGTCAATATGTATGTATGCAATCACTCACACAGACCTAATTAAAGAAAGGTAGGAGTTTGATAGAGGGTTTTGAGAGGGATTTTTCAAGGGAAATACTACACCTGATCCTGTAGCCCGCGTAGTCAGAAGAAAAGTCTTTTGGAGTGGAGATTCTCAGCACATGGAAGCTGAGGGGAAGGCTCAGCAAACGGAGCGGCAGCACAGCGGGATGGAAGCCAGGAGCGATCCGAAGAAGCGTTCAAAATCAGGGAGTCTTATAGAAGAAAATGCTAGTCCGTTCCTGGGGAAAACAATGGGTTTTGGGCTGGAGACAAAGCCTCCGACAGGTCAGTATTTAGCATGATTGAATTATGACAGAGTTGTCAATAGCGCAGACAGTATGCAAATGAGGAGTGCTTGACAGTTGGATATTCGGCTCGTCAAGCTGCCTGCTCGGGGCAGGGGGTCTTTTGTACATACATAATGTGTTTTCAAAGTGTACTTGCCTGGAGGTCTCCTGAAGCTGCATTCCAGCAAGTTACTGGCCTGCCTGGATTTATCGTGTATTTTTCAGCTAGTTCGGCCGTGTCCGTGTGCATGCTTGTCCGGGGGTCTCGCAAGCACGTGGAGAGGAACAGTTCGTGATGGCCAATTTCTTGATATCAAATTATATTTGGTAGACCACAGACCTGGACTAGAAACTACAGTAACAACAGCTTAAGGAACTGAGTATGTTTATCTTAGTGAAGAAATGATTGAGCTATGATATGATAGCCATCTTTAAATGAAGCAAACTTGTTTTCTGCTGCTGCAGAGACTCAGACACGAAATAATCAAATCAGAATGGAAGAAAGGAGATTCCACTTAAACATTGCGTAGAATTTCTTGACAGCAAGAGTTGTTCAACAGTAGAACAGACGACATAAGGAGGATGCTGAACTCTATTTCATGGGATATCTTTATACAAAGTTGAATGGCTGCCTTTCAGGAATACTGTAGCTGTGGGTTTCTGCATGTAAAGGGGTTGGACTAGATGCCCCACACAGTCCATTCCAGTTCTATGACTGTGTTGTCAGTATGTGGAAGAGCAAGACAGAAAAAGTACAAGGCCCTTCTGTGTCCTGTGTTTTTACTAATGCCTCAAATCATTTCAATTTCAGCAGCAATGGGGAGCCCAGGATCAAAAATCAAAGAAGGAGTGAACTGACTTAGTGAATTCTGTGAAGCCAACAGTTTGTTGGTCATAAAAGCAGATGACTATATGCATGGAAATACCTGTATGGCTGACAGAGAAATCAAATAGACTATAAACAGGTGGGTCTCATATTACATCTTCGTGTATTCCTGAGTATGAAATGTAAATTGAGGTTAACATAAATGGGATGGGGGAGCCAGTTAATAGGGAACCATTGAAGACTAAGGGTATGTGTTTTGGCAGACCTGAGGTAGCCAAAAAGTTAATGATTTTACCCAACCCACCACTGATTTAGAGAAAGTATAAAACATCAGAGCTTACATTTTTCAGGCTAGAGAAATGTGCAGGTGTTCTTCACAGGGACCAGAATAGTCTGATCCCAAGGCTTGGCTGGAATGAGCTGGCCTGCCATTAGTTAATAGCAGAGGAATACTAAGGGCAGGTTAGTGAGAATGATCTACTCTAGATGCAGGCAATAATGGGATGCACTGTCAGTAGAACTTTTTTTTTAAAAAAAACAACAACTAAAAGTCAGGCTGCTTTTGTTTATCAACATGTACTGTCAAGTCAGTCATGTCTATGATAAAATATTCCTCCCTTAAAAGGTCTTTTCTTCATCTAATTTCTAAACAACTATTGTGGTCACTGTTGAATTACAATAATGTCTATGTATGCTTCAAATTATTACATGTTTATTGCTTATCCTTTAGTAAATATTGTATTCTTCATGGAAATTAATTTGGAGAATTCCTAGTTAAACAGTTGGCCCCCAATGCATGTGCACTTAGCAACCCGCATTCATCTTCAGAGTGAGTTTGTAATGACTGGGCATTTTTGACCTGCAAGAACTTGAAGGAACTTGCAGTTGTTTGCAGTATTCTTGTGAAAGCAGCAACTGGTTAATAATTATTCTGAATTTTATAAAGAAGTTTAAAGTGAGGGACTTGTACCAACGTTAAATGATATCAATCCAGTAGAGTTCAAAAAAGCAAAAGCAAAAAGCAAAAGAGGAGTTGATTGAAGCAATGTATGGATTTATTTGAAATATTGTTACTGTGGTTATCTGGCCCCAGCCCGAGGTCTACATTTTCATATTGTTTACATTTAATATTTCCACGTGGCACTCCATAAAATGAACTACACATATCTGACTGGGTCATGGAAAGCCTGTGAAGGCAGGCACGGCCGCATGGCCTTAGTTATGCACGCTAGGTCTAGGCCAGTAAACAACTATCTGTCGCACAGCCGGTAGTGCTCTCCAGACACAGCCGATCATTAAGCAAATGCAAGAGCTCTCAGCCCCGAACTGCTTGCTCGATACAAATGCTAAGCGCTCCTCATCTACATACTGTTCTAACAATTGGCAGTGCTGGCCAAATCTCATCACTTCTAATTTTGACCTTTCAGAGGCTTCGCCTCCACTAAAATCCCTATTGTTCTCCTAGCCTCCAGGTACAATCTTCTCTATAAAAACCCCAAGTTTGAGCTCCTTGTCAGAATGCTCGTGCCTTGCATCTCAAACTGCTGCCACTCTGTTTAGCGAGCCTCCCCTCAACCTCCACTTGCTGGAAAACCATGAACCCAAGCCTCGGTCTCTATCTTCTCTTTTACCGGACTGCAGGATCAGGTGGAGTATCACCCCAGAAATCCTCTGAAAACCCCTATTAATTTTCCTCACTTTCTACTTCCATAGTTCTTGGATGAGTGCATGAGTGTGTGTGTCGTTTGTTAATTAAGGAAAGTTTAATAAAATCTTTTAATTGAACAGCTTGCCTAATTCTTGTCGCGGCCCGACCCTATAAACATAGGGCTAAAGATCTCGCTACATTACCTTGTCTCTTGTATTGCTAGCTTGTGCTCCTTGCTAATTCCCCAACTTAGTAATATTTGGAGTGCACTTAGGTGTCCCTCCTGGGACCCCCAGAAATCAGGGTAACAATATGTAATACCTTCATATAGTTGCAAATAATTAATGAAAATTCTGAAGAAATGCAAGCTGGTGCATCCAAAGCACTTATACTATAAATAGTGGGAAACACAGGAAACAGTGAAACGCAGCAGTGAGTCTTCTTCTATAAGCACTGACAGTGAGGAGGAGAAAGAAAACCTTAGCAACGGTCAATACGAACAGAATTTAAACAAAAATGAAGAAGAGACACTAGTGAAAAACAGCACCAAATCACTGATGAAGAAGCAACAATAAATGATATTTTACTTCATTCTGCTTGGCAAATACTGGGTCCAGATGACTTCAGAGTTAATCTGGTTAAGAGGGTAAGTGAACCTCTTCATAATAAAGATGGACTTTTCACTGCAGTTCAGCAAAAAGGAAAAAAACAGCAAGAAAACAGTGGACACTGACAATGTTGTGGTTTTATAAATCTTTATCAAATGTCAAAAAAGTCTTAAAGACTGGATTGTTAATCAAAATATTTTTAAAAAATAAATGGTAGGTAAAATACTTTATCCTTTAAATTGTAAAGTCCCTGACTATGGTATCTGAACAACATTTTTCCTGATTAGAAAAATTGAGGACTTTGGCAATGAGACTGAAACTCCAAACCACTATTGATAGAATCCATCAACTGGAAATGGATAAAGAGGCAAAAATGTAGAGACATTTTGTATTGTCTTTTGGAAGTAACATTGTTTTTGGCCAAACAAAACCTTCTTTTCCATAATCAAAGAGAGGATATGTCATCAGCAAACAAAGGGAAATGGGACATTTATGTTGGGGAAATTGAGAAAAATATATTTGAATATTGAGAGACTTTGGTAATGAGACTCTCAATCAGCAGAGTATTTTAGTAACTGCACAAAAACGGAAGTTGAACACATCACCAGTCCCACTTCTGTAACTCCACCCCAAACACACTTAATCTAGCTCAAAATAAACACAAAAGCAGTTTGGTTAAAATATAAAAGAGTTTACTCCCAAAATCTTGTACATAGTCTATACAGGTTCAATTCTTGAAGAAGGTAGGAAGAAAATTAAGCACTCACATGCTTGCTGCCAATGATCCTTGTTGGGAAATCTCAGAGCATGCTTTCAGGTCAAAAGGCGAAGAGAAAAGGGAGGGAGTAAATGGCAAGAAAACCTTTTTAAAAACAAAGAATGTGTACATGCTGGAGGAAGAGGTGTTAACCAAAAAACAGGAAGTTCTCTCTAGGCTATCTCTCTAGACATGCAAACAAACTAGCCATTTAATTAAGCATGCAAAGGTTGCCACTCCCAACAATTTATTCCATATTTTCTCCAGAAATCCAAAATTAATTAATTCATCTTCTGGAAAACTACAATTAAAAAACCAGTTGCAGATATTAAACAAGAAAAATACTTTGAAGGTTTATTTGACAGCTCTCTCAATATTTCATACACTAATAAAATGTGTGACATGACCAGATACATCAATTCTGAAGATGGTAAAGTTGAAATAGAGGAATCATTTTGGGCCTTCTTTCCCATTTTTGGGAAAACCACTACTTATCTCACAGAAGAGAACTTGAAACAGCTGAATAATGATGGGTCAGACATAAACCTTTGTTGTGGTCAAGGATATGACAACGTTGAACCTACAGCAAGTATTCATGGTGTTGTTCAGACAAAAATCAAAGACATTAATCCCAAGCCTTATTTGTAGCTTGTGCAAGTCATTCTCTGAACCTTTGGAGAGTTTAGTCTTCTGGAAGTTTTTCTTCATTCATGATTTTTTTGGAACTTTGGGGGGGGGGAATTCATTCATTCTGGCCATTCTTCTTCTTCATTTCATTTCATGATTATTACGGAAAATGCTTTCGTAATAAAGAGGAAGAGGTATTCAAATATAGTCCACTGTGGGTATCAAATGTTGTAGATAGGTCACTGGATGACAGTTCCACTTCAGAGGAGCATACAGACAGAGAACAACTGGTACAAACTGTGTTCTTCTGCTTGCCTTCTGTAGCCTGTCGTGGGGGGAGTACTTCATCCGCTGAGTCTTCCACAGCAGATACAAAAGGCACAACAGGAGGAGAGGCAGCATATTTGCTGTGTTTGCATTCACTTGGTAATGTTTCCTCCCCACTTTTTTTTTAATGTTTAAACCAGTGGTTTTCTAACTTTTTACTCCTGTGACTCTCCCTTTACATGAGGACATTACATGAGGATTTACCAAAGCCACGTCATAATCCCCATGTCCTATGCTATGCCTCTCCCCCCAGCCCCGCCACAGAGCCCTCATGCTGCAGTTGCCTTCCCTCTTAATGCTGAGTTCTTGCACTCTCCACCTCCTCACTTCACTTCAATAGTTGCATATTAGGTTGCATTGGCACAGTGTTTTATAAGAAGCCCTCCAGTGCAATCCATGTATATTAATCCATTAGGATCCCAGTCTCTTCAGCCAGAAAAATATATATTCCATTTTCTAATCAATGGGAATGTCTCACAAATGTCAAAATAAAATAAAACTTTATAGTTAAAAATGTTTTGGTTTGAACACTCCAGCTGAGGATTCAAACAAATCTCTGCATGAAATCGGTGCCCTTGTCTTTGAATTCTTCTTTTGGATCATCAGCAAACAAGCTGAGATTACCTACACACTGGATCATTAAATTTTCATCTACCAGAATTCACTGCATACTAACCTAAGAGATTCGTGCTGTTTTCATTTAATACGAGAAGAAAAATATAATTTCTTGTGCTAAGCACTTCCAGGAAAAATGAAACTGAGACAGATTTACCAAAGCAACCTGGAGGTCAATATTTCTAGATATTTCACAGTATTTCATATAACATAACTCTGCTCTGGGGAGCTTTTTATTTATTTATTAACTTGTTTCAAAATTGTACATTGTACATTGTTTTAGATTTGTATACTTTTAATGTTTTTAATTTATTTTTAGAAGCTGCCTTGGGTCCCATTCTAGGAGAAAAGGCAGCATACAAATAAAATAAAATAAATGTTCTTGCCATTTGAGCACCAAGATATTATTTATTTTATTCTTAAGTGTGGAAAACAAAACAAATCCATTGAAGCAGTCACCCCAACAATTCTAAGTACTTAAATTAATGAGACCCAACTGAAAATACTTTGCCTGTTTTATGCTTTAGGATGATTTTTTTAGGAAATGTGCAAACCTCTTCTGAAGTATCTTAAAAACTGAGACACCCTCAGCTTAGAAGAAGTTTCACATCATCACTAGCACTCTTCTCAGTTGCTCTTCCTATTTTCACATACTTTTCCAAATGAGGAAAAGACTATTGAAAGGGACTGGTGGATTTCCATGTATTTCTAACTGTCTGTAATCAAGGACTCTGAACGAGATTCTGTTGAAAGAAACTCTAAAAACTCTACAGCCTATTTTTCTCTTGACGAATGAGTACAAGTACAAAAAGTACAAAGAAGTACAAGAATTACAAGCAAAACCAAAAACCCTGCACTATCCAGAATTCATGTCAATTAAAATAGCTTTTGCCTCTACTATCAATTGTTATTTTCCATCTTTTCCTCTATTCTTACAGTCTGATAAATTTGCACAACAATAGGAAGGAAGTGGAAACGTAAAATTAAGAAGAGAAGAAGAGAATTAGTATATGCTGGTTAGCAGCTGAAGATGATTGAACTGGTAATATCTGAACTAGGAGAGTTTATGTTGGAATTTGGGTCCATATAGAGAAGTTAAGATCAAGTCTGGGCTGGGGCTGGGGCAGAGCCAGAATGTATTATCCCAATCCTTGCACACCACACATTAATTTCTACTTGACTATACACATAATGGGAAGATAGCACGATCGCCTGCTTTAAAAAAACAACAACAACCTTAAACTGAACTACAAGCTTGGTAAACAAAGGGAAGTGCTGCTTAATAAAAATGGAAAGATTGTTATTCATGTCAGATTGACTGAGGTGGAAATGTTAGGGAAAAGTTAAGAAGGCAAAAGACAGATATACAAAACTAGGATAAGTTAGTCTACTTATATGTCTATGGACTCTCCTGCTTTGACTATTAATCTCTTTCAGAGTGACCATTTCAGTTTAATGGATTTCCCAGAAAGAAGGGTAGTGCTGTCACCATTATGTCACCAGTTCATTTTGTGCTATAATCTGTAAACTTCAAAATAATTCTTCTGAAGCCCTCAAAAAGTGGTAGTCCTTTAAAGGCACAGTAAGAAATGATGATGAAGAAAAAAAAGATTTAGAACACCAGGTAACCCAATCACTGGCTTTTCCTTTCTTCTCTATTGGCTAGAGAGGATGGAGCTGGCACAGGGCTTACCTCATTGTGTATGCCACTACAAGGTGGTGGTGCTCAGACCTTGGCCTATTTTCTTATTGGCAGCCCCAACCTGCCTTCCTTAATAAAGCATAAGTTTATTACTGGTCTCCTTTGAGGCTGAGTAGGAATTTTTGGTTGTGCCTTATTTGGGCTATGATATAATTTTTCACCTACCCCATGCTGTATTCTGTTACTAAAGAGGCTGTTTGGTATATTGACTGCCTATGTGTTATTCTCTTCATCCTAGAGTGAAGTGACTAGTGGGGTGCCACAGGGTTCTGTCCTTGGCCCAGTGCTATTCAACATCTTTATGAATGACTTGGATGAAGGAATAAAGGGCATGCTGATCAAATTTGCAGATGACACCAAATTGGCGGTTGCTTAGAGGACAGGATCAAATTTCAAAATGACCTTAACAGATTGGAAAGCTGGTGCAAAGCTAACAAAATGAATGTCAACAGAGAGAAATGTAAGGTCCTACACCTAAGCAGAAAAAAGGAAATGCACAATTATAGGATAGGAGGCACCTGGCTGGACAACAGTACATGTGAAAGAGATCTAGGAGTCTTAATGGACCACAAGTTGAATATGAATCAGCAATGTGATGCGGCAGCCAAGAAAGCCAATGCGATTCTTGGTTGCATCAATAGGAGTATGGTGCCAAGATCAAGGGAGGTAATGGTGCCACTCTATTTTACTTTGGTTATACCTCGTCTGGAATACTGTGTCCAGTTCTGGGCACCTCATTTCAAGAAGGACATCAACAATCTGGAGCATGTGCAAAGGAGGGCAACCAAAATGGTGAAGGTTCTGGAAGCCATGCCCTCTGAGGAGTGGCTTAGAGAGCTGGGTATGTTTAGTCTGCGGAAGAGAAGGTTAAGAGGGGACATGAAAGCCATATTTAAATATTTGAAGGGATGTCATGTTGAGGAGGGAACAGGCTTGTTTTCTGCTGCTTCAGAGACTAGGACAAGGAGCAAAGGATTCAAGCCATGGGAAAAGAGATTCCACTTAAAGCTCAGGAAGAACTTTCTGTTGGTCAGAGCTGCCTGGTAGTGGAATATGCTGCCTGGAAGTGTGGTGGAGTCTCCTTCCATGGAAATTATTACGTTACCCTGTTTTCTGTGGGTCCCGAGAGGGACACCTAAATGTGCGCTCAGTTATTAAAAGATGGGGAAATTAGCCAAGAGCACACGTTAGCAATGCGAGAGGCAGGGCAACGGAGCGAGATCTTTCACCCAATGTCTACGGGGTAAGGCCAAGTCAAGGAGCAAAAAGATGTGAAAAAATAAATGTGATCTTTATTAAAATACAATCAAACAGTGTATGCAACACACTCATGCAGAGAACTAAAGAAATAAAGGTTGGAGTGGGATAGAGGGATTTTTAGAGGAGTTATTGGTTTGGGTGATACTACACCTGTCCTGAAGCCCGGGTAGTCTGCAGCAGAAGTTCGGAGATATGGAGTCTCAGTATGTGGGATTGAGGGGAAGGCTCACCAAGCAAAGCAGCAGCAAGGCTGGATGGACGTCAGGAGTGATCCAAAGAAGCTCTCAAAGTCAGGGGTTTATATAGGCAGAAATGTAGCCACAGGCTAGTCCGTACTTGGGAAAAACAATGAGTTTCGGGCTGGAGACAAAGCCTCTGAAAGGTCAGAATTTAGCGTGATTGAGTTAAGTCTGAATTGACAAAGGAGTAGACAGTATTGTGTTGGAATATTACAGCGATTAGCGGCTGTGCCTGTCTAAGTGCTTGTCCGGGGACCTCGCAGACATGTGGAGAGGGATGGTAGAAGAAAGCCAAATTATTGATATCAAAGTGATATCTAATGTCACCCCAAGTGCAGCTTAGGAACTGCAGTAACAATCCCTCCCCTGAAAATGGGCAATTTGGGACAATATCGAACAATTTCCAATTAAATATGTCAAAGCAATTTTAGCCCCGAATAGGGCTCCACAGGCTCAGAGGTAGTATCACTCCATGGGCAAAGGGAATTTTCAGAGAACACGAAGGGTTTCTAACTTATAAAACACATTCCTATCTAAAAACCTAAACCTAAACGCATCCACACAACTGTCAATTAAGCAATGAGCAATGTCAAATTGTCCCGTCAATAAAGAACTGTCAGCAAATGAGTAACAGTAGTGAATAGCAAATGGAAAGTCTTTGAAACTAGAAGCAAAAGCGTGCCTTCCAATGAAGCACTGCAGGAGCGAGCAAAGCAAAGTAGTGAAAGTTACAAAGTATCCAATTTTGCAGACTAGCTAACAATTGAAAGCTAGCTATCAGCTACTTGCATCTTGCTGGTCTGTGCAGGAAGGATGGTCCATTTTGCAAAAGCAAAAACAGTCTTTATGTCCGTCGGGGGTGTTTGGATCAAACCCCCCCCCATGATCCCACAGCTGCATCAGAGGGATTGGGGCATCTCCTCAGACTGGCTCCTGGTTGGAGCTGTGATCTTTCGTCTATCACCCCCCACACATGGTGCCCGGGGGTGATGGTTGGGTCCAGGGGTCATCCCGGTTCTCTGAAGCCTTTGACTTGTAACTTATTTTGCAGGAAAATGACAGGGTTAGCAACCAATGTAATAAATAAATGCAAATTACCAGCTCAAAGCCTAATGGGAGTTCGAACTGAACCCTGAAATTTTGATTTTTTTTTTAATTATTTGTATCCCGCCTCTCCATATGGATCGAGGCGGCGAACAACTTACAAATAGCATGCATTTCGATACATTTCTTATACATGCCCCCAACAAGCTGGGTACTCATTTTACCGACCTACGAAAGGATGGAAGGCTGAGTCAACCTTGGAGCCTGGCAGGATAGAACTCACAACCTTGTGGCTTGCAGTACTGGCATTTAACCACTGTCCCACCAGGGCTCACTGTAACCAAAAAGACTTCAAGGGAGCGAGGACTTAAATAGCTCCCAAGTATGAAGCTGTATTGGCCATAGGAAGGCCAAGAAGGTAGCGAGATTGCCAGTTCGGAGCCCACATCCAGCGATCGGTCTGAGAGGCCGATCCCAATGAGACGCCATGCCAACCAGACCATGCCAGGTCCATTAGCACTGTTCCCCACCTGCACACTGATTCTGAGGCCAAGCCACCACAGGACAGTGCAGGACACTGCGCATCCCCTTCCCTCTCACTCAGACCCAGAGCCAAAGCTCCAAGTCTGATTATGTATACCCGAGGGCTTGGGGCTGTTGCCGGTACAGTACTGATAGCTAGATGTAGGCTCCGAGGAAGCAATATCACTACCTCATAAAAAGCTGGACTCCAAGGCAGACCTTCTGATAGACTTTTGAAACCAAGCGGGACGTCAAAACAAAACACTACACACTAACATAAACTATTTACAAACATCAAAGTATGAGCCTTGGAGTTCTCAATAAAACCGGCCAGCTTGAAGCTGAAAAATCTGCAAGGTCAATCAAGCATATGGCAAGTATGATCTGAAATGTGACTAGGATGATTAAAGGGTGCAAGGTGAAGTGGGCGATCGCTTGCCCTGTGGACGACCAAGTGAAAGTGTCCCACCAGGAATGTCGGATTGCGGCTTCCAATTCTCCGGATGTTCTAATGATTACCTTTGCGAAGTGATTAACGAACAAGGCAATCTGGTGGAGGGAGTGCAAAACCTCCTTTACTCTTTGTGATAGGCGGGTGAGATTCCATAGCCATAAAGACACGGGGATCTCGTCTTCAAGGTGGAATCCGACTAGTTTGGACTCCGTGGGCACGTAACCATTCTCCAATACATAATCTCTTATCTCCCGCCAGAGATAGAAGCTGTTGCCAAAACAATCCTGTATGTGCTTAGAGCAAAAGATTGGGTTGCCGGCAGTGCGGTTCACTCTTACCGTTGCACCACTAGGCAGTACCGTCAAATTTGTGCATGGGGTACGTAAACAAAAGCACTCACTATTAATTTGGGCCATGATTGTATAATTAACCAGTACTACAATGTAGTCAGAGACATTACCATAACTAAAACTGTCAATATTACAAAAGCACTGTATCCAATGGTGGTGGAATAAACAACTGGATAAATCAAAAGAGTGTGTACCATTGGACCAATGGTACATTTGTCGGGGTAGCAAGGTGGCATTGGCGGCTATTAAGGGGAGTCCTAGATGGGATAATGGATGTAAAATTACTGGATCCAGAATCCTGTCATGTACGACTTCCATCATGAGGGTTAGGCCCTTCCAGGTGGCATGTCGTACCTGTGCCAAAGCGGCAGGGTGTTCCAACGATTCTGGGTAGCGCTCTCTTAGCTGGCTCAGGATCTCTGGGTGCATTAATCCCATGAGGCTGGCCTAATCACCTGAGCAGCAAAGGTGATTATATGGCTTTGTTGCAAAAGGGGAAGAGGCTCACAATCTACAACTATAACTAAAACAAGCTATATACACAAAAAGGGGAAACTTTGCTGGAGCATGTTACCTCAAGGTGGCTGCCATCCCATGAAGGGAAGTAAGGCAGTTGCCTCACTCTTCTGCTGCCCAAGGGAGGGGGTTGCCCAGTCTGGGGGCTTTCCCTTCCAGTCCTTGGAATGTGTTGGTTTGTGGGTCTTGAAATTACTTGCAAGAGTGGCAGTGCCCACTCATTGCTTGAGACCCTTTTGTCCAAATCAAAGTGGAGGCTGGCATCTGACCCAAATGCCTCCTGGAGTAATGTCTTTTGTGGCAGAATGGTGATCGAGACAGAGCCATGGACTGTCCTGACCCCTCTCAAGATCACCAGAGTAAAAAGGTATTGGGTGCCACTGAATACGAATGTAAGCTGGCACCAGTATAGTTCTGTGGAGGGGAAGGCAGTAGCCACATCCATCTCCATGTGGTATTTAGGACTTACAGTGGTTGAAATCTCCCCTGATGGACTGCAGCAAAGGGGAGCATGTGGTGTCAAGTCAGGGTGTGCCAGGGTGAGTGCCTGTGCTAGCCCGTGCTCTGGTTGGGCAGGAGCCTTTCGCTGCTTGAATCCCCAGTCCCATGTGAAATTCCCTTGAAAGAGGGCATGGAGAGGGTGGACTCTCTCTGCCAAGGATTCAAGAAAATCTCAGGGGAAACTGCAGGTCTGTAACAGGGGGCTCAAAGAGGGAACAGTAGCAAGTTCTGGAAGCTTGGTGTTAGCTTCCACTCGCTGTGTGTTCTCCATTTCCTGGCTCTCATACACACCGGCAATGTCCTGTGTTTTGTCAAATTTGGTAGGAGCTTCCTCCTGAACCTTAGCCTGGTGCGATCCTTCTCAGTGCTCTGAAAGCACTATTGTCTCTGAGGTGGTTGGACTCGCACTCAGGGCTGAGTCAGGAAGAGGTGCAGTCTGCCTAGTTTTAGTGTGCATGGAGCGCTTGTGTTCTCCAAAGGACTTAGATTGGTTTCCCCCCGCCATATCTGGGCAAATGGATAGTGTCAGGGGTGGGCTCGCCCTGTCTTCTCAGGTTAGGGAGCAGCACCTTTAGTGCAGCTCCAGAGTCTGCAGGAGGGGTGGCAGGGGTCTTTTCCCTATCGGTCCTAGTGCCTGTCTTCACCCTAGATCTACCCATCTGTTGGGCTTCAGTTGAGCCACAACCCTCTGGGGGAGATCCCGGGACCGAGGGCACCCCTATCCTGACAGCTCTAAGTCAGGGCAATATCCAGCTGGAGAGGGACCGCTGGTCACCGCATTCACAGGTTGGCTATTTCCCAGCAAGGAGCTCAATTGTAGGTCTCCCATCAAACTGGCTCATGTCCAGTCTGAGTCTCCTCAAAATTCCCCAGATCTGCACTCGATCGGACGAGTAGGTCTGGGCAGTCTGGTCAAAGCCACTGAATGTCTCCCTGGGAGCATTACTGTCTGGAGCAAGCTTCGGAGCCTGGGGCTGAGGTGCGGAGGTCCCTGCCTTGCTTGGAGGACCTCAGGACTCTCTGGCCCGCCAATGCTCCTGCCTGGCTCTGTAGTCCTGTCTGGGAGGGGGACGTGAGTTCCAATTCCCCTTTGAAACGGAATTCGGGAAGGGGGTCCATAATTGGAGTATGTTATCTCCTGAATGGGCTCCCAATTCCTGGCTTCTCTCCTATGGGTCTTGGGGGGGAGGTTTCAGGGAACCAACCTCGTGCAGCAGGTATGCGACCTGCCGGAGGTTGTTTCTGAAATCCTCCCAGTTTGTTGTGGCAGGGACCACTAGTCCCAGGGCCATCTTTGTCTCATGATTAAGACCTCCGTAAAGAAGTGTCTTAAATTTCACATGATTAAAGTTGTACCCTCCGGGAGCTAAGGGGACCTTCTCAGCTAGAATGGCCAGCAGCTGCTTGCACGCTATGTAAACCTCAGGGTTATCTCGAGGACCCTGTTGCTCCATAACGTACAACACACTGGCATTCTGTCCTGGCCAAAGAATCCTGATCACCTCCCTCATCCAGCCGTGGGCCTAACAACCCAATGTGAGCACTCTAGTTTATCGGACTTCCTTGAATTGCAAGGGACTACCAGCCATTAATTTGTCGGAGACGTTTGTCTCCATTTATGAGGTGTTCGACAACAGTTGAACGGCCCCTTTCTGCATGGAGCAGAGGTGGAGTGGCGAACCCCTCCCAAGCTCCGAGTCTTTGTAAATAGTTCCGCCTATAGATGGTAGCTGTTCTGTTTATAGTGGTAAGTTGTTTTAGAAGTGTTTAGTCTGTTTTTGTAACCACTTTGGGCGGGAGACCAACGGGTTGGCTGATCCGAGGTCTCCCTGTGAGTCCTCTGGGATAAATCGGGCCTACAGAGTCAGCCCGGATACCCTGAGGAAGGTTAGAGTTAGGCCGAAGCCCCTGCCATCTCTCACGCTGAGGGATGGTCTTGCGCACAGGCACTTCGGGGAACAACGAGGCGAGACATGAGCGTCTCCCTCTCAGTGGGACCAGGTCTGACTCTGGAGTCTCGGTCCACCACCAGGTTATCTCTCGCCCTCCGGAGACCTCTTTTGTCTTTCTTTTCGGGAGCCCAGACTGTTAGGGTGAGAACAGTCTGAGCCTCCGTCTCCATCTCCCCCATGATTCGGCTTGGGATTTTCTAAATTTAGGCATGCCTCCAATGCCCCATAAGGGCTGGAGACCCACACAATTGGCAACATATGTAAGGCCCACCATCTAGGACAATCTCCGGCAAAACAGAACCTAACTCCAGCCTGCCTAACAAAAGTCACTTTTGTACACCTAAGCCCAGCCTTCCACCTTGACAGCTTAGGGACAAAACGACGAGGAAACGGTTCAGGGACTGGGAGAGTCACCTAGACTCCAGGGAAAACCTTCAGGAGTACTCTGCCTGCCACTGAAAGGGGGAAATGAACCCAGTGGAACTTACAGTACCACCTGGCCAAGCAGCAGGGATAAAGGGGCAATGAACCAAAACTGAACCGTCCCTAATAGTTTTTCAGGTGAGGGGGCCCTTCCTCCACCTTGGGCTAAACCTTACAAAACCCTACGCTAGGTTGGGAATCACCACCCACACTTAGTATGCTAGCAATTGGGATGCACCCAAAAATTAAACAGCTGGGAAGCACCTGCACTTTAACTACAACAGACGGGACACACCCATGCTTCAACTCACTAAATGGGACACACCCGTATTCTACTCTGAGGGGGGGATTTCTTCCCTAAGTGCCATTCTGCCTTGCCACTACGGTGTTGAATGTGTGTGGACTGTTCCTAATGTCCTAACGCTCGAATCCCAGCCCACGATAGACCCCAAGTTAAGGATGTGATTTCCAGGACAGCTTGTGCACACCCCTTGCTATCAGCTGTGCCAGGGTGGCTGACATATACAAACCAAGCAGGAAAGGGGAGCAGATTTCCAACCCAGATAGAATAACTCCTGGATCTCAAGCACACAGAGTTCACACACACACACACACACACGTGTTCCTGCCTAACAGAAGCTCTAGCGACTTGACTGGCCATTCCCTATGTCTATACCAGTCTGATCTGAGAAGGTTCACAATTCCTACTCAAACTAGGGGTACAGTGGTTGCCCGCATTGCTCCACCACTCTGTTACCCTGTTTTCTGGGGGTTCCAGGAGGGACACCTAAATGCACTCTTAATTATTAAAAGATGGGGAAACTAGCCAAGAGCACACGTTAGCAATGCGAGAGGCAGGGCAATGGAGCGAGATCTTTCACCCAATGTCTACGGGGTAAGGCCAAGTCAAGGAGCAAAAAGATGTGAAATAATAAATGTGATCTTTATTAAAATACCATCAAACAGTGTATGCAACACACTCATGCAGAGAACTAAAGAAATAAAGGTTGGAGTGGGATAGAGGGATTTTTAGAGGAGTTGTTGGTTTGGGTGATACTACACCTGTCCTGAAGCCTGGGTAGTCTGCAGCAGAAGTTTGGAGCTATGGAGTCTCAGTATGTGGGACTGAGGGGAAGACTCGCCAAGCAAAGTGGCAGCAAGGCTGGATGGAAGTCAGGAGCGATCCAAAGAAGCTCTCAAAGTCAGGGGTTTGTATAGGGAGAAATGTAGCCACAGGCTAGTCCGTACTTGGGAAAAACAATGAGTTTTGAGCTGGAGACAAAACCTCTGAAAGGTCAGAATTTAGCATGATTGAGTTAAGTCTGAATTGACAAGGGAGTAGACAGTATGCAAACGCAGAGTGCTTGACAGATGAGGATTCTCCTAATCAAGCCTCCTGCTCGGGGCAGGGAGTTCTTTGTAAGTAGCGTGCATACATAATCGAGTATATGCCTTTGAGGTCTCTTGAAGCGGCAGGACGGCTATTTCTGGCCAGCCTGTATTGTGTTGGAATATTACAGCAATTAGTGGTCGTGCCTGTTTGTGAGCTTGTTCGGGGGACCTCACAAGACATGTGGAGAGGGATGGTAGAAGAAATCATGGGAAATTATAAAGGAAAAGCAGGATTGACAAGAAAAGATGAATTATCACCCAGTGGCAAGTATGAAAGAAGTCAAAGTATGATTGGAGTATGTAAGTGATGTTTTAAGGTATGTTTTTGTTGGTTATTGTTATAATAGGTGGTTAGTTGTTATTATAGATTATAGATCATAATGT
This sequence comes from Ctenosaura bakeri, assembly GCA_948474755.1. Classification (NCBI taxonomy): domain Eukaryota; kingdom Metazoa; phylum Chordata; class Lepidosauria; order Squamata; family Iguanidae; genus Ctenosaura; species Ctenosaura bakeri. The sequence goes on from CAOLHI010001771.1 coordinate 217,933, forward strand.
TTAGAGGAACCGTAATAATTGGTACTAAACATTTATATATATGGCATCAAAATATTTGATTCTGGTAGAGTTTTATGTTCTAATGAGTTACGTAAAAAATATAATAAATTCAGGAAATGTAACAAGAGTAAGAATACTTATAGAACCAGTAAGTTTTATGAGATTGCATTAACAATCTCTGTACAAGTATGGATAGAACATTATATTATATGAAGCATAAAATAATTTTAGTACATACCAAAACAGAATCATATAAAAGTAAATATAAGGTATAAATAGATATACACATAGAAACAGGTTCTATTAATAATTAAAGTTATATCAAATATTTTGTAGTATGAATTATATATTATATATTGTATATTATTGTAACAGGTATTAGGGAATGTAAAAGGTGTACGATGTATAAGGCTTTGTTTGATTATTTGTTTGCATGTTTGTTGGATTGATGTTTGTATGTTAGTATGTGTAATAACTAGTTGTAATACAATAAAATTTATTTTTAATAATAATAAAATTTAAAAAAACAAATTATTGATATTTAAGTGATATCTAATGTCACCCCAAGTGCGGCTTAGGGACTGTAGTAACAGTTAGAGTCTGGATAGCCATCTGTTGGGAGTGCTTTGATATACGTTCCTGTATGGCAGGGGGTTGGACTGAATGGACCCTGTGATCTTTTCCAACTCTATTATTCTGTGACTCTGTGACTACTGTCTTTTTCACAGCTGGCAGGTCACATGTACTAACCTAAGTGATATCTCCTTTGAGGATCTGCCAAAGACACCAGGTGGTAAAGGAGTATGGCCCACTTTCCTTTTATTGCCAACTGGCTCAAGAGGAGAACTTACCTTGGACCCTCTGTTCCCCTGGATGGAAAATGGATGTCTGTATTATCCCAGATTCCAGTTATTTAATAAAGTTGTGGCCTCATTTTTAGCCTTTTTTTGTGGATAGGCAATATGTAAAAGAGAAAAAAATAAAGAATATAATTGAGTAGCCATTTTTGTTCCAGGACATTTTTTAAAAAATGAATGTTTTAAAATTTCAAATGGTAGGGCTTCCTATTCTAGAAAATTGGTGGCCTCTCTTAGTGCATACTGCACTTTAGAGCACAGATTCCCTTCTAAATCTGATCTAAACAGATCTTGGAAATTTACTTTTAAATAGTATTTCATGTAATTAATTAAAAAGCCCCACCCCCCAAGTTGCCTATATAAACTAGATTGAGTGTTAAGATTTGAGGGTTTTCTCAATCTGACCACCTGTTACTGCGATGGATATGCCTGAAACCGAGGTCTACAATTTAATATAAATTGGCTATTAAAAATATGCCCCTCCATGTGCTTGAGAGCCCCCCCCGGATGAGCATACACACGGGCACAGCCAAACGACTGAAAAATACATGAAAAATCCTGGTCAGGCCAGTAGCTTCAGGAGACCTCCAGACAAGTACACATCAAAACTCAATGAAGTATGCACCAAAGCACACAAAAGACTCTCAACCCCGAACAGTCAGCTTGACAGGATTAGCGCTTCGGACTACACAACTGTCAAGCACTCCCTATTTGCATACTGTCTGCACTATTGACAACCCTGTCAAAACCCAATCATCTTAAGCACTGACCTTTTGGAAGCTTTGTTTCGACTCCGAAACCCATTGTTCTCCCTGGGACCAGACTAGCCTCAAGGTACATTTTCCCCTGTAAAAACCCCTGACTTTGAGCACTTCCTCGGATGGCTCTCGGCTTCCTCCCTGTCCTGCTGCCACTCTGCTGACCGAAACCTTCCCATCAGCCTCCACATGCTGAGATTCACTGCTCCTGACTCTCTGGCTCTCTTTTGGCTTCCCGGACTACTGGATCAGGTGTAGTATTTCCCCGATATCCTTCTTTAAATCACCTATCAATTTTCCTCCTTTTATTTTCTTAGGTCTGTGTGAGTGAGTGCATAAGTGCGCAGTGACTTAGGTTTTAAATAAAGAAAATAATTATAAACTTATTTTGTATGGGTTTTGACTCAGCCTGACCCCGTAAAATCTGGGTACAAGGTCTTGCTAGGTTACTTTACCTCTCTGGTGTGCTGGGCACGTGCTTGGTGTAACTTGGAAATCCCCTTAAAATCGGGGTCAGACCAGGTGTCCTTTGAGGGATCCCACAGAACTCGGGCAGTGACCAGGACCCCTGGAAACTCTGGTAATGACCGGGGCCTCTGGAGACTGGGGCAACATATCTGGTGACCGGGACCTCCCTAAACTCAAAATAACTAATTTGGTGACAGGGACCTCCCTGAACTCAAAATAACTAATTTGGTGACAGGGACCTCCCTGAACTTAAAATAACAAATTCGGTGATTAGGACCCCCAGAAAATTAGGATAACACATCATTATAGGCATGTTTCCTGAGGACAAGGGAGAGAGCCTTCCCAACCATTCTTCCTAGCCTGTGAAACTGCCTTCCATAGGATATCTGGCCAGTCCCCTCTCAGCTCACTTTCTGGCAGCAGATGAAGACCTTTTTATTCAGACAGACCTTTGAGATTTAAATTATATAACAGTAGCTACATAATTTGTAGATTTGAGATTTAAATTATGTAGCAGTAGCATGTGTGAATCTTTGCAGGAGCCACTTCATGGGTGGAGTGAAGATGAGCTACAGTTTCCCTGTTTGATAGTGCTTCTGAACCTGGATGCCCAGGTTTTGATTGTGGCCAGGAATGCATGTGCATAGTTAAAACTAGCGTGTCAGCTATGCCTGTTCCTTGAGAAGTCAGATTTGGCCACAGTAAAACATGCCTTGATTACCTTCCATTTGTACTAGTGTAATGAGCATTATGTGGAGCTGTCTTTGGAAAACTGTTTGGAAACTTCAACTGGTCAAAAATGCCACAGCCAGGTTCTTGGCTGGAGACAGCTATGGGGATCATGTGGCTCCCCTGTTAAAACAGCTGCATTGACTACCTTTGAAGCCCCAAATGACTTTGAATCTTCTTCTATAATCCAACACATGTATTAAGATCTGCAGGGGAAGGCTTTCTCTCAGTCCTACTACCTTCATAGGTGTGGTTGGTGAGAACTCAGGAGAGAGCCTTCTCCACGGCTGCTTCCAGACTGTGGAACTCCCTTTCATGGGAGATTCAGTTGGCAGTGACCAAGAGTGCATTTGCAGAGATAAAACTGGTCCACCTGCTGCTCCCATTCCTGGAGATGTCAGAGCAGGCTATATTGATACATGCCTTGATTACATCCTGTTCGGAGTACAGTAATGCATTTTACATGGGGCTGCCTTTGGAAATTGTTTGGAAACTCCATGGAGCCCAAAACACTGCAGCCAGGTTCAAAAAGTTATAGGCAGGTTATAGAGATTATACAACCCACTTGCTAAAATAACTCCTCTAGCTGCCAATCTTTTTGCAGGCAGAATTCAAAGTACATCCCTATGTAGCTTGAGCCCAGGCTATTTGAAATACCATATCTCCATATATGAGTCTATCTGTGCTCTAAGATCTGCACAGAAAGGTTTTCTCTCAGCCCATTCAACATCCCAGGCACATCTGGTGAGAAACAAGAGAGACAGAGACTTCTCAGTGGCTGCTCCCAAGTAATGGAGTTCCTTCCTCAGGAAGTCTGCTTGACCCCCCTCTCTGCTTTCTTATGGCCAGCAGATAAAGAGAATATTCTTTGAAGAAACTTTTGGGTTTTAGGGTGCAGTGTTACCCTGTATTGTGGGGGTCCTGAGAGGGACGCCCAAATAACCAAATAAAACACAAGATGGGGAAATTAACTCGAGCATTCTCTTAAGCTAGTGAGAGGCAGGGTAACTTTAACCCTATGTATACAGTGTCAGGTCAGAAGAGCAATCAGGCAAGGTTTTAAAATAGTAAAAATGATAGTTTTATTAAAGGACAAACAACAGAAAAGACACCACAAGCACAGAGCTAACTAGGAAATTAGAAATAAGAGTTTTCAGGGGAAATGGGTGATACGACACCTTTTCTCATAGTCCTGGAGAGAAACGGAGGATTGCAGGGAGGAAAACTCAGCGCGGTTCGCTGAGGGGACAACTTCACTGGACATAGCGGCAGCAAGGCTAGATGGAAGTCCAGGACGATCCAGGGAGTCCGAGGAAGTGATCCAAGGAAGTGATCCAAGGGGCACTCGGAATCAGGGGGTCTTTATAGGGTGGATTGTGCCTACAGGCCATGCTATGCTCGGTGAGAACAAAGGAAATTTGGAGCGGGACAAAGGCGTTGGAAAAGGTCAGGTTTTACATGATTAGCTTAGCGCTGGATGATAATAGTGTAGCCAGTATGTAAATGGATCAGCATAAAGAAAGTGTCGACTCAGGGCCGTGCGTCTTTGTTAGAGTCGCACTTAAGCAAGGTGTGTCTGCAAGAAAATGGTCCCTGAAGCAACGAAGAGGCATTATCTGCCTGCCTAAATGAGGATTGGAATGTCCAACCATTAACGGCCGTGCCTGTTTATGTGCTTGTCCGAAGGCCTCACAAACACGTGGAGCAGGGTGGCAGAGGAAAGCCAAATTGTTTGATATCAAAGTGATATCGAGTGCTATCTCCGGGTAGGCCTGGACCGCAGTAAGAGGAAGAAGAGAAATGTTGGACATTATCTTTGAGAGGCTTGAGTTAATTTGATTATTATAATCCATTTAAAGGAAGAATGCAAGTCAATTGATTTCCTTTTCTTTCTTTCTGTTTTCATTTTCCCTACTTTTTAATTTCTAATTTAGACACCACGTTTCTTTTTGTCCCCTTTTTTCTTATATATTTGTAGAATTTTAGTGTGTTTTTTTAGAAATTATTAATAGGAATATCTTTTTAAAAAACTTGGGAGACTTAGACTTTCTACACTTTCAGATTGAGTTCCATGGAGCTCAGCTTCCAGATACTTCAATAGCTTCCAACAACAAAGAGGAAGAGAACCTGCAGTTATTGTTGCTAGGTTTACAAAGTGAAGGCTACTTTGGTGTTGTTGCTTCTCCTCACTACAGAAGCAATATATGGGTGATTATTTGTCATTGTAATCCTCCTTGTTACCATCTTTCAGACCATGTTGCAAAGATGTTGAGAGAAAGAGACCTCCAAACAGACTGATCTGGGATAAGGAAAGTAACAATTTGGCCTGTGAAAGTTCTATGCACCCTGCCATGCTTCAGACAATAACAGGACATGGACCTCTTCTCAACCCTTTTTAATTTTAACTTTCCTTTGACAGAGGCAGAAAGATGGAGTGGCAGAATATACTTAGCCCACTCTGACATCTGGTGAGGAAATCAGGAATAAATAGCAAGCCTCAAATGAGAACTGTAAAGCTGTGTAAACTGAAAGATTTGAAAAATAGTCTTTGACAGTCCTTAAACAATTTCTGTGGGAAATGAGAGGAGAAAAGAAGATAAAATAGAGACAAAGACTCTTTTCTCTTTTTCTTTTCTTGTAAACAAATGATTTACATTTTTATTCACTTTCACCTTTTAACATTTTAATTGAAATGAATAGATTAATTGATTGATTGATTAGTAGATTAATTAATTGATTGCTTAATTTTTTTTCATTTTTACTTTTTAATTTTTTCTTTCTTTTTCTTTTTTTCTTTAAAAAAAAGAGAAGCGATGGAGGAGAAGGGAGAAAGAAATTTCTAATATTTTATATTTTTAAATTCTTGTTAAAGGGAATTTTTTGAAAGAAAAGGGTTTTTTTGCAAGGGAATTTTTTAAAATTATTTTTAAATGATGAACTCTAACTTTTTAATTTAATAATATTTCTCTCTTTTTCTCTTTTTTCTCTTTTCTTTGAGTTTAAAATTTTTGAATTTTAAATTTTAATTTTTTTAATTTAAAATTTTATTTTAATTGGTAACTATTATCAATTCTAAATTTTTAGAGATGTCAAGGGACAAGGTGAGAGTTATGCTGCTAGGCTTGCAAAACAAGCCTTAGCAGCTACAGACCAAGGAGTTGAAACAAAATCAAATACTGATGGCTGAGATAAAAAAGGCAAAGGAAGAACTAATGCCAGAGATGCATAAACTCAAAGACTAAATCAGATTCACAGGCAATTTAAAAGATGAAGCAGAGGAGATGCAGCAATTTTCAACTGGAGTGAAGTTAGATTTGAAGGGAAAAAAGTTTCTCTAGCCCAGATTGACATTGAGATGAAGCATTTGAAGGACAAAGTTGAACCTACAGAGAGGAAAACTAAAGATTTGGAAGAGACGAAGGAAAAAGTGGCAGCAGAACAAGAGAAAACCTTAGATGCCTTGGCATTGTTGGTATCAGGAAAAAAAGAGAGAAATGCCTGAGGGTACATGGAGTACCAGAAAGAGAGAATGATTATATGTATGCGCGCACGCGTGTGTGTGTGTGTGTGAGAGAGAGAGAGAGAGAGAGTTTGTGAGGCTTTGGTAGAGTTCCTACAAATGCAAAATAGAGAACTTACTGCAGAAATTGCTCAAATTTGCAGTATTATTTCAGGAACAGCCAAACAAAGAAATCTCCCAAGAGATGTGATAATTTACTTTGTGAAAAAGAGTGTGAGAGATCAAGTGATCAAGTATTACAGCAGCATTTCACAGCTAGACTTCTAATGGATAGAAGTTGCAATTTTTGAAAATCTGCCAACCAGAATTTTGAGAAAATGAAGAGTGTTGTTATCGTAATTGTTTTTGTTTTTTCTTTTTCTGTTATTTTCTTTTTTCTTTTCTTTTCTGTATGACTTAAATCAATAAGGATTATTTTTTTAAAAAATAAAAGAAATTCCACCTTTAAGTTTAGTTGTCAAAAAAGAAAAGAAAAAAGAAAATAACAGAAAAAGAAAAAACAAAAACAATTACGATAACAACACTTATCAAAGTATAAAGTAGTAAAAATTATATAAATAAGAAAGGAAAGCAGTCTACTTTCCTTTCTTGTTTTATTTATTATTTAAGTTCCTTCCCAACTTCTTCATCAGTTGGTTTTAATCTGTTTCTAATTCCACACCTCTTCCTATTATAAATATAAATATAAATACATAAATATAGATATAAATACTTTTGAAACTAAACACTATAACTATTTCACTCTCCAAATTATCCCCTTATATCAATCTTATTTCTTACAAATCAAATCCACTAATTGAAATCAAATCCCTTTTTGTTTCTTACATGATCCATGAAAGGTTTCCATGTTGTCAAAAATGGTTCTATTGAATTCTTCTTCAATAATATTGTTAATTTATCCATTTCAGCCAGTTCTATTACTTTATTTAATCATTCGCTCACCTTTGGAGTTCCTTTATTTTCCAATATTTTGCACATAAAATCCTAGCTGCTGTCCCCATATATCTTATCAAATTTTATGTTGTCTTTCTCTAGTAGCCATCCTATCTATCTTATTAAGAAAAACAAGTTCTGCTCTAAATACAATTTCAATCCTTAAAATCTTTTGAATATATTTACAAATTATTAACCAGAATTTCTTATTGCCACCACATATGATAATAGGAGCCCTCATGGTGTTTAAATGTCCAGCATCTATTATTATACTTTTTTCTATACATTTTAGCCAGTTTATTTGGGGTCAAGTACCATTTATATATCATTTTATAAAGGTTTTCTTTAAGATCATTGCACCTAGTAAATTTCAGTTCTTTTCCCCAAATTTCCTCCCTCTGGTCTAATTCTATAGTATGTCCTACACATTGAGCCCTGGTGGTGCAGTGGTTAAATGCCAGTACTGCAAGCCACAAGCCACAAGGTTGTGAGTTCGATCCTGCTGGGCTCCAGGGTTGACTCAGCCTTCCATCCTTTCGCAGGTCAGTAAAATGAGTACCCAGCTTGTTGGGGGCATGTATAGAAATGTTTCGAAATACATGTTATTTGTAAGTTGTTCACCGCCTCGATCCATATGGAGAGGCAGGATACAAATAAATATTAATAACAATAAAAAAATCATAGTCTCCTTTATTTGCTCCACCTGTGTATTCATTTTTAAAAATAACTTATATATTTTTGAGATTAAATGAGATTCTTTTGCATATAATAATTTTTCAAATTCATTTTTAGTGGTTTCAAAACCATAATTTTATTATCTTCTTTAAATTTCTTTCTTAATTGGTAATATGTTAACCATTGTATGCCCTCACGTCTGTATATCTTTAATGCTCCAACTATCTCTGTTCTGCTTTAACATATCACTGTATCTTAACCATGAATCTAGACTACCCATTTCTTTTCTATAAAATGCCTATTGTGGAGATAACCATCCTGGAATTTTAGTTCTGAATATTTTTATATTTCTCCCAAATTTTAAAAATTGATCTCCTCACTATATGATTCTTAAGTCCCACATTTACTTTTATTTTCCCATACCACAAATAGGCATGCCAACCAAATTTTAATTCATGACCTTCTAATTCTAATAGTCTCTTATGTTCCTACTAAATCCATTCTCTAAGCCAAGCTAGGCATGTGGCTTCAAAATAGATTTTTAAATCTGGGACCCCAAACTCTCCTCATTCTTTGAAATCTATTAAAGTATTCCATTTTGTCTTAGGTTTCCTTCGCACCCATAAAAATTTCAAAATTTCCTTCTGCCAATTTACAAAGGGAGTTTTAGAAAAAATAATTGAAATTGTCTGGAAAAGGTACATTAATTTGGGTAGGACCATCATTTTAATTATTGATATTCTCCCTAATAGGGAGATTGATGTTTTGCCACTTCTTGAGGTCATTCATTATATTGTCCCGGGTCTTAACATAATTATTTTCAAACAATTGTTGATTCTTTGTTGTTAATTCTATCTCTAGGTATTTAACTTTCTCCATAATCTCAAAGCCAGTTTTCCTATGTAATTCCTCCTCTTCTTCTTTCCTCATATACTTAGCTAATATTTTTGTTTTATATTTATTAATCTTAAGACCAGAAATATTACCAAATTCTTTTATTGTTAACAGTAATGGTTTTACACTGCTAATTGGATCCTCTAGAATGAAGACTACATCATCTGCAAAGGCTTTTAATTTAAATTCTGCCCCTCTTATCTTTGTTTCTTTTATCTCTTTATTACTTCTAATTAATCTGTTTAAGCATTATATTATGAGGATAAAAAGCAAGGGTGAAAGAGGGCACCCTTGTCTTGTCCCTTTCTCTATATTAATATATTCTGATGAATTTCCATTTATCATTATTTTAGCCTTCTGTAGGGAGTATACTGTCCTAATCCAATTCATAAAATTACTTCCCAAGTCTATTGTTTCCAATATTTTAATTAAAAATTTCCAATTAACATTATCAAAGGCCTTTTCTGCATCTAAAAATATTAGCACTCCTTTAATCTGGTTAGGATAATTCCAATATTCTAATATATCCAATACTGTTCTAATATTATATCTAATCAGATACACATCCTAAATTTTAAGTAAGCTGATTTCTGTAAATTTAGGGAGTTACTTGCTGAAATCTCATGGTCAAGAATACTAAAAGAGAAAGGATGGGCGTTTCTTAAAAGTGAGATACTGAAGGCACGATTGAAAACAGTGCCAATAAGGAGGAAAAATGGCAGGTGTCTAAAGAAACTGGAATAGTTGACTGAAGAACTCTCAGCTGAGCTAAGTGTTAAAAGAAACATGTACAGGAAATGGAAAATTGGTGAAACCACTAAAGAAGAATTCAAGCAAATAGCCAGGAGATGTAGGGAGAAAGTCAGAAAAGCTAAAGCACAGAATGAACTCAGGCTTGCCAGAGACATCAAAAACAATAAAAAGGGTTTTTTTAGATATGTCCGCAGCAAAAGGAAAAACAAGGAAATGATAGGATCACTGCATGGATTAATAATGAGGGGGAAGAGAGAAGACAGAACTACTCAATACCTTCTTTGCCTCAATTTTCTCCCAGAAGAATAGAAGTACCCAACCTGGGGCATGGGGAGCAGGTGAGGAAAGGGGGGAATGCAGCACAGACTAAGTAGAGAAGTAGTACAGGAATATCTAGATTAACTAGATGAATTCAAGTCCCCAGGGCCAGATAACTACATCCAAGGATATTAAAAGAGCTGGCAGAAGTCATTTCTGAACCACTTGCAATAATGTTTCAGAACTCTTGGAGAACAGGAGAAGTCCCAGCAGACTGGATGAGGGCAAATGTCATCCCCATCTTCAAGAAGGGAAAAAAAGAGGATCCAAATAATTATTGCCCGGTCAGCCTGACATCAATACTGTTACCCCACTGGTAAACCCTGTCCCAGAGTCTACAATCTTTGATATTAAATATGATTCAACATGCCAGAGAGGTCACCCAGATCTGGAGAGGCAGGATAGAAATAAATATTATGATTATGATTATGATTATGATTATGATGATGTAGGCAGCAACGGTCGAACAATTGAAAACCAGGTCAGGCCACTACAATCCCCTGTCATGTAGCCCTAGGAGACCTCAGGCTGTGCCAACCCACAGTAGACACAGGGTCCTCAGCCTCTGAGAAGCCAACTTGTGGGGATTAGCGTGTTTTCCCCAAGTTGAGCACTGATAGCAGTAAAATCCTATCAAGCAAGGACCAATCTACATAAATTCACACCACAACCCAACACAACCGAAGATCGTGAAACTTTGGCAACACCTCGTAATCCCCTCATGCAAAAGGAGTTGCCATTGTGGAGGTTCTTTTCCATTGCAACACCAGGAAAAGATTAGCCCTCCAGGTACTTTTTCCCCTCCAAATAGTCCAAATTTTTAGGAGTTTCTTTGGATAATTCCTGGTCAAACCAGCAGACCATTTCTCCGTCCGATGAGTAATCCCCTCAGCCCTCTCCCTGCTGAGCTCTACTTTGTTCACTGTTATTCCCGGACCAAGGACTTCATGAAAAGGTGTAGTATCACCCCAGCTACAATCCCTTCAATATTTCTCCTATCCAGTTTCCACGCTTTGCTTTTTAATAGATCTTGAGTGAGTGTGTGAGTGATGGTGTTTGTGCATGAGACTTTCACTCAATAAAATCATTTATGGGACATCTTTGTTTGGATTTTGGCTTGGCCTGACCCCGTAAAAACTGAGTAAAAAGACCCTGCTAGGTTACCCTGCCTCTCACATTGCTATTGCTTGTGCTCTGTTGAGTTTCCTTTCCCTATCACATGGAGCACATTAAGGCATCCCCCACGGGACCCTAGAAATCAGGGTAACAATACCAGGAAAGATCCTAGACCAGATCATTAAACAGTCAGTTTGTAATTACTTAGAAAGTACTGTCATAATCACTAAAAGTCAACATGGATTTCTCAGATATAAGTCATGCCAGAAGAATCTTATCTCTTTTTATGATAGGGTTACAAGCTTGATAGATGAAGGGAATGCTGTAGATGTAGCATATCAGAAACACCTTTGACAAAGTTCCCCATGACATTCTTGCAAAGAAGCTGGTAAAATGCATGCTGGATGGGGCTGCTGTTAGGTGGATTGGTAATTGGTTGACCGACCGAACCCAACGGGTGAACACTAATGGCTGCCTTTCAACCTGGAGAGAAGTGACTAGTGGAGTGCCACAAGGTTCTGTCCTGGGCCCAGTGCTATTCAACATCTTCATCAGTAACTTGGATGAAGCAGTGGAGGACAGCTGATCAAATTTGCAGATGACACCAAATTGGGAGGAGTTGCTAATACCCCAGAGGATAGGATCAAATTTCAATACTAACTTGACAGATTGGAGAGGTGGGCCAAAGCTAACAAAATGAATTTCAACAGAGAGAAATGTAAAGTTCTACACTTAGACAGAAAAAAATGGAGTGCAAAAATATAGGATGGGGGACATGTGGCTGTACATGTGAAAGGGATCTAGGAGTTTTGGTAGATCACAAGCTGAACATAAATCGGCAGTGTAATGAGGCAGCTAAGAAAGCCAACGCAATTCTTGGTTGCGTCAATGAGAGTATGGTGCCTAGATTGTGGGAGGTAATGGTACCACTCTATTCTGCATTAGTTAGGTGTCATTTGGAATACTGTCTCCAATTCTGGGCACCTCAATTCAAGAAGGATATCTACAAGCCAGAATGTGTCCAGAGGAGGGCAACCAAAATGGTGAAGGGTCTGGAAGCCATCCCCTATGAGGAATGGCTTTGGGAGTTGGGTATGTTTAGTCTGCAGAAGGGAAGATTAAGAGGGGACATGATAGCCATGTTTAAATATTTGAAGGGATGGCATGTTAAGGAGGGAGCGGGCTTGTTTTCTGGTGCTCCAGAGATTAGGACAAGGAGCAATGGATTCAAGCTGTAGGAAAGGAGATTCCATTTGAACCTCAGGAAGAACTTCCTGAAAGTCAGAGCTGTCTGACAGTGGAATATGCTGCCTTGGAGTGTGGTGGCATCTCCTTCTTTGGAGGTTCTTAAGCAGACACTGGATGGCCATCTGTCGGGAATGCTTTGATGGGTGTTCCTGCATAGCAAGGGGTTGGACTCGATGGGCCCTGGGGTTTCTTCCAATATGAGTTTATGATTCTATGGTTCTAATTTGTCATTTTGATAAATATCCATTCTGATCTTCATATATATAGTCTTGCAGGCATGTTTTTAACCTATTTGCTAAAATCAAAGTAAAAATTTGTAATCTCCATTTAATAAAGAAATAGACCTGTAATTTTTGACTGATGACAAATCTTTATCTTCTTTTGGTAACAACACTATATTTGCTTCCTTCCAAATTTCAGGAATTTTCTGAGTATCTAAAATACCATTCATAACTTTTCAGAGTAGTTTTCCCAATACATCATAAAATATTTTATAATATAAAGCTGTCAGACCATCTGTACCAGGGGCTTTACCTCTTTTTAATCATTTAATTGCTTTCTTGCTTTCTTCAATTAATATTACCTTATTTAATTCTTCTGTTTTCTTGTAAATTTCAAAATCTCATATTCTTGTATATTATTTATTTGTATTTCTTTTACTTCTTGCTTTTTATACAATACTTGAAAATAATTATGAAATATTTTATGTAGTTCTTTTTCACTGGTTATTTTTCTATATCCTTGTTTGACTTCTGTAATTCTTCTTTTAGCTTTTTCTTTTCTAAGTCTATATAATAACCATCTCCCTGGTTTATTCCCATATTCAAAATTCTTTTGTTTTAAATAATCTAATTTTCCTTTCACCTCATCTGCCATCATCATTGTTGTTTATTTTTGTAATATTTTTGTTTGTTCCAAAATTTTATTATTTGTTGGGTTTTTTGCTAACTCTAGTTCTTTCTTTTTAATCTCTTTAGAAATTTCATTTATTTTCTCTTGTCTCTTTCTTTTTACTCCACATTTAATTTCATAAAAATTCCCCCTAATTAAAGCTTTCCCCACATCCCATACCATTATATCCTGTACCCCCTTGTCCTGGTTTAAATTAAACTAAATTCTGTAATCATCTCTTTCCAATATTTAACCACTTCCTCTTTATATAATAAAGCCTCATTCACTCTTCATCTATAATTTTGGATTCTTCTCTTAAAAATTAGTCTGACTGGATTGTGATCTGATATTATTTTAGGTAAAATTTCGATTTTCCCCAGATTACTTCCTAAATTTTTCGAAACTCAAATCATATCAGTTCTGGACAGGGAATTATGAATGTCAGAATGAAAGGTGAATTCCCTCCTACTCCCTTCTACTAAAGAATCTACTAAATGTAATTCATCAATTAATTCAAAAAATTCTTTTGCTAATTTAGCTTGATTTTTCTTAATTGTTTTAGCTGATAAACTATCCATTTGTGGGTTTACCACCCCATTAAAATCACCCATTAAGCACTAATATTCGTAATCTACTCCTATTACTTTATCTTTCAATTCCTTATAAAATGTGCTTATCTCAGTTACCAGTGCATAAATTCCAACCACTAACATTTTACAATTATTTGTCTTTCCATTATTACCTGTAAACACCAAGTTGGGCTCCAAATAAAGTTTAACATACAGGACTACCCTATTTCTTCTTGTTTGACTGACTGATACAAATTCTTTTCCTAGTTTCTCCTGAGCTAGCAATTTAGCATATCTATTTTAACTCTGACCTCTTGAAGGCATATTAAATCTAATTTTAGCTTCTGCAAATAATGAAATATTAATTTCTGCTTTTTAAATGAATTTAAACCTTTCACATTCCATGTAAGAAACTCTATTTAAATACCGTCAATTGTATATACAGTTACATATTTCTCTAATTACATCAGTATATATTCCAATATAATTTTTAAACTTCCTTGCTTGTTGAAATTCTATGATGTCTTACCTTTATAACCTCCCCTTTCTGCTATCCCTTCTCTTACTCTTACTCTACTTCCACTCTTTCTACCCCACAACTCACACTGTCTTATTATTTGTTACCTTTTCTTTCTTTCTTTCTTTCTTTCTTTCTTTCTTTCTTTCTTTCATCTCTCTATTCCTTATCTGAAATGTCCAACTCCAACAAGCTCACTTCTTCTTGATGTCTTCTTTCCTCCCTCTCCTTCCTTTGATCTTTTCTTTGGTTCTTCTCTTTGGTCTAAGTCCTCTTGCTGTATACCATTGTCACTCAGATCTGTAGTAGTTTCCTCTTGACTTTTAACTGCCTTTTGAAGTTCTTTCTTATTCCTTTTCAAGAAGTCTGCAGCTTTCTCAGTTGAGTTTATTCTATATTTTTCTTTCTTATAGGTAAAGTTAACCCCTTCAATTCTGTCCCAACTGAAGGGGATTCCTTCCTTCTTCAGCACCTCCACCAAGAAAAAATAAACTTTTCTCTTCCTCAACAGTCATGCAGGAATTTCCTTCAGTATTATGATTGATTTCCCATCAATATGGTCTCTCAATAGTCTTCCACACACACTGCACAATTAAATCTCTTCGGAGGTTTCTCCTTTTGGCTGCCAAGGAGTTAACTTCAATTTCCAGAAATTCTTCACTACTGTCCAAGTTTTTGCCGATTCCTCAATTATTTTCTTTCTTATATTCTCATTCGGGGATTCCATAACCCCTCTAAATCTCAGCCACGATTCTTTTTTTAGTCTTTGCTCCATTAGTGCTTGTTGGTCTAGTTGTCTCTCCAGTTCTTGACTTAAATCCTGTGTGTCTCTTTTCAAATTCTAGATCTTTCTTAACATGTAACATAATTCCTTGCATAGAGTTAAATTTTGTATTCAAATCATCCAGCACTTGTCCTGTCTCTCTTCTAAAGTCTCTCATTTCCTCCATAAACTTTACCATATAAAAGGGTACACCTTCATCCATGGATGTTCTTTTAGTTTGTGTACTGTTAATTTCTTGAGTTTTAAACTTTGTCTTTACACCAGTCATTTTTATTTTTTCCTTTCTCTTCTTCCCTCTCTTTCCTTTTCTCCTTCCTCTTTCCTTCTATTTCCTGTTCTTCCACTCCTCTCCCTCCTCTTCGATTCCTTCTTTCTTATTTCTCCCTCTCCTTCCCTTCTCTCCTCCTTCCTCGCTTCACCTCCTTTCCTTTTCCATTCTTTTATACAGCATGCTCAAGCTTTCAACTTATTCATACCTTATTCAATGTAATTATGCCTTCTTACTTCTTCCCTTCTCATTCCTTCCTTCCTTCTTGATCTCCTTTCCTTTTTCCCTCTCTTTTTCCCCTCTATCTCTTCTCCTTCTCTTCCTTCTTCTTTCTAGATCTTCTCTCTATTTTTCCTTATTAGGAAAAAAGAGGAAAAAAGAAAGAAAAGAAAAAAATGTATGGGGGGAGACAAAAAAATCCCCAGAAAAAATCCAAATCAAAAGAGGAAAGGGAGAGAGGGAAAAAAGACTCAAAAATCAAAAAGCCAAAGATCAAAACATCGAAAAATCCAAAACACAGGAGCAATATATATTATATTATTAGATAATGCAACTTGTGCTTCTTTCAAGAGGGGAAACAGAAGAGAAGCATTCTTTAGGCTTTCAGCGTTTCCAAGGTTATTATACCCCCAGCAGCCATAACACAAGAATGACCTCTTTACTAAATGGGAGATTCTAAACAGATGTTTAACAATAGAACAATACAACAAATCAGAGCTCCCAACTGAAATCAAATTAATATATCTCCAGGGTTGCCATGTATTTTACTAGCCCTCCCCCTTCAATCAAAAATCCAATTTATTCAAACTGTTACAATGAAACAGTGTAAAAAAAGGAGCACATACGCAAAGAAAGAAAAAAACCAAAAAGACAAAAAGAGACTCTGCAAATCCATAGGTCTTTTAAACTCCTTTCTCAGATCAAGCAAGAAATTAGAATGTAATATATTTCTAAGACCTAAATTTAAGTATTTAGCTCAAAAAAACAAAACAAAACAAAGAGGGACCCAGCCCTAAAGCTGGAGAACCTCAAGACAGGTCGGGGCAAGTCAAGATCAAAAAAAGGAAAGGAAGAGAAAATGACCACCAGAAAACTTCTAATCAGAGGTATTTTTCCCAACTGATGATGAGATCTTCTTGATTTTAAACAATTCAGTCCATATTACTTACTAATGTCAAGAAGTCCAACGGATCGGTTGTGGTACTGGTATAGGGAAGGAAAAAAAATCTCCTCCCACTTGACAATGTGGCAGCTCTGCTTCTGAAACTGCATCCATTCACAGTTGTCATTCCCCTCTAGGGATGCCTTGCTCGGACTCTTTGCAGATACATCAGGAATCTTCGGGGAGCCCCTAGTACCTGGGGCTCCACCTGCAGACTTTTGATCAATTATAATCTGCAGATCACCACCACTTTCTCGGTTGGAGATCAGATCACGATCTCCCCCCATCTTCACCCATTCAATGCCAAGCCAAAGTTCCAAGGGTGGAATTTCTTTTAGATGGAAAAATAATGAAGCTGTGGTGCTGTTTACAAGCAAAGGAGATATGACTTGGATTCAATTTATAGGTCTAGAAATTTTTTAAACAAATTTTAGAAGTAATTGGTGGAAGTGGAATGCCAAAACAACTAACAAAAGAGACACATTCAAACTTAGAGGAAGCCAAAAGTGATCAGAACATGGTGAAATCAGTTTTGGAAGAAGAAATTTAAAGATGGCTGTAAAGTTTTTGTCTTTCAATGTCAAGGGAATAAATTCAGATGATACAAAGTGGAAAACATTTCATTTTCAGAGAACCAAAATTTAGACTTGATTTGTTTACAAAAAAACTTGTATAAAGAAACAAGATGTTAAATACATGAAGGACCCAAAAATTGAGAATGAACTTACATCACCTACAGATAAAAGGAAAAGAGGGGTAGACATATATGCCAAAGCAAACTTGTTCCCAAAAAAATTTTTGAAGGTATAGGATGATGTGTAATTGAACTGAGATTATCTCCATGAGCAAAAGATATTAATCTCTGGATTTATGCACTGACTGAAAACCAAGCTAAATTCTTTAACAGCTGATAAATATATTTTTCTGGATTTTTAATGGAGTTATTGATCCTAACATTGATAGACTGTTAAAAAAAGGCAAGAGGAAAAAAAAGGAAAATTACCAAAACCCCTTTTTTTGACTTAAAAGATACCTTAGTTTGATAGACATTTGGTGAACATTATACAGATCAGCAAAGGATTTTTTAACCTCAGGAAAGTTATGATTTTGTAAACAAGGGGATTAATGGAAAACCTCTAGGCATGGAAGAGTTCTCACTTTTGTTCTGCA
The DNA here is from genome assembly GCA_948474755.1 of Ctenosaura bakeri. NCBI lineage: Eukaryota > Metazoa > Chordata > Lepidosauria > Squamata > Iguanidae > Ctenosaura > Ctenosaura bakeri. The sequence continues at coordinate 235,563 of CAOLHI010001771.1, forward strand.
CACTAGAGGCTGAAGTATTTCTTCCTCAAAGAAGCAAAACCAGACACAGCAACAACAACAACAGCAGGAGTTTTTTCATGGCATCACAATATTCATTGATAACACATACAATTATTTCAATATTTGAGCATTTATCTAAAATAAACAAACATATCCATAAAACTGAACAATTATTTGACTACTGTATAAAGAAGCAGAAGGAAGAATCTAACAGAACTGAGTATGATTGTGATGTAACACCTAAGTGAGGAATCCTTTTTATTTACCATCTTGCACTGATGTAAAGGGGAAAAGGATTTTTCTTTTTTCCAGGCTAGTTGAAAAAAAATTAAAAAATAGTAAATTTTTTTTTATTAAAAAATAATGCTTCACATTACAAACAACATTTTTAATAGGAGAAGGTGGAGCGACTTAAGGTCAATAGTTTTTTTAGTAACATCTGAACATCTAGGATAATCATGCAATTGATATTAATGCTATAGAATGGTCCCTTGCACAAAAGAAGTTTATTATTTTTTAATGAATCTACTATACCATCTATGATATTTAAAACGAAGGATTTCCTCTCCTCCTTAAAAATTCTGCCAGTCAGATTTTTTTTTGTGTCAACTGTATACCCCTTGTTCATGGTAAATAAATAGTAATTTTTGCTGATAAGGGAAAAAACCCCAGATTTCTTCTGGAAGATAGCAATAATGTAATGGCATCAGGCACAAAGGAATTTTGTAAGCCTCCAATGAGTGTAACAATAGTTCATATGAGAAATGTGGCAGGCAATGATAATTTAAACAAGCTTATTTGTCAGCTTGGTACAATGCAAGTGGATATTGCCTATAAATTAAATGAACTTTAAAAAATGGGATTGACAGCTGAATTTAGTAAAAATTTTTTTTTTTATTTTTTTAAATTTTTATTAATTATATAACTAAATCACAAATACAAAACAAGAAAAAAAAATTAAACACCATGTGATATACATAATAGTGAATTAAAAAAAATAATTTTTTTTCTTTTTTTTTTTTTTTCTCTTCTTTTAAGCAATACTAACTTTAGTTTTTTGCCCCTTTCCCCTTAAATTTATAAATCTGTTCAACTATTATAATTTCACATTTAATTCAATATTTTTCACACCCCCTTTTAATCTATTTCTATTGTTAATTCTTTTAACTTTTTTTTTAAAAAAACATTGACATCACTTATCCTTTTTAAAACTATAAATCACAAGTTTAACACACACACCTACTAAGAATTACAAAATATACAACATAAAAGAAAAACAAAACTAAAACTAAAAAATACCCACCCCCAGAGCCAACTTTTTTTTTAATCCACTTTTCCCAAAAATTTCCATTTTCTTTTTACGGGTAGATTTCTATCTCTTTTTAGAACTTTATCCAAAAATATTTTCCAAATTTCTTCAAAATCATTCCCTTTAACCAAACCTTTCATAAACCTAATTCTACATGTTAGTTTATCATTAATTCATTTTTCCCCACTTCGTTATACCATTCCTCTATTTGAAATTTTTCATTTGCTTTCCATTTTTTTGCTATTATTAATCTCGCTGCAGTTAACAAATTTGTTATTAATTCTTTCTTTACTTGAGTACACTCAACCTTATCATATATAGATAACAATGCAATATTTGGACATACTGGTATATCTGCTCCTATAATCTCTTTTATCTCTTTAAAAACCTTTTGCCAAAACTCCATTATCTTATTGCAATTCCACCACATATGCATATATGTACCAATTTTTACATCCTCTCCAACATAATCTTGAATATTTCTCATCTATTTGATTTAATTTCACTGGAGTCAAGTACCATTTCCACACTAATTTATAATAATTCTCTTTTATTCTTATTGATAATTTTTTTAAATGACGTTGTTTCCAAATTTTTTATTCTTTTTATCTATATTTTGTACTATCTCTTCCTCCCATATTTTTCTAAGAAAATCCTCTTCTTGTTCTTTTGCTAATATTTTATATATTTCACTTGTAATACCTTTTTAGTATTTCATTTTCTTGCATATTTTCTCTTTTAATAATAATTTGTTCAAATTTAGTATATTCTTTAAAATCCTTAACATATTTTTCATACTCTTTTTCCATTGCTCTAATTGTATATAATTAAACCAGGATATTTTAGTTTCCTGCAATCTCTCTTTTATTCTATCTTTATTTATCATTATTTTCATCCATTCTTTTAATCTATAAATTTTTTGTTTTTTATTTCTTTCTCTATTATTTCTCTTAAATTTATTGGAAATTTTTCCATATCATTGGAGTTAATATTGATATATTCGGTATTAATTTTTTTATTTTTTTTCCATATTTTATTTTATTTTTTATAAAAGGATTTTCTATCTTCTCCATTTCTTTCTTTGAAAAATTCCTAAAAAAAATATTTTTTTAATTTTGTCTCAATATTATTTTCTATTCTAACCAATCTAAATCACCCTTTTTAAACCCCCCCTATGATTATCTCAATTGATTTGCATAATAATACCATTTTAAATTTGGAAGTCCCAGGCCACCTTCTTTTTGACTTTTATACCAATATTTCTTATTAATCCTGATTTTTTTTCCCTTACAAAAATTATTTAATATCTTTTGCCACTCCTTTAATTCTTCCTCTGATATTTTTATTGGTAGCATTCTAAACAAAAAGTTAATTTTAGGTAAAATTTTCATTTTTACCACTGCTTTTTACCAAACCACGATAGCTTTTTATTTTTGTAGTCCTCTAATTTCCTTTTTTTTCTAATCTTAATTTCTTGAAATTTTTTTCCTGTAATTTTGTAAATTTTTTGTAATTCTATTCCTAAATATTTAATTGATTCTTTTTTTTAAGTAATCCTTTTTACTATTATAAATTTTTGTACTTTTTAGTATAATTAAATAACATTATTTCTATTTGGCCCAATTTATTTCTAATCCCGTTTTTCCCCCAAAATCTATTAAATATTTATCTATCCTATCTATTTTTAATTGGGTCCTTTAAATTTTCAACAATGTGTCATCTGCAAATAACTTTTTTTTTTTTTCCTTAACTCCAATTCCTTTCCCAAAATTTTCATCATTTCTTATCACATTCCTAACATTTCTATAACTATTGCAAATAAAACTGGAGATAATGGACATCCTTTTCTCGTTCCTCTTGTTATTTGAATCTGTTCTGTAAATCCCCATTTTCCATCACTACAGATGTATTATGTGAATACAGTTGATTTATTAACCCTTTAAATCTCTCTCCTAATCCTATTTTATTTAAAATTGTTTTTAATGCCGGCCATTCCACACAATCAAAGGCTTTAAATATTTAGGGCTAAAATTCCAGCTTTTTGTTTATCTCTGTCCATTATATTTATTTTATTTTGTTTTCCCTATTAAATTTGCATTGTCTTCCTTGAATAAAACCACATTGATCTTTATGTATATACTTATAAATAAATTTATTTAACCTCTTCGCCATTATTGCTGTCAAGATTTTTGCATCTTGATTTTTAAAGATATTGGTCTATAAAAACCGGGATCCATAGGATCCTTATTTGGTTTTAAAATTAATATTATTAGTGACTGCTTCCATGATAATAATTTTTTTACCCCCCAATATACTATTATATAACACTTTTATTTAGGAATTAAACCTTTTTTAAATGTTTTATAATATTCTGGACCTAGTCCATCCAATCCTGGTGATTTTCCTCCTTTTAAATTATTTATTACTTCTTCTATTTTCCCCTTCTGATATCATTTCTTCCATCAATCCTTTATCTTGTTCTGTTAATCTTCTTTCCAATTTTCATTAATATACTCCTCTATGTTCTCTAAAGATTTATCTTCTGCTGAATACAATTTAAAAAAATTTCCCCAAATATTTTTTTAAATTTTTCTTTCATCAACCTTTTTTCTTTTCCAAATTTATTTTTCTGCCAATATATTTTAGTTTTTTTTGATTGTACTGATTTAGCCAGCATTTTAGAATTTTTTTCTTATTCAAAATATTCCTTTTTTCCAAATTATTAGATTTTTCTGAACTTCGTCCATTTTTACTTTTTTTATTCTTTTTGCTTGTAATATTATTAATTTCTGTTTAGTTCTATCTATTATATAATCATTCTCTAGTTCCTTTATTTCTTTTTCTAATTTTAATTTTTTTTCTCCTAATTGTCTCTTTAATTTGCTTGATTCTTTAATGTAATTTTACCACTGCCTTCATTGTATCCCACAATACATCTTTTGTTACTTCCTTATTGTTTATATCCCCAAAATTTTTTGCCACTCCTTCTCTATTTTATTTTCTATCTCCTTATAATTAAATAACTTAGTATCCAGTCTCCACCTTTTTGCTTCTCTATAATTCCTTTTCATAGTTATATCCAAGTTCATAGACATAATCTGCCCACTTTTATTGTTTCAATTTCTGTATTTATTAATCTAGGTATCATATTCTTTGAAACAAAAATATAATCTATTCTTGAGTAATTTTTATGAACTGATGAAAAATTTTACGTATATTTCTTTTCTTCACCCTTTATTAGCCTCCAAACATCTATCAGTTCATTTCTACTCACTAATTTATTCAAAATTGTTATATTATTATATCTATCTCTAATTGATGGATCTGATTTATCTTTCCATCTATCCATCACCATATTAAAATCACCTGCGATTATTGTATAGTCTCCTTTCATTTTTTTGATCTTATTAAATATTTCTTCATAAAACTCTTTTTGCTTTTCATTAGGTGCGTAAATATTATTATGCCATATGTTTCTCCATCTATTTCACCTTGTATAATTACATATCTACCTTTTTCATCTAACTCCACACTTGTTACAATGAAATTGCATCTTTTGGAAATTATTATTGCAACTCCTCTTATTTGGATGTACCAAATGCTTCCTCATAAATGGCTACCCAGTTCAATCTAAGCTCATTTTTTTTATCTCTTTTTCCATGTGTTTCTTGTAAAAAAATTATATCGGCCTTATCTTTTTTTAATATCGATTCTATCCTTTTTCTCTTTTTTATTGACCCCAAACCTTTCACATTCAATGTTGATATTCTCAATCTATTCTCCATTTTTCATATTTTGAATTTTCTAATCCCATTGGCTCTTTAATGTGATGGTGCTCCCCTTCCCCTTCCCTTCCCCCCTCCCACTCCCCTCCCCCTTCCCGCCCTCCCCTCCCCACACAAACATTTCTCCCCCCTCTTCCTCCAAAGCGCTTCTGCCTTGGAAACGACCAGCCATGGTCCTGGGGGGGTGAAGGTATGCCAACTCCCGGCATAGAGACCAATACCCTCTCCCGATTTATTTTCTCTCCCATATTTTTTTCCCTCTCTTCCCCCTCCCTTCCCTCTCTCTACCCTCTTGCTTTATATATATATAAATCTATCTCTATGCATTTATAATCTATAAGAATATATTTTACTCAGTAGTCATCTACCCTTCTCCTACTCTATGAAGTGCTCTTTCTTCTTCTTCTGTTATATCATATTGTTTCTTCCAGTCCTCCTCAGCCTCTGTCCTTTCGTTTATCTCCCGAAGTCTTCTTCTTTGCTCCTCCTGTTGCTCCTCCCGCTGCTCCTTCTTCAGTTGCTCCTCCCACTGCTCCTTCTTCCGCTCCTCCAACCGCACCTTCCTCTTCCTTTTCCTCTTGCTGGATCAGTTTCAGTTCTCTCAGGAGTTGCAATCCTTGTTCAAGAGAATTTATTCTGTGGTATTTGCCAGCATATTGGAATTTCAGAAAGATGGGATATCCCCAACTGTATCTTATCCCAACTCTCTGTAGAACTATGATGCAGGGTTTCATTTCCCTTCTCCAATTTATTGTTTCGCGGCATAAGTCATTATAAATTTCCACTGTGTTATCTCGATACTTCAATATTCCTGGATTCTTTCTAACAGCTCTCATCAAATCATCTTTCTTGTTGAAATTCGCAATTCTCATTATAATATCTCTGGGAATTATTCCTCTTCTTGCAGCTGACACACGATGAATTCTCTCTATGTCATAATCTTCCCATAAAATCTCAGGAACAATGCTTTTTAGCCATTTTAAAACTTCCTCTTTCAAGGATTTTTGACTTTGTTGTGGCTGCTCTGCGAATCCACGAATCCTCACATTGTTTCTTCTGTTCTGGTCTTGGAGCTGGATAATTTGTCTCTCTAACAAAGAAATCCTGCCATCATGTTGTGCTAGTCTGGTCTGCTGATTCCCTTGGGTTTTTTTTATATCATCCACTTTAAGGTCCAATGCTTTTAACTCCTGTGAGATTTTTTCCTGCAATTGCCCCATTTCTGCCCTTATATTAGATGTTATTGTAGTAACAAGAGCTTGATTAGACTCTGTAATAAGCTTGTGTATAAAAGTTTTTATCTCTTCATTAGCTCCGTTCGCAGCTTTCTTCGCCGCCATTTTAATGACTTTTTCGTCTCCGTTAAAGTTTAAGTTTATATTTCCAAAATCTCTAACTAGACGATTATATGTTTTATCTGTTGCTGTAGGTCGCTTCCAAACAGGGTGTTTATAGACCTTTTTTTTAGGCGGCATATATCTCAAGGACCACAAAGGGGGAAAAAAAAACTGTTTTGCTTTCAGTCCGTTTCAACAGTTATTTGCAGTTTAAACAGAGTCTTTTATTTTCCCTCCAGTTGGAGAAGAATCGAAACCAATCCACTATCTTATCTTACATTCTTTCCCACATTATTCAATTAATTACTCACATTCTTTCTTTGTTTTGAAAAAGGCTTCTGAAATTATTTTATAATCATCTGTTCCGGGAGTCGAATATTTAGCCTCTCTCTGCCATCGTAGTTGGCTCCTAGTGAGAAACTATTATGTGATTTGATGATGTCTATAATTTGTCCACAGAAAGAAAATAATGGGAGAAAGAAACTGTTGCAAAGAATTTAAATTTTAGAGACTTTTGATCAGAGGAGGTTGCATTAGAGTACTTGTATCTAACTGACTGGCAATTGATAAATGAGAGAATGAGCTACCAGAAAGCCTCTCCCCTGATGGAATTCAGAAACAGAGGAGGAAACAGATGTACTTATTCATTTTACTGACCAGGAAGATAAGCAGACGACCAAAGCAGCAATATCTCTGATGGACTTTAACAACATTGGATGAGAATTTAGTATGGATTCCAGTCACCTTCAGGACCCACCACAATCTCATACATATTCTGAACAAGGGAAAAATGATCTTTCTTCTGTAGCTAATGAATACTATGGAATCACTCTGAATCAGTGACACCTGTGAGACTTTAGTCTTCACAGATTCTCTAGTGAACTCTGGAAAGCTGAGCAATAGGGATAAAATTAATTATTTTGATACTATATTTACTAAAAGACTCTAAAATATAGTATTTATATAAATGGATAAGAATAGTATCTTTCAACATGAAGATCTACAATCATAAAATTATCTCCTCTAGATGAGACTCCCAGCTGGATTTCAGCACAAATTATTTAATTAGTCTTTCCTCTGCAATCAACAGGGATAACCCTGGTTAATCCTCTGCAGTCTCACTTTCTCAGCTGCTTTTAAATGTCCTGGTTTTTCTCTAGTCCTCCTACTTTCCCCTTTTGTCATCAGCTTACTTCAGTTTTTACAAACTGAGTTCAAAATGCAAAAATTGTTTGCACTCAATTTTGCAGGAGGGAGAGGAACAGAATGGCTGGAGTCTTGCCCTTCCCAGTACACTCAGGCAAAAAGCAATCTGCTGTAGTGTCTCTTAGCTTTGGAACTGAGCATCCTGTTCTCTATGACTCCAAACTGCTTCTTGAAGTAAGTAAAAGAAATAAACACACCTTTTAAAAAGTAGGGAAAGGTGAGAGCTCTGGCAGTTAAAACTTAAAAAAAAGTCTCAACTAATCAAGTAGGTCTTACTGCTAGGGAAGTGTGTACAAGACTGTAGCCTAAGACCTTCTAAAATCCCTGTATTGAGATGCATGTATTTTTTAAAGACAATTGTGTTTATTCCAAACTATCATATATCTTTTTAAAGCAATGTCATTCCAATTATCTCTAGGAGATAAAGTTATTGCATGTTATTTTCCCCACCCTTGTCCTTATTTTTATTCTAAGAAGAATTCAAAATAGGTTAGGCTGAGAAGTTACAACTGTCTGGAGGTGACTGCTAGAGTGTTATGTTTTGTTAAAGCTGGGATTTGACCTGAACAATAATGTGTATTGGGCAGAGGGGATGGGTATGAAGACAGAGTTCATACAGTGGATCTGATAGAAAGACACAATTTTGAGCTAGTCTGATAAAGGCATTTTGGTTTTAGAATAATGAATCATATAATATATTGTTCATCATGCTGTACACATACAGGTACATACAAGGAATAGGGTATTTATTGACTTTTTTTTTAGGCTTTCCTGATCTCGATATGTAAATTCCAGATTTCTCTGCTAAAGACAATAGTTTTATACATATATATTCTTCCTCATTAATTGCTTTTGCCCTCTTTTTGCCTGACAACATTCTAATGACTGCATTAAGACTCTGCGCAGCCACATGAGTCCAAGTTTTCATCTGTGAGACACTGGAAGGAGCCCATTTGGTTCAGTCTAAACCACTAAGTTCTGCTCTCACTAGCATAGGTGATATGAAAAGTCTCATGTCTCCCTGTTATAGTTTTTCAATTACCTTCAGAATAGAAGTATTTCTGGTCACATCTTGATTTTCATGGGATTGTTTACATTTATGATCCAGAAGGTGGGAACTCCCATTGATGAACTTAAAAGTCACTACAGTTGCATTATGGTAAGTTAGTTTCAAGCTTCCCAGATATTGTAAATTAAAATATCCCAATGCATATTGTTACTGTGGTTAAGGCCTACCCGGAGATAGCACTCAATTTCACTTTGATATCAAACAATTTGGCTTTCCTCTGCCACACCGCTCCATGTGTTTGTGAGGCCACTGGACAAGCATGTAAACAGGCATGGCCGATAATTGCTGGACATTCCATTCTCCACCCAGGCAGGCCAGATACAGCTGGATCGTCGCTTCAGGGACCTCCCCGGCAAACACCTCATTGCATATGCGCCACTCACAAAGGCTCCCTGCCCCGAGCAGGCAATCTGACAAAGCTGTACTGAGCGCTTCGCATTTGCATACTGGCTACACTATTGTTAATTCGGCCCTAAGTCAATCATGCTAAAACCTGACCTTTCCAAGGCTTTGTCCTGCTCCTAAAACATATTGTTCTCACCGAGTAAGGCATGTCCTGCAGTCACAATTCACCCTATAAAAACCCCTGATTCTGAGACCCTCCTCGGATCGCTCTTGAGTGAGTTCCATCCAGCCTTGCTGCTGCTCTGCTTGGTGAGCTCCCCTCAGCTAAACGTGCTGAGCTTCTTCTTCGCACCCCAACTTTGCTCTCAAGGTCTAGGACTACAAGACAGGTGTCGTATCACCCATTTCCCTTTAAAAATCCCTATCTCAAGTCAATCTCTGATTCTCTAGTTAGATGTGTGACTGTAATGTCTTTAATATTTGTCTGTACTTAATAAAACATCATTTTTGCTATTTTAAACCGTCTGACTGCTTGACTGACCTGACCCCATAGACACTGGGTTGCAAGATCCTGCTAAGTTACCTTGCCTCTCGCTAGCTTTAGTGAGTGCTCCAGCTAATTTTCCCCAAGTTGTGTTGTTGTTTAGTTATTTAGGTGTCCCTCCCAGGACCCCCAGTAAACAGGGTAACAATATGCAAAGATATTTGGATCAGGTTTAAAAGAGTGGGGGAAAGAATGCTTTAATATCATCCAGAATTCAAAATCTCAGTATAATACTATAGTACCTACTAGCTGCTGCTGCTGCTCCTACTACTACTACCACTTTTAAAACCCGTAATAAAATATGTATTTAAATAAACACAAGGAAATTCTCCTTGGATCTCCTCTCCTATTCAACAGACTCAGTTAAAGCTTGTTTAGTGAATGTTGCTAAATGAAATTCACTCTTTAAAATATACATGCAAACATGCACACAGTGCAGGCACACACACACGCATCAAGCTATAGATCAACTGCTAAATATCCCAGAGGCATCAGATCCTGTCTGATCTTGGAAGCTAAAGAGGGTCAGCTCTGGTTAGTATTTGGATGGAAGATTGCCAATAAATACCAGGTGCTGTGGGGTATATTTCAGACGAAGGAACTGGCAAAACCCTCTCTGCGTATTTCTTCCCTAAGAAACCTCCATGAAATTCATAGGGTCTTCATAAGTTGGCGGGCGACTTGAAGGCACATACACCCATATATATGGATTGCCTGTTTTGCTTCTGCACTGCCTAATATTGAATTCCAGGCAGGAAAACTTTATACAACATTTAAATCCATTTTGTCATTCACACACTGCATTATGGTCAAGTTATTAGTCAAACAAACAGTGGAAAACAGATGGCTCCAAAGTGAAAAGAAGGCTTCTTTTCATTCCTTGACCTATAAATAAACAAAAGAATCAGAGGTCAAGTAGATTATGAATGGAAGCAGAATTCCCCTGTATTCATGCATAGAGTTCTAACGACAGCAAGGTCACTGATGTGAACTCTGTCTGTGTCATCTGCTGTTACTTTATCAGCAAGTTCTAATTTTTTTAAAAAAATTAAGCTGTTTGCAAAAAACCCCAAACAAACACTGTTATAGTTATTCTTTGGTGTACTCAGAAAAACAACATGAAGTGTGTTTGTTCAATTCCCTAGCTGTGAAACCCTCCCACAAAAGTCTTACCTCGTGCCTTCCTTAACACCTTTCAAACATCAGATAAAGACTATAAAATACGTCACTGTTACTTCGGCCCAGGCGACCCAGTGATAGCACTCGATATTGTTTTGATATCAAAACCATTCAACCTTCCTCTGCCACCCCGCTCCATGTGTTTGCGAGGCCTCCGGACAAGCACGTAAACAGGCGCGGCCGGTAATTGTTGGACATTCCATTCTCCACCTAGGCAGGCAGAACAGAGCCAATCCGTTGCTTCAGGGACCTCTCCTGCAAACACCTTTTTGCTTAAACGCAACACTAACAAAGGCGCCTGGCTCTGAGCCAACAGTCTTACAAAGCCAAATAAGCACCTTGGATTTGCATAGTGGCTACACTATTGTTAAATCAGCGCTAAGCCGATCATGTTAAACTTGACCTTTTCCAAAGCTTTGTCCCGCTCCAAACTCGCATTGTTCTCACTGAGTAAGGCATGGCCTGCAGCCACAATTCACCCTATATAAATCCCCCAACTCCGAGACCACCTCGGACCACTTGGATCGCTCCTGAGTTCCATCCAGCCTTGCTGCCACTGTGTCTGGCGAACCATCTCCTCAGTCCCACGTACTGAGACTCTATATCCATGAACTCAATCTTCAAACTTCTTCAGGACTACGAGACAGGTGTCGTATCACCCATTTCCCCCGAAAATCCCTATTTCCAATTCTTCCGTTAGCTGTGTGATTGTGGTGCCTTTACTGTTTGTTTATCTTTCAATAAAACATTGCTTTTGTTATTTCTAAAACTGTCTGACTGCTTGACTGACCTGACCTCATAGACACTGGGTTGCTAGATTCCTGCTACGTTACCCTGCCTCTCGCTAGCTTTAGTGAGTGCTCCAGCTAATTTCCCCAAAGTTGTGTTATTGTAGTTTGGTTATTTGGGCGCCCCTCCCAGGACCCCCAGAGAACAGGGTAACATCACACTAACTTTCAGAGCCTACTGGCTTTCTTATCAAACAAATCCTAGGGGAAAAAGGAACAGTTCTACAATTCCCAAGTTGCATCTTACTGTTAAATGTTATTGTGATGTACACTGCTAAACTTCACACCACAGCAGCAAAGTTCAAGAAATCCAGTAATTTTCTTGATGACAGAAGCAAGCATTTGCGTACATGGCATTTGCTGTACTTGATAAGCTCAGGTATAATCCTTGTACCAATTCCTGTGAAGCAGGCAGAGTTTAATACATTGGAACATGGTATGACACAGAATACACAATAATTTACAAGAGTACAGCATTACCCGTGACACTCCAGGTTTTGCAACACATCTGCTTGCTTTTCATGGCAGGGCAGCTGTGCTGTCCTGACATTCTGCCTCCCCTCAAGTTTCATTCCCCCCTCCCAGGTTGTGGGGTATGCAGCACGAAATTTGTGAGTCAAACAGTGGGTGTTTATACATTATTGATCTACCCATTCACATTCACTAGCAGGAAGGTCTTTCTAGTTGAGAAAGTACTGCAGCTGCCCTTTGTGTCATCTTGAATCTAATATTTTTTGAAATTTCAAAATGCTGATCTTGCCCATAATGATAGGAGTATTTGGTGTCACTGAGTGCCACTCATCAGCTTCCATCAATGGCTTCAGTAAGCTGAAATGAAAGCGAAGTTGAATTTGGTGGTATATCTCCGGCAGTTCTGAGTCAGCAGTTCTAATATTCACCAAATACTTGATTTTAAACCATTCCATGTATTTTGGGCCTAGTTTCTTTGAGGGTTTCATTCACTTCAACAACTTTGTAGATAGATACACTGAATCACCAGGTTTAAGGTTCCAATTCCTTGCTCATTTTAGATCTGCATATTTTTTGTAGGTGTCTTTAACACAGTCCAGGGCAGATGTTATGACAGGCCGTGCCACCTTTATCTGCTGCACCCATTCAACCAAGGGGTACAGGTCAGTTTGTATGACTTCAATAGTCAGCAAGTGTTTCCAGGTCTGCCCATATGCTATTTTGAATGGAGCATGCCCAGTAGTTTGATGTACAGTATTGTTGTAGAGCATTTCTGTGTAAGGAAGTAGACCTACCCATTCATCATGCTGGAAATTAACATAACAAAGTAAGTATTGTGCCAAACCCAGTTACTTTCACTTTGGCCATTAGTCTCAGGATGAGTGGTGCTCATCATTTGTTCTAGCCCTAACAGTTTTCAGAAAGCCTTCCTGAACTAAGATGTAAAGTGATTCCTGCAATTGGATATAATCTTACTGGGCACTCTGTGTAACCAGTACACATGATTTATAAACTTTTTTTTTTTTTTTCTAGCTGTGAGGTGATGAGGATGGTTTTACATGCTACAGAGTGAGCTTGCTTGGAAAATAAAGCTGTGACCACCCGAATAACAGTCTTTTGTTTACTCTCATGGAGGTTAATTATGAAATCCATAGTAATGTGGGCCCAAGGGTGTGGTGGGTTCAGCAATGGTTGTAACCGTCCCATGAGTTTCCCCCCAAGTCTTTTGTTCTCCACACAGCTAGGCACTCCTTTACATAATGTTCTAAAGTTGATCTTATTCTTGGCCACCAGTAGTCACGTCTCACCAGGTGGAACAATTTTTTCAAACCTGAAGAACCCTGCTGATTTAGCATTGTAGCATTGTTATAAAATGTTTTTTCTCAGGATTCTGGAATGTAGATTTTGTCTCCTTTGCACCACATTCCCTCATGGTCAGTTAACTCATTTTGATGTGCCTTAGCCCAAATATTTTTTATAGCTTCTTGTAAGCTCTCCTGCAATATTTGGGGAATCTGTTTACTTTTATTTACTCCTTTAGTTTGGCTGTGATTGGTAAGTGCCAGCTCCAGCTTTTGTGGGGTGAACATCATGTAAAAGAAATTTGCCCAGCTTACTTTTTGGAGCTTAAGTGGTATGGAGTTTGCAAAACTTTTAAGTTCCAGTGGTCAGTCCAAATCTCAAAAGGGTAACTGATCGCCTCTAAAAAGTGCCATCACATTTCTAAGGCTTTCTTTGTAATGCATGCTTCCTTCTCCTAGATCAGTGAACTTAGTTCTATTCCATCAAATTTTCTGAAGAAGTAAGTGCAGTTACCCTTCCTCGTCAGTTTTCAGTAGTATCGCTGCCATATTGCTATCCACCTGTACTACCAACGGACACTGGGGTCTGGATGTTTCAATATGGGTTTAGCAGTGAATAATCTTTTAAAGTCCTCAAATACTTTTTGGCATTCTGGCTCCATTTGCACTTTGCACCTGGTTTGGGTTTGGGTTGTTCCTCTCCCTTTTTCCTTTTTTCTTAGGCCATTTCTGTACTACACTGTTATAGTGCTATTATTGTGCTATTAAAAGTTTAAAAGTTTTAAGGGATACAATTCATAAAGATTAATGGGCATTCTTGCTTGGAAGATACTTTGAGAAATACTCTGATTAAAAAAAGCTGGTATTATTTTATTAGATATCAAAAAGATATTTGACAGCAAGAACTGGAGTTTTATGGTGAATATCTTCTCAAAAATGAGGGTAGGAGATAAATTCTGAAATGGATAAAAGCGATTTATACAAACCAGACAGCTCAAATACTTACAAATAGAGAGGGGGGAAAAGAAAATTGAAATACAAAGATGCACAAGACAAGGTCATCTATTATTCCCATTATTATTTCTGACGGTAGTTGGAGTGTTGAACAAAAGCATTATGGATAATACTAAGATCAAAGGAATTAATATAAAAGGTAAAGAATGCAAAATAAGAGCATTTGCAGATGACCTTGTGTTATCGATAGAACAACATATAGAAAAAAAAACAATAAATGAATTTGGAAAAATATCAGGTCTTAAAGTAAATTAAGAAAAAAAAACAAGATTTTAACTTTTTTAAATTTTTTAAAATGATTTTACTACTACACTGCCACTCACAGTTTGGGGTATACCGGGGGGGCATATTTTGGGACAGATGTAATTCTGCCACAGCTTCAGCAGGAAGAAAATGGTTCCAGGCTTCCATTTCATTAGTGGACCATGAAACCACAGCCAGTTCAGTCCCAGCATCACCAAGTAGTGGGCCATGGGGACCAGCATGAACTGAATAGTTTCCCAGTGATCCCCCACTCCCATAAGTACGAGGGGAGTCTGGTGTTTGATCAAACCCCCTTTCATTCCAGTACTATCCATCTGAACCAAGTTCACTGGTTTCAGCCCCAACCCCACAATGATGGTGGGGTTAATTAAGCAGCATGTGCAGCCAGAGATCAAAATCCATTTTAGCCCCACCCCCTCAGTGTCTTAAATTAAATTTGATAAAAAAAATGGTGCTGCATTTCCACTCACTACCATCTCAATGCATCTGGGTGGTATTTCCTGCCCTTCAGCACCTAGAGCAGGCTGCTGTCATTTCCTCCCAGCTCATCATCCCTGCTGGCCACCATCTCAGCAATCTCCTCTTCAGCTGGTTCATCATATGACACTCCCACAATCAGGGCCGTGGTCATCAGCTTCCCTCATACCTTCTCTTTGATTGCCACCTTCTTTGCATTGTCTCTGGTGGGTTCCAGATGCCTGCTCAGGCAGTTGACCATGCAATGGCCATCTTGGACTCATTGCAAGCACAGCAGTAGATGCACCTGCCAGTTATGCTCTGTGAGGTACAGGGGCCTGGGATTCTGATCAGTCCTTTTTTCCACTGCTCCCCTTGGTCACCAGTTTCATAACTTCACCATATTGTTGTTCAGCAATCTCCAGATTGCTGTCTCAATGTCTCCATTTTCCCTACCAGCCACATCTAGCCCTAGAGAGTAACAGAATTGTCTTTCACAATGGCACAGTCTAAGTTCTCTGGCTTCAGGCCATCCTGAAAATATTGTGTTTTCACGCTTTCTGGGCAGTCTGGTAATAGGACCACCAGTCTCTGAAACTCGACCATCTATTCCATCACTGATCAGGCTCCTTGTCTCAGTGACCTCAGTCAGGTGTGGGTCTTCTCATGCCTCAGTGGATCTTCAAACTGGGTTCACAGATTGTTCATGAACAGTTGAAAGACTGTCAGTTCTGGGGCACTAATATTATACAGTTCCACAGATCACATGTTTCATCTTCAAGTTGAGAGGCCACACACTGTAACTTGGTATCTTCAGTGGGGAAAGTATGCTTCCAGCCAGCCATAAATCCCAGTACCTGGGCCAGAAAATAGGGTAGCTGATCAGGCTGCCTATTAAAAGTTACCCTCAATTTCCTTTCCCCATACTGTCCAAGATCAGAAGGAGTCTGGGCTAGGGGTAGACCTGGTCCCCCTCACATCCATGGTGTGAGGGGGTAGATTAAGGCAGACAACAGTTCTGGTCCCACCTGATCTGCTGGTGGTTGGTTCTGTACTGAAGGTGGAGTAAGTCTCACCAGGGTCAGTAGTAGTCTTTCAGTGCCCCCAGCCCCTGGCCTATTGGCATCCCCTAGGTTAAGGAATTCAGTCTATCTGAAAGGTGCAGAGGTTGTCTGCTTATCATCATCATCTCCTCATTCTGCTTTCTGCCCCTGGTACCATCTGCTGGATGATTGCTCTGGTGTCATCCACATGTGGCCTGAGAAATTGGTTTTCCTGCTGTGTCTCATCAGCCCCCATAGTGGGAACATATAGACCTCCAAAACCACCTTCCACTCTGACACACATGCAGCCTGATGCCTGAGTCACCCAAGGTGGTCCCATCCCAAGAACTATGTTCCTCTCTCAGATGCCAAGGTACATGGTGTCATGTTACTGTAGTTTCTAGTCCGGACTTGTGGGATATTAGATATCATTTTGATACCAATAATTTGGCCTATTATATCCCTCTATTCTCCACGTGCTTGCGAGGCCCCCAGACAAGCTCGCAGACAGGCACAGCCACTAATCGCTGTAATATTCCACACAAATACAGGCAGACCAGAAATAGCCGACCCGCTGCTTCAGGAGACCTCAAGGCAAGTACCACATTATGTATGCACGCTGCTTACAAAGAACTCCCTGCCCCGAGCAGGCAGCTTGACTAGCCAAATACTCATCTGTCAAGCACTCCGCTTTTGCATACTGGCTACTCTATTGACAATTTGGACTTAATTCAATCATGTAAAATTCTGACCATTTGGAGGCTTTGTCTCCAGCCCGAAACTTATTGTTTTCCCCAAGTACGGACTAGCCTAAAGCCACATTTTCCCCTATAAAAACCCCTGACTTTAAGAGCTTCCTTGGATGGCTCCTGGCTTCCATCCCGCCTTGCTGCCACTTCATTTGGCGAGCCTTCCCCTCAGCTCCACATACTGAGAAACTCCATTTCCACGAACTTCTTCTTCTCACTACCCAGGCTTCAGGACAGGTGTAGTATTTCCCATACCAAAACCTCCTCTAAAAATCCCTCTATCCAACTCCAACCTTTATTTCTATAGTTCTCTGTGTGAGTGTGTTGCATACACTTGTTTGGCTGTATTTTAATAAAAACAACAATTATTATTTACTTCTGTTTGCTCCTTGACTCGGCCTGACCCCGTAGATATTGGGTAAAAGATCTTGCTCCATTGTCCTGCCTCTCGTATTGCTAGCTTGTGCTCTTTTGACTAATTCCCACATTTGTAATTTGGAGCGCACTTAGGTGTCCCTCACGGGACCCCCAGAAATCAGGGTAACAGTCATGAAATATGCAATTTTCATAAATTAGACCAATTAATGGCTGAAGAACACAATCAAAGTCACGCTGACCAGAGAATGTGTTCTGGGATCAAGCTGACCTGAGATGCATTCAGGGTCATAAGTTCAGAGAGGATTAGGTGGAAAATTCAACACTGAGGGGTTTGTACTAATCCTTCTACCACTCCAGGTTCTTTACATTTCTGAATACAATGAAATATGAACTACCGAGATTGGTGAGCAATCAGAGACCACTGCACAATGGTCTCTGATTGCTCACCAATGTTCTCCTATGGAGAACTTTCCTTTATACCCTATGTTACTCCAGCTATGGCACTGTTGGTGAGGACCCCAGATATCATTTTGATATCAAACAATTCGGACCTTGCTTGACCTTTCTCCAGCCACCTCACTCCATGTGTTTGTGAGGTTCTCCGGACAAGCACAGACAGGGTGTGGCCGCTAATGGTTTTACATTCCAGACCCTATTGAGGCCAGCAACTCAAGCCTCACTCGTAGCTTCAGGGAACTTCCCACTGCAAACCTTACAATAGCTGCAAGGCTCTCAGTCAGACCAGTCCTTTTAGACAGGACATTTACATGCTGGCCAAACTATTGTCATCGAGCGTTAAGCTCATCATGCACACTTGACCTTTTCCAAGTCCTTTGTCCAGCTCTAAACTCCCTTTGTTCTCACCTGGCATGCCATGGCTGGTAGGCACAAACTCCCCTATAAAAACCCCTCATTTCCAAATGGTCTTTGGACTACTTTGGACTTCCATCCCGCCCTGCTGCTGGTTGTCTAAGGAAACTCCCCTCAGCAAGCTTTCTTCCCTGGAACCCCGCTTCTCTCCAGGACTACGAGACCAGGTGTCGTATTGCCATTCCCGAGTCACTCTCCATTTCTATTTCTCAGCTAGTTAGTTTATGTCTTGTCTTATGTGTTTCCTGTCTTTAATAAAACATTGTTTATTACTTTGAAAACCTTGTCTAGCCGCTCTCTGGCCCACCGCTGTATACACAGGGTTAAAGATCCTTGCTAAAGTTATCCTGCCTCTCGTTTAGCCAAGAGAGTGCTCCAGCTAAATTCCCCTAACTTGTGTTTTTATTTGGTAATTTGGGTGTCCCTCCCGGGACCTCCAACATACAGGGTAACACCTATACACCCTACCTGACCAAACATTAAGAGATCATTATGAGTTCCAAGAAAGTTTTGTCACACCAGAGTTAAGCAATCAGCCCATTTCAGAACCCTTTTGTAAATCCCATGAGAAAGGCATTGTGGATTCGTCATTGTACTCTTTCAAGGGCAGGAAACAGGGTATAAAAGCTCTTTGACCCCAACCTTTTTGTAGTACATTAGATGTAGTACATTGGAAATAATATGCTGTATGTGATGCTCCAGACTCCTGTTCCTCCATGCAACCCTCAGACACTGAGTCCCTCTGCTGTAACTTTTCCTTCAGTACTGGTAACTATCACCCTTTCTACCCAATCTCTCTCTATCCAGCCCGTCTTGTCTCACTTTCCAATAGACTTGTATGGTTCTTGAGAGTGTCTTATTTCTCATATGTTTGTCAATTTGAACCTTATTTAATGTTAACTAGAGTTTAACTGAAGCTGCCATCCAGCTGGTTCTTATGACTTGGAGGCAGTCTTTGGAGGAGGTGGCCTCTCTCATTGAAGTTTGGATCGATCATCAAAATCTGGAGGCACTAGCTTCCTCCCAGAAATTGAACCCCAAGCAGATCAGAGGGGGGAGTTCTTTTACAAGTTAAATTTCTAAATAAAGTATGTCCTAGGCTGAAAAAAATTTCCTGGCTGATGCCTTGTCCAGACTACCCCCGCATAACAGTCAATGAAAAGAGGTGATGGATATCATATTCAACCCTCAGCAGCTGGTTCAGGCAGTGACAACACACAGTCAATCCAGCCAGTTGACCCCCCGACCCTGTTACAGGCCAATTTATGGCATAGCATGAAGGAGGCACTGGAGCAGCATGCCTCGTGGAAGGAGCATGGCAGGGGACGGTGACTCTGTGGGATGGAATCTCCTGTAAGAGAGACAGAATTTATGTACATGGAGGGGCTACAGGCTAAAATTTAAAGGTAGTGCCATGATGTGAAGGCAGCAGGGAATTTTTAATTTTTAATTTATGAAAAACTTATACCTGGCCAGATGCCAGTTTTGGTGGCCTAGACTGAGACAAGATGTGGAAGCTTACATCAAAAGTTGCCCACCGTGTGCCATCACCAAGCAGACAAGGAGGAAGCCCCAAAGACTTTATAGTGGACCTATGTGAGTGGGGAAAAAACATGATTTGGTTGGTGACTGATTTGTTTTCAAAACAATCCCTGCACTTCAATTCTGACAGCTCCCCAACTAGCCAAACTGTCCATGCAACACACTAACAGCCTTAACGGGGTTCCCAGTAAAATCTTTTTGGACTGAGGGGCCCCATTTACTTCTCAGTTTTGGAAAGCTTTTTGAAGTTACTTGGTATCAAACAGGGACTGAGTTCATTCCCCAAACTGATGAGCAGACCAAGAGATGTACCTACAGTATTATATAAATTTCGAACAAGATGATTGGATTGAACTGTTACATTTTGCTGAAGTAGCCTGTAACAATTCTTTCCATGTGAGCATGAAGCATTCACCATTTCAAGGCAGGGGACCAAGTGCCTTTAGCTGAATGAGCTGAGAATCAAAGCCACATGGCCAAGATTTATAAGTGCATTCATTCACTCACATTACTTTTGTAGAACTCAAGTCACTAAGTTGTGTCCAATCTCCAGAGAGCTTTCTTAGTTGCTCAATCTTTAGTCTTTGGAATTTAAGAAAATTGGATACACAGAATTAGGCAGTCTAGTTGCTGCTGCAATGGGATGGGATTGATGGTTCCCCAGTCTCCTCCAATCCACCTGGCTCTCCAGAGAGCAAATTGCTGTCCTTTCAGTACCTGGATCAGGAATCTGGAGCAAAGTGGGATCTTCCAAGTTTCTTCTCTTCAAGAAACATTTTCATCTGGTTTCAAAAATCCCACACTGGCTCCTAGCACATCCAGAATATTGCTGCTTGGGAGACTTCCCTAAAGGACAGTGCTACATATTGTCATTCCAACCAGAAGTCCAAACCCATGAAGAAATATTTAGGGATTTGTGCATGTCCAGCCTAGTGAAGAGAAGACTGAAGGATGGCATGATTGCTCTCTTTAAATATCTCACAGAGAGGAGGGTGCAGGTTTGGTCTCTGTTGCCTCAGAGGATAGGATGGGTCTAATGGTTTGAAGTTACAGGAGAATAGATTGAATATTAGAAGAGATGTATTGCCAGTAAGCACTGTTTTACATTGGAACCAATTACCTAGAGAAGGGGGAGGATCAGTCTTCAAAAAGAGTCTGGACAGTCACCTGCTGATGATGGTCTTGCTGGATTTCCTGCACTGAGTGGGGTACCTGATGGCCCTATTCCAATTCTGGTTCTATGGTGTTCACATTTTTAAAAATGCACGGCTAGCTGTATTGACCATAGAACAGGACTGATGCTGTGTCTGGTTACTTTTGTTCCCAGTCACTTCATGACCATGCACAGACCTTCCTTCTATATCACCTCCAGCAAATCTTTTCTTTACATAGTCATTACATTCACGAGGCATTTTCTATTTTGGCACTGTGATTGATTTAGTGTACCTCTTTAGCTTTAGCTTTATTTTTGATACTAGTATTTCATGGTCTGTGCAATAATCCACTCATAGTCTTCCTTTTGCAGATAACTGAGGGTCTCCATATTTTCCCTCCAATTATGCAGTCTATTTGATTTTGATTTTTTAATTGGTCATTCAGTGATGTCCATGCATACAGTCATCTGTTTGATTGCTTGTAGAAGCAATTGTAGAATAGCTAGCCTCAAAAATTTTGTAAGTCACTCTCTTGCTTCATTGCTTAATCCTAGGTCAAATTCTCCAGAAATGTTTGATTCTGCTCTTTTGCCTACTTTTGAAATAGCAATCATCTGTCTGATGACAGTGACGGCATAGCATTTGGCTGCTCTTCGCACAGCTGTGGAGAGATGAGCTGGTGATTGAGGTGAATATCCCATAGAAATGTCAACAAACAGGATAGAAGAATCTCTTTGGGAAAAGGGATCTCATGGGGCTCATGAAGAGACCAATTTCAGGGCCTAGTGTCCCAGAAAAAGAGGTGACAAGAAGGTGAAGGTGAAGGGGGTGCCAATCAACGGAGAGATCCCCAGACATGAATGCCTCTGAATGTGGTCTGAGAGTCGCCATTCCCTCAATCTCTGCCTATAAGTGGGTAAGGCTCGCCGCTGCTTTCCTTGAAAGACTTTTTAGCTGATATTTACATTAACTTAATAGGTTATCTTATCTATAACCTTGAAGTGTCCTTAATAATAGATCAAACCTCAAGAAGTGGAATTGAATTTATCTTCATATGTGTGGTTCCAGTCAACTTTAATTACAGAAGACAAGTATTTAATCCCTCGAGTGCCAATTGGGTCTCAAACTTTTTGACATATAAGAGTATTACAGCTTGGTCCCCTAAATAAGTCCACTGGGATCATGTGGCTTAATGACGTGATCCATTCACACCCCACAGTCAATGGCCAGGACTTAACCCAGATGGCTCGGTTGTGCATGGCACCATCAGAACTCCCCACACTGGAATCAGCCATGTCGGCTCGAGGCTTACTGAGACTCGAGGTCCACAACTGGATGAGGGAGGTTATTAGGACTCTGTGGGCTGGGCAGAGCGCTAACGTTCAGTATGTCATGGAGCAACCGGGTCCTTGAGAGAACCCTGAAGCTTACATGGCTCGGAAGCAACTTCTGGCCATTCTAGCCAAGAAAGTCCCCTTGGCCCCCAGAGGGTACAATTTCAATCATGTTGAGTTTAAGACTCTCCTTTATGGAGGTCTTAACCATGAGACAAGGATGACCCTGGGCTTAGCGGACCTCGCAACAACAGGCTGGGAGGAATTCGGGAACAACACTACACTCCAAGGCAGCATATTCCACTGCCGGACAGTCCTGACTGTCAGGAAGTTCTTCCTGAGGTTCAGGTGGAATCTCCTTTCCTGTAGCTTAAATCCATTGCTCCTTGTCCTGGCCTCTGGAGCAGCAGAAAACAAGCCCTCTCCTTCCTCTACATGGCATCCCTTCAAATATTTAAACATGGCTATCATGTCCCCTCTTAACCTTCTCTTCTGCAGACTAAACATACCCAGCTCTCTAAGTCTATCCTCATAGGGCATGGCTTCCAGGCCTCTCACCATTTTGGTCGCCCTCCTCTGGACTTGCTCCAGCTTGACCATGTCCTTCTTGAATTGGGGTGCCCAGAACTGGGCACAGTATTCAAGATGAGGTCAAACCAAAGCAGAGTAGAGTGGTACCAGTACCTCCCTCAATCTAGACACCATACTCCTATTGATGCAGCTGACAATTGCATTGGCTTTCTTGGATGCTGCATCACACTGCTGACTCATGTTCGACTTGTGGTCTATGAAGACTCCTAGATCCCTTTCACACGTACTGCTATCCAGCCACGTGTCCCCCATCCTATATTTCTGTATTCCATTTTTTCTACCTAAGTGTAGGACCTTACACTTCTCTCTGTTGAATTTCATTTTGTTCGCCTTGGCCCAGCTCTCCAAACTATCCAGGTCATTTTGAATTTTGATCCTGTCCTCTGGCGTATTAGCAACCCCTCCCAATTTGGTGTCATCTGCAAATTTGATGAGCATGCCCTCTATTCCTTCATCCAAGTCAATGATAAAGATATTGAACTGCACTGGGCCCAGGACAGAACCCTGTGGCACCATGCTAGTCACTTCTCTCCAGGATGAAAAGCAGCCATTCGTGATCACCCTTTGGGTTCGGTCAGTCAACCAATTACAAATCCAACGAACAGTAGCCCTGTCCAGTCCACATTTTACCAGCTTCATTCCAAGAATGTCATGGGGAAAGTTGTCGAAGGCCTTACTGAAATCGAGATATGCTACATCCACAGCATTCTCTTCATCTATCAAGCTAGTAATTCTATTATAAAAAGAGATAAGATTAGTCTGGCATGACTTATTTTTGAGAAATCCATGTTGACTTCTCGTGATTACCGCGTTGCTTTCTAAGTGATTAGAAACTGACTGCTTAATGATCTGCTCCAGGATCTTTACGGGCACTGATATCAGACTGACGCAATAATTATTTGGGTCCTCTTTTTTTCCTTTCTTGAAGATGGGGACAACATTTGCTCTCTTCCAATCTGCTGGAACTTCTCCTGTCCTCCAAGATTTCTCAAAGATTATAGCAAGCGGTTCCGAAATGACCTTTGCCAGCTCTTTTAATATCCTAGGATGCAATTCATCTGGCCCTGGAGACTTGAATTCATCCAGTGTGGCCAGGTATTCCCGTACCCCCTCTCTACCTATTATGTGCTTCATTTCCCCTGCTTCCTCCCCTGCTCCCCAACCGCCAGGTTGAGTGCTTGTATCCTTCTGGGGAAAAACTGAGGCAAAGAAGGTGTTAAGTAGTTCTGCCTTTTCTCTCCCCCGTGAGTAATTCACCATCTTCTCTGCACAGTGACCCTATCGTCTCCTTCTTTTTCCTTTTGCTGCGGACATATTTAAAAAAGCCCTTTTTATTGTTTTTAATGTCTCTGGCCAGTCTAAGTTCGTTCTGTAGTTTAGCCTTTCTGACTTCCTCCCTACAGCTCCTGACTACTTGCTTCAATTCTTCTTTGGTGGTTTCCCCCTTCTTCCATTTCCTATACATGTTTTTCTTAACACTTAGTTCAGCTGAGAGTTCTTTAGTCAACCTTTCTGGTTTCTTCAGATGCCTTCCATTTTTCCTCCTTATTGGCACAGTTTTAGACTGTGCCTTCAGTATCTCCTTTTTAAGGAACTCCCATGCCTCCTGAACTCCTTTCCCTTTCACTATTCTTGACCACAGAATTCCAGCCAGCAGCTGCCTAAGTTTACAAAAGTCCGCTTTTTTAAAATCTAAGATGAGTGTCTGGCTACATTTATCTTCTCTTTCCCACAGAATGCCAAATTCCAATAGGGCATGGTCACTCCCCCCTAAAGATCCAATCACTTCTACCTCATTAACAAGGTCATCCCTGTCGGTCAGAATCAGATCTAGAATATTTGATCCCCTTGTGGCCTCTTCCACCTTCTGGACCATGAAGTTGTCTTCAAGACAAGCAAGAAACTTGCTGGACCTTGCTGTCTTGGCAGAGTTTGACTGCCAGCATATATCCGGGTAATTGAAATCTCCTATTAATACTGTATCCCTCCTTTTTGAATGTACAGTCATTTGGTTGAGGAAGGCATCATCCAAGTCCTCAGCCTGGGTTGGAGGTCTGTAGTAAACCCCCACCAGAATATCCCTATTGTTTCTTGCTGCCTTAATTCTTACCCAAATGCTCTCGACCTGGCTTTCTGGGTTTAAGTCCTGGATCTCTTCACAGGTGAAAATATCCTTGACATACAAGGCTACTCCTCCTCCTTTCTTGTTTGGTCTATTTTTACAAAATAGGCTATACCCCTCTATTCCTATATTCCAATCACGAGACTCATCCCATCAGGTCTCAGTGATACCTATCAAATCATATTTATTTTTTTATACTAGGAATTCAAGTTCATTCTGCTTGTTTCCCATACTCCTTGCATTAATGTAGAGACACTTAAGTCCTCGGGCCCTTCCTGCAAGTCCTGTACTATTGTTTCTACTCCTCCCACCATTGGCCACTTGTACTACTTGTCCAGTATCATTTGGGCCTTTTCCCCCTGCGCTTGCCGAGTCCTTGCCCTTAATAATATTGTCTCCCTCCCCAGCAGAACTTAGTTTAAAGACCTCTTAATCCTCCTTGCGAGACTGTTTACAAAAACATTCCTGCCAAGTTTTGTGAGGTGCAGCCCATCCCTCGCCAGAAATCCACGTTCATGGAAATTCAGGCCATGTTCTAAAAACCCAAACCGTTGCCGGTGGCACCACTTTCAGAGCCAGTTGTTGATCTCTGCTATTGCCCTTTCCCTATGTGCACCATATCCTTGAACAGGGAGGAGAGACGAAATGACCACCTGCGCACCAAGGTCATTAAGCTTCGTCCCCATAAGCTCTTAGTCCTTTGCGATGTGGTAAAAGCTGCTCCTTGCAGTGTCATTGGTTCCGACATGAACCAAAATGAGGGTTTCGGGTCAGTGACTTTGACCAGCCTGGTTAGCCTCTCCGTTATGTTGTTGATCCTGGCCCCAGGAAGACAGTATATACGTTTGTGTGAACGTTTAGATATAGCTAGGAATGTATTTATAAGATAGAAACCCTTTGTGTTCCCTCAAAGTTCCCTTTCCCTATGGAGAAATACTACCTCTGAACCTTTAGACCTCTATTTGGCTTTAAAATTATTTTTAATGTTTAATTGGAAAATGTTTGATATTGTCCCCAAATCGCCCATTTTCGGAGGGGGTTTGTTTCTGTAGTTTCTAGTCCGGACTTGTGGGATATTAGCTATCACTTGATATCAATAATTTTGTCTTCTTTACCCATTCCTCTCCACGTGCTCGCGAGGCCACCGGACAAGCATGCACACAGGGACGGCCGCAAATAGCTGAACTATTCAAAACTGATCCAGGCAGGCCAGGAATAGCAAGACTGCCACTTTAGGAGACCTCAAGGCAAGTACCCTTTTAAGATCACATTATGTATGCGTGCTACTTACAAAGGACTCCCTGCCCCGAGCAGGCAGCTTGACGAGCCGAATACTCAACTGTCAAGCACTCAGCTGTCAAGCACTACTTTCTGCACTATTTTTTCTATAAAGAGAGAAAAACACCAGCCTAGATTCGTTAGGTGTTTTGGTGGGACATAACCAATCTCTGAACCAACACATTATAATACAATATAATACAAGTATAATACAATTAACTGTGTTTAAGACATGTTGCTTTAGCATTCTAAGCATCAAAATAAATGATCAAGATTTGAGGGTAGTCTAAAAATTAAATGTAGTAACTGACATTTTTTTAAGCTAGCAGCCCCTAGGTAGGGAGTTCTAGATCCTGGGAGCAGCCATGTGGAAGGCTCTGGTTCTTTGCTCTTCCTTCCCTCTCTGGCATTAACTAATTATACTGCTTTTTTCTTCCCTTTTTTTTTTCTTTTTCCTTCCTTTTACTTTGTAGTCTTTGTAATAGCAAATGGTTGCATTATAATTTAAAAGCTGTCTCCTGAAACATTAGGGAATAAGAACCACCTTGTTGTATGTTGTATAAAGCGGTTTAAAATAGAGGGAGTTCTTAGTATGTTTCAGCAAAACATGGGCCAGTGGCAATTCCCATTTCTTGAAAAACTAGTTTGTCTCATGTGCTAAATGCCAACATTCAGCATATGACAACATATTTGTATTACAGATTCATCACAAAACTGATGCAATGAAATAATTTCTTTGCAGGGTTTCAGGGGGAAATGTAGTATAAGAAATCTACCCTGTCTTCTTAAGAGCTTTCCAAATTTGGAGATTCTGAAACTGGCTCAGAAAAGTTGTTCCTTTGACCAATCGACCAGTGTTTTCTGATAACTAATCTTTTGATGTAAATGGAACACTATTTACACTCTGACAAGCATTCAAAAAACAACTATTAGTTCTGTACTTCTAAATCCTTTAAGCACATTCCACCACTTTTTCTTCATATGTTTCCAAATTCAATATCTGTTTTTTTCTCTAACATCTGTGTCCTACAATGAGCCCAATATTTCTTATCGAAAACTCAATTCTGTTACATTTTTGTTTGTGTTTGTTTGGTGCTTTTGTTCTGAAAGAAAGAAAAAATGTTGTATTTGTTTTTCCTACCGATTTCATTCATTCATCTTTGTTTTAAGATCCCTATGAGTATAAAATAAAGTCCTTTTCATGAAAAGAGATATCCTTCCTCTGCTAGAGGACTGAAATTGATAGAGTCATCCCTCCACATTCACTAGGATTAGGTGCACAGGACCCCTGTGAAAGTGGAAAAACTGTGAATAACTGTAGGCCCTCTCAAACCATATTTAACACAAAAAAAATGTATGATCACCATATTCAACTCACAGTGGATTCCTTTGAGGCATCAGTTTTCCTTCACAAGGCAAAAGTGGGTGGCTGCTGTGGCTTACTGCCACCTTCATTGTTGCCCCACACCATTTTTAATAGGGACTTACAAGGCTTGTTCGCAGTTTCCCTGTCTCCCAAGGCTGGCAGCCCCTATTAAAAATGGCATAAGAAGGCAGCAGAGGTGACAGCAAATAATCCATGAATGATCGAATCTGTAAAAGTGAAACCCTCAAATGTGGAGGCTGACTGTATTTATTGCCATTGCCATGGGATGAATAAGTTAGAGTGGCAGGAATAGGACATTTTGAGTTTATACAGTGTTTTGTTCAGGAAATAAAAATCTAAGAAGAAATGAGGTGGCATCAATAGCAAAGAGAGATGTCACAAAGCAGTCAAAGTATATAATGCAAAATCTGGTTAAATAATATCAAGAAGGCTTCAAAGAAAATTCATCAATATAAGTTTATGCTCCAACTACAAAGGTAGAAAAAGAAGAATCTGAAAGAATTTAGGAAGAAATTGATCACACATCAGAACAAGATTTCTTGTTGATCATAGTGACTGGAATGCAAAAGTAGGAAACAGAGCAAATTCAAAGACAGCAGGAAAATTTAGCCTAGGAACAAGAAATTAAGCAGGAGACCACCTGATTGAATTTTGCAAGGCCAATAGTTTCTTCATCATAAGCCCATTCTTCAAGCAACCAAAGAGGTTGTTACAAAGCTGCACACCCTTCATACTTTGATATGGTTTAATTGGTGAAATATTAATTGGGAAGATATAATTGTCTGTTATAAAACATACCCCGCTATGGCCAAGCTGGACAAGAGGAAAAGACTAGGTGAACATGTGCACTGCAAATTAGATCAGAAACCCCCTCTAGGCATAGCCAGGTCATAATCAGGAAATCACCATATAACTCCAGAGATAATAGGCTTGTAGCTAGCCTTAATGTCTCTGCCTTTTGGGACAATTGCTACTAGGAGATTCCCACCAAACCACTGATTGTCTGATCTCCTTTTCCTCTGACAACCTTTGCTTTATCCTAAAACCTGTAAAACAAGCACTAAGCTATCAGGCGACCATTAGCCTTTTGTCAGCTAACACTAAAACCATTAGCCCATTCCAAACCTCATTTTTCACTCTGTGAACTGCATTGTTTACTCAGCTGGAGAACCATTCACACCCGTGCCCTCCAGGCAGAAATTGTGTATAGAACCCGTCAGTTTTGGCCAGCTAATTTGCAGTACACCAATTGCTGGTCACCACTCTGTCATTCTGATTTCTGATTTTGTACTGTCCTTAGGCATGAGTCTAAGCCACATTGATGCTTCTTCACTACTTTTTGAGACTAGTAAATAGCACCCACTACATCCTGAAATCTCACTATCTAAAACCTTTCATCCCTTTTCCTTCTGTTAGTCTTGTGTGATTATATGATTGTTTGGATCTTGTGTGTGTAATTGATTCCCTCAATAAAACACAGTTTAGTTTACTTTTGGATCTCTGGCTGGTTCTTCCCTACAAAAGTACTTGTAAACATTGGTGTCAAAGATCTCATTAAGTTATCCCCCCACCAACAACAGTTACCAGTGAATAGTTTTCCAAAGCAGGCACACCAAATAAAACAATTAGCAAGCCTTTAAGCATTTCTGTAATTTAACCTTCTAAAACTACCTCACAAGCTACATCACAGTTACATAGGTTAGGTAAGCATCAGGTATCTGGAGCATGCATATTTTCCAGGTCATATACCTCCATCCCATAATAAGCAGTGGAGGCAATTAACATACTAAATTCTCCTCCTTGGGCATGATTTTTAGCATTTAAATGAGCTATAAATTACTAAAATTTAAGATGCTCTTTTTGCCTGGTGGCTGATGTTCATCCATCTATCCATCCATCCATCTTGTACTATCTACACTTTGGATTCCTTTTAGCTAACTAGTTGTCTGGTACTTGATAGCATTTTTCCATCTGTTTTCCTTCTCATGTCAATGTGTAACAGATGTGTCATTTATAAGGTCATTAGCCAGAACCTCTGAGCAGATAACAGAGCAAGCTAACTGTTTGTTAAAGCATCAAAGCTAGCAGGCAGCAGGCAGTTGTAAATTTAAGTGATTTTCTTACTTACTACAGCATGATTCTGTGTTCCATTATTGAGGTTTCTCTATTAGGGTCAAAATACAGTCTGAAGACCATCCAAATAGAATTTATAAATAAAGTAAATACCAGGTTGGCTTTGCTGTCCTGGTCATGCAATGTGACATCATGTAATGCCATGCTATGTAATCATAGAATCGTAGAACCATAGAATCTTAGAGTTGGAAGAGACTACAGGGACCATCCAGTCCAACCCCCTGCCATGCAGGAATACCCATCTAAGCATTCCCAACAGATGACCATCCAGCCTCAACTTAAAAACCTCCAAAGAAAGAGACTCTGGAGGCAGCATATTCCACTGCAGGACAGCTCTGACCATCAGCAAGTTCTTCCTGAGATTCAGGTGGAATCTCCTTTCCTGCAGCTTGAATCCATTGCTCCTTGTCCTAGTCTCTGGAGCAGCTGAAAACAAGCCTACTTCCTCCTCGACATGACATCCCTTTAAATATTTAAACATGGCTATCATGTCTCCTCTTAACTTTCTCTTCTGCAGACTTAACATACCAAGCTCCCTAAGCCATTCCTCATAAGGCATGACTTCCAGACCCTTCACCATTTTGGTCACCCTCCTCTGGACACACTACAGCTTGTTAATATCCTTCTTGAATTGAGGTGCCCAGAACTGAACACAGTATTCCAGATTCCATATAGTGTTTTGATGTTTGAAAAACATTGGAAGGGATGATGGAATTGAGTGAGAAACAGTGTGTTGGGAATGAGGGAATGTTGTTTTTACAAAATTTGATTAGAGGGAACAGACACACCTACAAGATCATGCAGTTGGCAGGTGGAATGAGAGTCTGGGTAAAGAGTTGTTTTGATTAGCTATCAAATAGAATGTTTGCATGTGCAACTTTGTAATGCTACCGCTTATAAAGAACTGTAAATTCAATAGTTCTTTGGTGTTAGAATTGCCAAGGTATGCTCTCATTGATTCAGTGTTCTGAATAAAGTTACTGAACTCTCCAAGCCTGTTGTCTGAGCTTGAAGCCAGCCAATACATGACAGTTAAAAAAAAAAACAAAACCCTACATTTTCACTATTAAGCCTAATTGACTGTGGCCCACATCACACTGCTGACTCGTCTTCAGCTTGTGGTCTACTAAGACTCCTAGATCCCTTTCATACATACTGTAGTCCAGCTAGGTGTCTCTCATCATATGCATTTCATTTTTTCCACCTAGATGTAGGACCTTACATTTCTCTCTGTTGAATTTCATTTTGTTAGCCTTGGCCCAGCTCTCTAATCTATCAGGGTCATTTTGAATTTTGATTCTGTCCTCTGGCATATTAGCAACCTCTCCCAATTTGGTGTCATCTGCAAATTTGATCAGCATGCTCTCTATTCCTTCCTCCAAGTCATTGATGAAGATGCACTGGGCCCAAGGTGGACCCATCTGGCACCCCACTAGTCACTTCTGTCAAGGATGAAAAGCAGCCATTGGTGAGCATCCTTCTGACAGAGAAAAGGGAAAGTCTCACGTCTGTCTACATTGTCTGGCCTCCTTCTGTACTTTCTATGCAATCCCAGTGGTGTTTAAAGAGGGTGTGACCTTTGCCACTGTGGTCCTCCTTTGACCGTCCTTCCTCCATTCCAGGGAGAGAAGGAAACTCCATCCACATCCAAGAACAAAGGGCTCATCTCCAGTATATTTGGGATATAAATGGTTGTGGGGGCAGGAACAACCACTACAAGGCATGCAAATCAGAATTAGACTGACATTTAGAAGGAATATTTGCCATCTAGAGGAGCTCTGAAAAAATTGATCTGCATCATTCTATATTTTCAAGAATGTTAAAAAAGGAATTGAAAATAATTATAAGAGAATGTCACATACTAAAATTATCCATGGATTTTTATTTTTATTTTTATTTTATTTTTTGGACGTGGTCTGGTGAACAATCTTCTTGGGACTCATCAAAGTTCAGGAAAAGGCAAGTGAAGAATTTCTTAAGAGGTGAGAAAAGAGGAGAGAAAAAGAAAGCAATCAAGACTGCAATTTAGGAATAAAGAAAATTCATTCAAAAAGATATATGGTTTGAGCATTATGCAATAGCCTCATATCAAGATTTTAGTAGGACCTCAATAATTAAAATCCTCATTTTATTCTCATGGAGCTGAATTATAGGTGTTCAACCCTCCAGATATTTTAGCCTACAACTCTCAAGAACTTCCCGGCAATGAAGGATTACACAGTCTTTTCTCACAATCCAAAACAACCAACACATCTGCCCGCCTCTTGGGTAATTCCAGTGTTAGTCCTGCTTAGAACAGACCCACTGAAATTAAAAGGCAAGATTAGTCACATGTAACTTGACCTTGGGTGTGTCATACATTCTCAGCCCCAGAAAACCACCTGACAGCTTCTCCTTAGTGTTGCCATTAGTCAGAAACAACAGGAAGGCACAACGAAAACAATTTAAGATTGACTCAATCTGACCTAGTCAGGACCAACTAATTCAAAGTTGTGTTATTCATGGAAAAGACTGGTATGAATATTTATAATACAATATAAGTCTTTCTTGTATCATGGACTAAATCCAATAACTTTGAATTAGTCAACTTCTTTTTTAATTTAATTTGCCTATTAAGTGTTTGGCTTCGGTTTCACTGTTAAATAGCAGTTTGTTTTTCCAAAAAAATAAAATAAAATACTAGCTTTTGTACAGCCTCTATGAAGTATGCCGAACCAGCAGAGATCAAGTTCAATTAAAGATATTATTAAGCTATCTTGATATCTTAACTCTAATAGTCTGTTACCCTGTTTACTGGGGGTCCTGGGAGGGACACCTAAATAACCAAACAACAACACACTTTGGGGAAAATTAGCTTAGAGCACTGCTGGCAAAACGAGAGGCAGGGTAACGCAGCACGATCTTGTAACCCAATGTTTACGGGGTCAGGCCAAGTCAAGAAGCAAACCGTGTTGAAAGTTAATGAATGATCTTTATTTAATACAGGCACACAATATAAGCAACACACGCACACAGATAACTAAAGAAATAAAGGTTTGAGTTGAATAGTGGGATTTTTGAGAGGAATACTTGATTTGGGTGATACAGAACCTGTTCCTGGAGTCTGGAAAGAAGATAGAGAGTGATGCTGGGGTTCGATATATCTCAGCACATGGAGCTGAGGGGAAGCTCGCCAGGCAAAGCGGCAGCAAGACGGTCTGGAACTCGGGAGTGATCTGAGGAAGGTCTCGGAATCAGGTGTTTTTATAGGGAGAAATGTGACTTCAGGCTATGCCATACTTGGAGAAAACAATGTGATTTGGGAGCAGGACAAAGCTTTGGAAAGGTCAGAATTTAGCATGATTGATTTAAGTCCAAATAGGCAGAGTGCTTGGCAGTTGAGTATTCAGCTTGCCAGGTTGCCTGCTCGGGGCAGGGAGTCCTTTGTAAACAGTGTGCATACATAATGAAGGTGTTTGCAGAGAGGTCTCCTAAAGCAAGGGTCTGGCTATTTCTGGCCTGCCTAGGTGAAGAATGGAATGTTCAGCGATCAGTGGCCGAGTCTAGTTCTGTGCTTGTCCGGGGGCCTCACAAACACATGGAGAGGGGTGGTAGAAGAGAGCCAAATTATTGATATCAAGATGATATCTCTATGCTATCTCGAAGGGGGTATAACCTGCAGTAACAAGTATTTGAAGTTATGTTAACATTTACTTTTTAAGCTTACATTTTTCTATATTTATAAATATAGACAAGAGTTGTAGAGGAAGTATAACAAAGGTGTAACAATAACCAATTATCCTTGGGAAGTATGAAGTCAAATGTGTATTCCTCTTTTTAGTTAGATGGTCTGTTGTTTGCATTCATGCCGTAGGTTGGTTTAGTTTAGCTTTGTTTGTACAGTAGAGTCTCGATTATCCATCCTGCGGTAATCTGACATTCCGGATTATCCGACGTCGCGGCTGCTTGGGGGCGTGACTGTAGGCATTTCCGCAATGGGCAAGGAGAGAAGGGCGAGTGAAACCTCACCCCAAAACACGGCCCCAAGCGTGGCAGCGGCAGTGGCAGCGAGCAGGGCGAGTACCTCCAGGCCCCAAAATAAGGGCGAAAGCATGGCAACGGAGAAGGCAACGGGCACAGCCAGGGCCCCAAACACGCAATTCATAGTGATTTCAAGGCTTTTCTTAGACCCTCCGGATTATCCAACATTTTCGGCTGACTATCAGCCCGCCCGTTTATGTCGGATAATCGAGACTCTACTGTATGTTGTTACTGTTTATTTTTCCCTATATGTTACTTTAATGTATTTTAAAAGTGTTTTAAGAGTCTTTTTTTAAAAAAAAAAACAGTTAAAGATACACTAGATTTGATTCTGAGCTATCGCAATAAATTATTGTAGAGCCTTAAATAAGCTGGGGAAACTATACTATTTCTGTTTCAAAAGAAAGAGCACCTTGTGCTTTTAACAATTTTGATAATGACAGGAAGAACTGCAGTAACCAAGTGTTTTCATTTTAGAATTTTCAATGAGCAGAAGCTTGTTCCTTCATCAAATATGGTACAGACAAAATGACAGAACTTAGAATGACAGGATTGGAAATTAATTCAGTGATGTTAAAAGTTAGAAATTATCTCTAACATTTGAAATAGTTTTAGTTATAATTGTTTAATATGTTACTCAATCACTATGTTTCAAAACAGATCAATGGATTTACAAAGGGCCTCTCCACACTACACTTTTATACTACTATTATTTCACTTTCAACATCCTGTGGAATTCTGGTGTTTGTAATTTACTGAGGCCAAAGAGCTCTCTGGCTGAGAATTCCAAATGTCTCTCCCTTAACTGCAAATCCCAGGATTCTATAGGATGTTGAAAGTGGAATAATAGCACTATAACAGTGTAGTGCAGAAGGGCCCAAAGTGGGGCATAGAGATTGTCTCTGTTGAGCTCAGATGTACATTTTGTTACTGGAACTGTTACTTTGGCCCAGACCTACCCGGTGATAGCATTCGATATCATTTTTGATATAAAAACCATTCGGCCTTCCTCTGCCACCCCGCTCCACGTGTTTGAGAGGCCTCCAGACAAGCACGTAAACAGGCGCGACCGGTAATTGTTGGACATTCCATTCTCCACCTAGGCAGGCAGAACAGAGCCACTCCATTGCTTCAGGGACCTCTCTTGGAAACACCTTCTTGTTTAAGCATGACACTAACAAAGGTGCCTGGCTCCAAACCGATAGTCTTACAAAGCCAAAATAAGCACCTTGAATTCGCATACTGGCTACGCTATTGTTGATTCAGCACTAAGCCGATCATGTTAAACTTGACCTTTTCCAAAGCTTTGTCCCACTCCAAACTCTCATTGTTCTCACTGAGTAAGTCATGGCCTGCAGCCACAATTCACCCTATATAAACCCCCCGATTCCAAGACCACCTTGGATCACTCCCGAGGACCAGACCACCTTCCTGCCGTTTTGTCCGGCGAGCTCCCCTCAGCGAACCACACTGAGCTTTCTTCCCTGTATCCCAATGAACTCTATCTTCGTATTTCTTCAGGACTACAAGAAAGGTGTCATATCACCCATTTCCCCCAAAAATCCCTATTTTCTCATTCTTCCGTTAGCCATGTGATTGTGGTGTCTTTACTGTTTGTCTGTCCTTTTAATAAAACATCGTTTTTGCGATTTTAAAACTGTCTGACTGCTTGACTGACCTGACCCCGTAGACGCTGGGTTGCAAGATCCTGCTGCGTTACCCTGCTAACTTAGTGAGTGCTCCAGCTAATTTCCCCCAAAGTTGCGTTATTGTGGTTTGGTTATTTGGGCGCCCCTCCTGGGACCCCCACAGAACAGGATAACAGAACCTTGAAAAGTGTTCTTTTTGTCATTTTAAAGTTGCTTCTTCCCAACTTGGATACTTATTTTTTCAGATAGACTATAAAGCCCACAATGTAACTATTGATGGTGAGATTCCAACATGGCTGGAAACTGTTAGATGGGGAATGCCATCCAAAAGTATTCGATTTCATTGTATAAACTACTGAAATAAACTTTGTCACTTATCTGCATCTCTTGTCTTTCCTTTCTAGCTTCCACCTTCATGAACATGCACATTTAATCTTCAAACATCTTCTTTCTAAAAGGTTAATAAGGAGTTATGTTAAAGGTTTCCAAAGAACAATGAGTTTATTCAGGCAAAAGGATATTGATCCAGTGCAAATGGCTGGCTACAAAGATCAATCAATCAACGATGGTAAATTCTAATCAGAACTGTTATTCATGTCTGTGAGCAGGAAGGAACAGGAAACACCAGACAGTAAAGAAATCAAACAAGGTGTACTTTCAAAACCAAGCTCAAATGTGGTCCAGTAAACTTGCTAGATGAGAATAAATACAAAACCTGTTCACAATATAATATAAACAGGAAAAATATAATATATAAGCAAGGAAAAGGCAGCTGTCAGCTATCAAGCTGCTACATGTTGCACTAGCTGCACCTTCCAAGTCTTTTTCAAGGGCAGCCCCACATAGAATGAACAATCCATAAAGCTTCCATCTTATTGGGACACTGCTACAGTTTGTTGGCTCTCATCCAGCTCATTACAACAACCAGGCATTCGTCCCACATAACCTCACTTCACTTTGATGATATGCAGAAATAGATCTGAGTGTTGTCAGCATACTGATGGCAGCCATTCCAAATCTCCTTATCACTTTACCCAATCCAGGGAGGTCTTTTCAAGAATGGGCATACCACTCCTTTGTTCAAGACCACAGAGACCTTTCCCTGATGTAATGAACTATTTTCCACCACTTTGACCCACTCAGTCAATCCTCTGCCAGATTCTTATCAGTCTAGCTGGGCAAGGGTCATGCTTACATGTGATGGGCCAAACTGCTTTAAACATCTTGTGCACATCATCTGGCCTCAGAAACTGGAACTGACTCTATGAAAACAGACAGCTGAACCCTAGAGACCTCCCTAAGCTCAGAAATATGTGTGGCATTAGGGTTCTGGCACCACAGTTTACAAATAATAATGATAAAACATTATAAAGCCACATGTTTATTTATCTGTCCCAAGATTCCAAAACTTAAAGATAATTGTAAGGAGGATGTTGATGTTGATCTGACTACAATCTCATTAGCAAATGAGAGCTCAGATGAACAAAATGATAAACTCTATAGAAACCGTAGCTAGACACAAGCC
Organism: Ctenosaura bakeri; assembly: GCA_948474755.1. NCBI lineage: Eukaryota > Metazoa > Chordata > Lepidosauria > Squamata > Iguanidae > Ctenosaura > Ctenosaura bakeri. The sequence continues at coordinate 272,406 of CAOLHI010001771.1, forward strand.
CTTTATCGCATGCCATTTCCTGCACAAAATGGCCACAGGAGTGCTGCAGGATCGTGAGAATGGTTCCTCATGACATCCTCGTGATCGCGCAGTGCTCCTGTAGCGATCCCATGGCAATCACGCATTATATTATTTCTGGGGTTTTCCCAAAAATAATGTACGATTGCGCATTCCTCTCGCGTCCCTCCCACATTTACCTGGCATGCGGAATCTCAGGAAGCACGATGGCCGTGCTTCCTCCCCCAGCACAGCCTGAGAAAGTACCTGGCTGTGCTGCAGAAGGAAGGGGCAGAGCTATTGTGCTTCCTTCCATCCAGCATGGAGCTGGTGTGCAGGGAAGTGGGGGAGATGCGATTCCCTCCTGGAGGAGAATTTTCACACAATTCCCGCAACACCAGGTAAGGTGCGAAAAGAGCCACAGATTGACAAACATAAATCAAATAACCTTCAACCTCTCACCAAAGAAATAGGGCTTGGGAAACCAAACCTGTTTCAGTGATCTGCAAAGATCAGTGATAAAGAACATGTATTGAATGCAGAAGCCAGGGATCTCAAGCCAGTCAGTGGCATCTCCATTGAAAATGGTCAGCCCACTGTTCTCTGCAAGCACATGAATTTAATACTTTTAATACTTTTTTGTCTATATGTAGTACTGTAAGGCTAATGAAAGAGCCAGCATGGTGTGTGTAGTGGGTTGAACAATAGATTATGACCCTGGAGATCACTTAGCCATGAAAACCCACTGGATAATCTTGGGCACATCACACACTCTCAGTCCCATGATAGGTTCACTTTAGGGTTGCCATAAGTCAGAAACAACTTGAAGGCACACAACCACAACAAAGACTGATGAAATAAAGTGAATTGTTAATTTGTTAAAAATTTTTGTATTTTTTTCACATAGCATATATGAAATTTTGCTGTAAAGTTTCAACTATAAATCCCTGTTAGTGACCTCAACACCAGGAAATAGATTAGAACAGATTATACAGGAGTCTCTGTACAGGTATCTTGACAACAATGCATTGATCAGTAGGAGCCAGAATGGATTTGTCAATGACAAATCCTGGCAAAGCAATCCTGTATCTTTTTTATTTTTATTATTCAGGTCACTAGTTTAATAAATAGATCATGGGAACACTAAGCATGCCATTTATCTGGATTTCACCAAAACATTTGATAAGGTCCTCCATTATATTTTTATTAGCAAACTGACTAAATATGGATTAGACAGGAACACTGTTATATGGATTCATAATTGGTTGGAAAACTGTCCTCAAAGAGTCATCATCAATGGCTGCCTTTCAAACTGGAAAGATGTCTCAAGTGGATGGCCATTACTTTTCAGCATTTTTATTAATGACTTGGATGGTTGGGTAGAGGGAATCCTTGTCAAGTTTGCAGATGACACAAAGCTGGGAGGAGTGATTAAGGCCTTTTCTGTATTACATTGTTATAACGCTATTATTTCACTTTCAACATCCTATGGAATGCTGAGGTTTGTAGTTTACTGAGGCCAAAAAGAATTCAAAAGAGAATTCTAAGGGCTCCTCCCTAAACTGCAAACCCCAGGATTCCATAGGATATTAAAAGTGGAATAATAGCATTATAACTATGTAGTGTGGAAATGGCCTTAAACATTGGAAGATAGGAACAGCATTCAAAAGGACCTAGACAAATTAGGTAAATTAGAAAACTGGACAGAAAACAATCAAATGAAATACAATGGAGGCAAATACAAAATTCTACATTTAGACCACAAAAAAACAAATGCACAGCTATAGGATGGAGGACACCTGGCTCAGCAGTACTATAAGGGAAAAGAACCTTGTGATTATTGTTGATCATAACATAAACCATCAGTATAACACTTCAGCAAAGAAAGCAATTACTTTTTTAGTCTGCATTAATGGAAGTATAGTATCCAAGCTAAGAGAAGTAATAGTCCTCCTATATTCTGCACGGGTCATGAATCATCTGGAGTAATGTGTTTCAGTTCTGGGTATCTCATTTTAAGACAAGTTGGAACAGGTCCAGAGAAGCACAACAAGGATATGAGATGTGGAGAACAAATTGTACAAGGAAAGATTGAATGAGCTGGGTATGTTCAGTTTAGTGAAGACTAAAGAGTGATATGATTGCAGTCTTTAAATACTTCAAAGGCCATCATAGAGAGGAGGGGACAAATGTGTTACCTGGTACCCCAGAGGGTACAACCAGGACTAATGGTTTGAAGTTATAGGACAGTAGACTTTGATTAAACATTCAAATTCTTGACAGTAATTGCGGTTTGGCAATCAAATCAATTGCTTAAAGTGAGGTTTCCTCCTCTGGACATCTTCGAAAAGAGGTTGGACAGGTACCTGCTACCTAAAGATCCTGCACTGAGTGAGGAATTGGACTTGATGGTCTATGAGATCATGATTCTAATTGTGACAGCAAAAGTTAGAATTCTGTTCTCACCATGCAATGACCAAAATCCATCCCAAGCTCTCGTGCATAATATAAATACAATATACTAGTGTATATACCTGGCATTGCCCAGGATTTTGTTTTCTCATAGGTAATAGTTGCTAGAAAGATTTGAGATCTTTTGTCTCTAATTCCCCAAACGGTCTTCTCCAGTACCTGTAACTTTTCCCCATATTCTCCAATCCAATCTGTATTTAGAGTTATTAACACAGAGAAGTTGGGTTCCTGAGGGAATACATTGCCCTCCTCTTTGCTGCTAGGCCCTGGCTCCATAGCAATCAGCCTATTCTCTGGCTGAGAATTCCAAAGGCCCTGTAAACCTCTAGTTTCCATAGAATCTTCCTAAGCAGCCAATCATATGAGCTCTTCACCTGACACAGACAAACAGACAAATTTTGACTTGTGTATATAAGAAGATAGAAATTGGCTCAAATCATTGATCACTGAAGATAGGTTAGGTGAATTACAGCTGAGTAAAATATATTCTACCTTTTATCTAAATTCATATACAGGAAATGCGACTGGTCTTTTGAATATCACTTGGACTGTTCCTTCACTTGTAATAAAAGTTGATGAAAGGCAGAAAAAATGGAATGAATAAAAAGCTGACATTTTTTGCCCACACATTTCTCCAAAATGCACTGCCATGCTTGGTAATAGACAGATTTCATCTGCAAGATTTCATCCATTCTGGCTTTAATCTTAGATGGTGCAATTTGGGTATCTCAATTTGGGTATCCTCATATTCAAATATAAACACAAGTGCTTTCTCATCTATCTATGACACATATGAAGATATCTTGGAATATAACACATCTTAGGAGAAATTTAGTCACAATAGAATATATGTAAATACTAGAAGCAGAACGATATAGAAATATGGGTCCGGGGTAGAGCTTTCATTCTTGTGACAGTGAAGCTTCCACTCTATCCCAACGAATTAAGTTTGGACTCGGCTGCTCATTAAGTGAACTCATCTGAAGAATGTTCTTTGAAACTCAGAATATCAGTAAAGTGACAGAATTAATGCACCACAATATGTCCCCTAGTTAATCCAATGACTCCAAAGGAATCTCCAGGCCATGATCAAGTGGACTGTCTAGAATTGTCTAATATATGTACATTTTGAATAGTACATCCTGTGAACTTTTCTGATGGAGGCAGACTTACTAAATATACAATAAGTAAGTCTTACTCTGTGTAGTAACTTTAGGTTTAATATACTATGTAAAAAGTCTCATTGTTCAAATCTGAGAGCATACATGCTACTTCCCAGAGGAAACAAAAGTGGAAGAATACAGAGCATGTGAGTTAACGATAAAGATCCCCTCCTGTTCTCTATGTTGGCTTCATTCAGATATTCGGCTTTCAAAATAACAATGTCTTTTCTTTAACTATGTCATTCAAGTTGAAGCAGGCTGTGTGAATTTAGGAATACGCCTATGAATTATCTGGCATCTGATATATATTTATCACCATTACATTTTGGGTTTTGTGCACTCCTGCCACTATCCAACAATTCACCCTAAAAGGCTTTTGACTAGCACAAAGGAAGAGGGTCAAAAGTAAGTTGACCCTGACAGAATGTACAATTATTAGAGAAGGCAAGGACAACAGCAGCTGCTGGAACCCCACTGGCATAGCAAAGTACTTCCAAAAGTCTGGTTATTAATAATACTTTCAGGTTTCTCCCTCCCCAGCACCTCTATAAGGCCCCTTTAGCTTCTCTGAGAAGAATTATGACCCACCCTAGCAGCTGCAATAATTGTGTTCCTATTGTTGCAGAGACCTCCTCCTGACCACCCCTACAAGTGTCCATTGTTGAAACAGAGTCAAGTGATTATATGCTCTGGCTGATATGGTTTGGGCCCAGCTGCCTAACTGCTGACACACGAGCACTGACTGAGAGGGCGGGGTGACCCACGTCTGCAAGATGGGGACTCTAACATACCAGACCTTTTACATAAGTCAAACAGGAACAAATGATGCTTTATCTGTCCTGCTGACAGAGCAACCTCCTCTTCCTTTGAAGTGGAGCCTGCTTATAGGATCTTACAGCTTTTCCTCTTCAGACCAAGCAAACATCTTTCTTTTGATATGCTACATGCTCATTATCTCTGCCCCATTTAATGATTTTTGATTGAAAGGTGGCAGCTCAGTTGCCAAGAGGATAGTTAAAGAGGCTCCACAGAGTCAGGCCTACAATAAAGGCTTTCCTTATGTAGTGGCCTAAATTTGGAATTTCTTAACAGCATGTTCTTGTTCTTTGTGGCAGATAAGGGCTGAGCGTGAAATTCTTAATTAAGCAGTAAATAGTATATGGGGTGTCAGCAGATGCAGCCTGTAGCCATGGAGACTGAGTCACATGAACATGAGAGCAGACACTAAAATAAAAGCCTCAGGCCTGAAAGTGACTGACAGCTGAAGAATCCTACAAAGCTTGTAAATGGGATTAATTAGTTGACTAATTATTTCAGACCATTAATGTAACTTAAAAATAAAGGCAATTTCTAATATTAAAACAAGAAGCAGCCAAATGATGAGAACACAAGCTGTCCCCTATCTTTATAAAGTCTAAGATTACTAATTATCATTAAATATGTTGATGCTACAAGGCTGACCTCCCATAGGACTGTAAAATCTTCTAGTCCTTTTAGCTGTAAAAGATCCCTATGAAACTTAAATGTTGACATATTCTTACTGATAGAAGTAAGACAAGACAAAAATCAGCTGAAGCAAAGTAGGTTTGCTTTTTTGTTTACTTGTTTATCTGCTACGCCTTCCACGGCTTATTCTAGAAAAGGTTCATAGAATTAAAAAGTCCTTAAAGCTAAAAAAGTCCTCAAAGCTAAAAAACCTCACTCCAAAGTGTTTATGGCTGTCAACAACAATTAACACATTTGGTATTATCTCTGTCTACTGCAGGAGGCCCTCCGCATATATGTTTAGTTACATTCTTCTAAAATGCCTTACCAACCTAGTTTATCTTCCCAAGATATCTTACATCATCATGTCCCTCTCAAACACACACACACACACACACACACACACACTTGCTGGAATATTTAAAACAAGACCCAGACACTTGAGAGTTTTATCATATAAATGTCCCATAGCTTAAAGGCACTGGATCTATATTGTTATAGCCTCCCTATTATCCAAGCATTGAGAAATCCTGGAGTAGTTTAATTTCTTCTGGACAAGACAGAATAAACAGAAAAACTTCCATAACAGAAAAAAATCCTCTTTTTCCCTGTTGAAAAATTAGGCACAATTCTCGTTTTCTCTATGCAAAAGAAATGACTGAAGTGGCAGCTCCCTCTGTTGCCCCACAGGTCACAATAACACTGATGTGTTGTGATAGGTCTTCTTGTTCCATCACTAAATAATACCTACCAGTAAAATTATCAAGTGTAGATATGTACCAGACAGTAAAACATAATAGATATGCTCTTACACTATGTTTTATTTCTATATTTTGTCTGGAACTTAATAGGACAGAGTAGAGGCAGAACAGAAAGATGAAGAAATATGGCATTTTATCATTCAGTCCATAGTGCCAGTCCCCTCCAGTATTATTTCACCCATATTTTCTTTTCCACATAAAGAACGGTGAGCTTTAGTTATGTTTTCATTAATCTTACAGTAATAAGAAAGCATGCATTTTTGGAAGAGAAGAGCCAATATTTGCCAAAAAGTGCCCAGTGTTTTCAGGTTATGTTTGTATAGTTTGAAGGTTTCTTTTCCATAATATGCACAAGACAGTTGTATGCCACCTTGAATCCCATTTTGGGAGAAATGTAGGATAATAAATAAATAAATGATAAAATATCCATTTTGGTTTGCAAATAACCCAGATGCTCTGTACTTATTCATTTGGACATCCAATTATGCAGTATACCCCATTAAACTAACATGATTGCATATAATTCTGGCTCTAAAATTATTTTTCAATTGTTCTGCAAATGGTAGAAAATTACACTTTGCATACAACAGATAAATGCACCAATTTATTGTTGTTAACTTTTGCCAAGTCAACTTCAATTTATGGTGATGTCAAGTCAGCTTCACTTTCCCTGCCATAATTTCATAATGCCATTCCAATGTCATGTAGTGTTTTGATGTTTGCTATTATATAATGCCTTGTAATTAATTCACCCTTCCCTCTCATACCATGTTATTTGCTATTTGGTGTCATGTAATACTTGGAATAAGAGGGCTGGATGGAGATGTTGGAAACTGAATGAGAAAACAATGTTTTGGGAATGAAAGTATATTACTCTAATGAACCTGATGAACAGGAGAGAGCAAAGGCAGGTCAAGAGGGTGGCGGGCAGGAAGTAAGCTTGAGAAATGAACTGTTTTATTCAGCTGGCAAACAAGGGCCTTGTGCATGCAAATTTGCAATATTGCTGCTTATAAGACACCATAAATCTGACGCAACTTTTAGTCTTGCAATTTCCAGATTGTGCTGCTGTTGCTCTGAAGTTCTGGAATAAAGCTTTTACAAACTCTTAAGCTAACTCTTTTGGACTGGATTTATCCCTATGAATGAGAGAAACCTTGCTCAGATCTTGCGGATTCAAGAATATATCTTCCTTGATTGAGTTTATCCATCAGTAATGTGTTCTTCCTCGGCCCTTTTCGCACGGGCTTTCCCAGGTGAAATAGCCCCGTGAGCCGTGCGGGAGTGGGAGCGCCGCTCCGCACGACGCACTCCCACTTCCGGCGCTCTCACGGGGCTGCAGCGGCGCGAGCGCGGGGTTTTTGATTTTCGCTTTCAAGCGAAAATCACCCCGCGCTCGCTCTAACCTCCCAGCGCCCACACGCACTCACCTGTAGTGCGGTGCGTCGGGGAGGCGGCCGGGTCGCGCCTCCTTCCCTCCGCCCGTGCGGAAGGAAGGGGCGGGGCGGGGAGCTAGCGCGGCGGATGCGAGAGCATCCTGCTTCGCACGGGCGGGGGGCTGCTCGCGACAGCCTCCTGCTAGCGCGCGCGCGCGCAGGGGGGCGGGCGCGACTGTCGCTCGCTCCTGGCGCGCGCGGGGGGCGGGCGCGACTGTCGCTCGCGCCAGGAGCGAGGGACAGTCGCGCCCGCCCCCCGTGCGCGCGCGCGCGATCGGGAGGCTGTCACGAGCAGCCCCCCCGCGCGCGCCAGGAGCGAGCGACAGTCGCGCCCGCCCCCCTCGCGCGCGCCAGGAGCGACGGGCTCCTTTCTTGCGCGCGCGGGGGGGGATGGAGTCGCGAGCCGCCGCCGCCTCCGGGATGGTGCCGTTTCCCAGCTGGTTCCTTTGGCTGCGGAAGGAACCAGCAGGGAACCGGCAGGCTCCCGAACTAGGCTTTTCCCGCAAGCCGCCCGCCCCCGCTCGCGTAAAAAGCCTAGTGTGAAAAGGGCCCTCTTCTCCTACTGCCTTCTACCTTTCCAAGCGTATCTTCTCATGATATGGCCAAAGTGTGACAGCTTCAGTTTACTCATCTTGGCTTCTAGGAAGAGTTCAGTTTTGATTTGCTCTAGAACCCATGCATCTTTTTAGCCGTTAAGGGTATTTGTAGAACTGTTTTCTAGCACTACATTTCAAATGAGTTGATTTTCTACTTACCAGCTTTCTTCAGTGTCCAGCTTTCCCAACCATATATAGAAACTGGAAATACAGTGGCATGGATCATCCTAATTTTTGTATTCAGTGTTACTGTTACAAAGTTAATGTTTTTATATTCAATCTTTAGACATCAGGATCTTGTCTAGTTCCTTCATAGCTGCCCTTTCAAGTTGTTGTCTTCTTCTGGTTTCTTTACTTCAGTTTGCATTCTGAAATCACCAGGTACAGATGATAGATCCATAGAGCTTCTGTAATCTACAAAGACAGAATCACTCCAGTTCTAACTAAAATCTGTCACCAAATATAAATAAAAAGAATGGACCACAGATTGAAAATGATCAATATACATTTCAATTCCCATGAAAAGGGACACCAGGGATTGCAGTAATGATAAGAACATTGCATTAATTTCACATGCAAGCAAAGTCATGCTCAAAATTCTACAAGAAAGACTTCTACATGGAATGTGAAATTCCAGATGTCCAAGCTGGGTCAGGAAAGGAAGAGGCGCTAGGGATCATGTTGCAGACATATGTCAGGTAATGTAGTACATCGAAGAATTTCAAAAGAAAATCAGCCTATGTGCTACAGATTACAGCAAAGCCTTTGATTATGTGGACTGTGAAAAACTATGGATCGTTCTTAAAGTAAAGGGTGTGCCACAACATTTGATTGTCTTGATGCATAACCTGTGCACAGCACAAGAGGCCACTGTTAGGATAGAATATGGAGAAACGGAATGAGGTCAAGGAAGGCTACATTTTATTACACTGTCTGTTTAACATGTACGCTGAACATAGCATATGTAAAGTAGGATTAGATTCAAAGGAAGGAGGTATGAATATTGGAGGAAGGAACATCAACAATTTAAGATATGTAGATGTTACAGCCCTGCACATACCCCAAGCCTGATATGGTTTAATTGGCAAATATTATTTAATTAGCAAATACATTAATTGACATTGATATAAAATGAAACCTGAGGTGACTGGAAGGTCAGGCTAGAGACAGGAAAATTACTGACTGTAAAGTGAGATTGGAAGGCAGCATCAACTCACACCACCTCTAGGCACAACCAAAGTCATTGCCAAGCAAATTACCAGGCAACTCTGGAGACAATAGGCTTACACTGAAACTGGACATCTCTCTACAGAAAAGGGAAGTTCTCGCCAGATGGTAATTGTTTCAGCCCTATTCCTTCACATTTGGATGTTTCCCTGCTTTGTCTCTCAAACCTTTCCACAATACAGAGCTATTAAGATAGCATTACCCCTTTATCACCTAAGCACTAAAACCATTAACACCATCTGAACCTCATTTGTTTTTGTTGCAACTCTTATTATCCATTCAGCTGGGAGAACGATTCACACCTATACCTTCAGGATAGTTTTTGAATATAAAAACCCTCAGTTTTGAGCAGTTCAGTGCAGTCTCTCATTTTGCTGAATGCCACACTGTTGCCCAGATTCCCAAACAAGAACTGTCCTTGGGTGCCCACCTAAACCATATTGTCACTTTTTACCTAAACGAGTAATTATCACCTGAATCCTAAAATTCCTCTATCCACAGCTTTCTTCCCTTTGTCCTTTGGTTAGTCTTTGTGTGTGTGCAGGAGTGCTTAGATCTTTTGCATGTGTGTGTGAATATCTCAATAAAATGCACTTTTTGTTTTCATTTTGGATTCTCTGGCTGGTTCTTCCCTGCATGACCCCGTAAACATTGGTGGAAAGATCTCGTTAAGTTACCACCCTTTCACAGGCCTCCTAATTTTGAGCTGATTAGTTTCCCTCTGTCATGTGGAAATATTGGCATCGCAGTGGACCCCTGAGTCACCCACATTTTGGGGGTAACACAGATGATACCATACTGTTAGCAGAAAATAGCAAAGACCTGGAAGAATTATTAAAGAAAGTCAAGGCAGAAAGAACAAAGGCAGGTTTATAGCTGAACATTAAGAAAACAAAAGTAATAACCATAGATGTTTTATATAACCTTAAAATAGATGATGAAGACATTTAAATAATGCTTGGCTCAAGCATTAATCAGAGCGAAGACTGCAGTGAAGAAATCAGAAGAAATGCACCAATACAATATAGTTTATGTATTGTTTGCAGATTTTTACTGGACAGAGGGGCTGCCAAATGATAGTAGATGAGTCTCTTAATCCAACAGTAGTATCATCCACCCACAGGCCTTTGATACAGTGTCTATGGCATAACTGATAACCATTATGTTATTTCTACTATAAGTCATTTTTAAATTAAAAGAACAGACTGAAGATGCCGCCAGACACTTCTCCAATCCTATCTGCTCCCTATAAGGCACAGAATGGTGGTGCGGGGGGCTTCAGAGACTATATGCTGAGTCCAGAGGGTTGCTGTATGACTCAGCCTTGGGTATGTCAGCACACAGAGCAACTATATTATGCTGAAGGATTGAAGCCTGTGTTTAAAGCCATTGCAGTATAATCTTTTATCTACCCCACCAGTAATCTCTGCAAAACATAAAGGAGAAAATGCAAAATGAGTGCAGGTTTCTGATCTGTACCTCCAACTATAACATATATTTTATTTTATTTTACTTTTTTATCTATATAGCACCATCTGTGCACATACACAGGTAGGCACATATTTATCCCAAGCGGCATAGTTTTTAAAATAGGCACATGGACACAACAGGTGAAGGAAGAAAATGGAAGCATTGATAGGCAAAGGAAGAATATTGCCATAAACCTGAAAAAGACAACAATATAGCAAGATAATCATAAGCTTGATATCGTATTAGTTTTGAAAATAATGGTTCTGTTTTATATACTGTCAAACTAGTCCTAAAATAGAACCACTGTATTGTTAACATAATTGAGCATTCCTGCAGTCATAATTAGCACCATTTCAATTTGCCCTAAATAGCCAGCGATTTTCCCTGTGTCCTAAATAGCCACCAATCTACCTCTCTTTAATGTTAATGGAGCAGAGTAGGGCATGAGTATTTGCAATTTGGAGGAGCTGAGGGAGTCGGCATGGATCATTAACACAGGAAAGTTTTCATTACCAAGGGACAAGAGATTCTTTCTTGGATCAGTTCTTGCAAAAGACGACAGGAGGAGACAAGAGTCGTAATATAAAATTAACCCTTGCCTCAAACTGCCAGAAGCCTTTCAAAATTGCGAAAATCAAAACAAGGTAAAAAGGGGGAGGGGGAAATCTGAGCGACTTACTGGTAATTTTGTATTTTTATATCCAAGCAAATTTCAATTAAGAAGCAATTTGCTTAAAAAATTTGGTATGACTAGTTGTTGGAACTGTACAATCTGAGTTACAATTCACAGTCCTGGTTGTATAAACTGTTATGTAATTTAGCTCAAGTGTAGTGTGCAGAACTGTTGAACACAAATAGCCCTCAAAGGATCTGTTAAACTAATCAACAACTCAGTGTAGAATAAATATTAACCTTCTTGTTTTTGTTTACCATTAACAAAGTTATCCTAAGCCTCTTTCACTCTTTCTCTCTCTCTCACACACACACAGACACAGGCACACACACAATTTTGCACACTCACACATAGAGAAGCCCTAGCTATCTCTTTTCTGTTTGTGAAGTATTCTACTATAATGGTGTATTTTTAAATTTATTTATTGAAATATATAATACTATAAAAACATTTACAAAACAATAACAAAACATTTACAAAACATAAAATATAAGGGGTTGTTCCTTGATCTTACCTTGTCTTATGATATTCAGGAGATGGTGCCATTTGTAAACTTACACTTAGTTAGCCAGCTGCCACTTTAATGCAGCTGCTCTAAACTGTTTCTATGCTCTGGTTGCATCACATTTAGACATTTATAATACATTCTACATATGGCTATTCTGGAGAAAAATCCAGGAGGTTCAAAAGGGAAAGGTAAGTTACTATCCAGACCACAGCACTGAGATCATATCACTTCAATATAAAATGTCTGTGTTGTTGTTGTTGCTGTTGTTGTTGTTTTATCAATGTTTTATGGACTCCATTCTAAGTATTGCTTTTAATATCTGAGACCCTAAATGGCTTTGGACCCAGCCACCTAAGGGTCTGAGAACCAGAATGGTGTAGTGGTTTGAGCATTGGACTATAACTCTTGAGATCAGGGCTCAGATCTCCACTCAGTCATGGAAACTAACTGGTTGACCTTGAGCAAATCAAACTCAGCCTCAAAGGATGACAAAGGCAAAATCCCTCTGAACAAATCTTGCCAAGAAAAACCATGATAGGTCCACTTTACTTGGAAACTACTTCAAGGCACAACAACAACATGTTACTGCAGCCCAGGCCTACCCAGAGATAGCACTTGATATCATTTTGATATCAAACCATTTGGCCTTCCTCTGCCACCCCTCTCCACATGTTTGCGAGGCCTCCGGACAAGTACATAAACAGGCGAGGCCGATAATTGCTGGACATTCCATTCCCCACCTAGGCAGGCAGAACTGAGTCAGTTCGTCGCTTCAGGGACCTCTCCGGCAAACACCCTTTTGCTTATGCGCAATACTAACAAAGGCTCCCCTGCCCCGAGCAGGCAGTCACACAAAGCTGCACTAAGCACTCTGTATTTGCATACTGGCTACACTATTGTTGATTTGGCGCTAAGCCAATCATGCTAAACTCCGACCTTTCCAAAGCTTTGTCCCACTCCTAAACTGCATTGTTCTCACCGAGTAAGGTATGGCCTGCAATCACAATTCACCCTATATAAACCCCCCGATTCCGAGACCACCTCGGATTGCTCCCGAGTTCCAGACCATCTTGCTGCCGTTTCATTTGGTGAGCTCCCCTCAGCGAACTGCGCTGAGCTTTCTACTCTGCACCCCAATGAACTCTATCTTCATATCTCTCCAGGACTACGAGACAGGTGTCGTATCACCCATTTCCCTCCAAAAATCCCTATTTCTCATTCTTTAGTTAGCTGTGTGATTGTGGTGTCTTTACTGTTTGTTTGTCTTTCAATAAAACATCGTTTTTGCAATTTTAAAATCGTCTGACTGCTTGACTGACCTGACCTCGTAGACTCTGGGTTGCAAGATCCTGCTATATTACCCTGCCTCTCTCTAACTTTAGTGAGTGCTCCAGCTAATTTCCCCCAAAGTTGTGTTATTGTAGTTTGGTTATTTGGGCACCCCTCCTGGGACCCCCAGAGAACAGAGTAACAGAGTGGTGGAGCAAAGCGGGCAGCCCCGGTACCCCTAATTTGAGAAGGAGTCCGGAACCTCCTCAAATCGTGCATTACTGACCTAGGGAACAGTAAGCCGAGCTGTTTTAGAACGCTGGTAGGCAGGCAAGTGTGTGCATGACTTCTGTATGTGTGAAGTAACTATCGGGTGGATATCTGTTCCCCTCTCTTTCTTTGTCTTGCCCTGGGAATCACCTCCCTGTCTATCGTGGGCTGGGATCCTAAGTGTTGAGGCCTAGCACATTAGGAACAGTCCACATTCATACAACACTCTAGCAGCAAGGCACACGAAAAGCACGTAAGGAAGGAGCAACCCCTCTTGCACTCCTTCCTCTGCCTCCCTTGAGTTTTGTTTGTTAAAGTTAGAGAAGGCGCGGGTGCGTCCCGGCTTCTCAGTCCTCGGGTGCGTCCCGACTTCGCTATAGGTGTGGGTGGAACCCCGACCTGGTTTAGGGTTTTAAGAGGTTTGTCCCAAGGTGTAGGAAAGTGACCCTCACACGAAAAAATGTTAGGGATGGTTTGGCTTTGGTTCCTTTCCCCCCGCTGCTTGGCCAGGCAGCGTAGTAAGTTCCTTGGCGTCCGTCACCCCCCTTCAGGCAGGCAGAGTACTCCTGAGGGTTCCCTGGGTCTAGGTGACCTCCCCGTCTGCCAACCGTTTCCTCGTCCTCTCGTCCCCAGTGCTGTCGAGGTGTAAAACCAGGCTTGGGTGTACCAGAGTGACTTTGTTTGGGCAGGTTGGAGATAGGTTCCCATCCTTCTTTCCTAGAGTAGTTCCAGAGAGTTCGTCTCCCGTAGTTCCCCAAGGGGTCTAGGTGACCCTGCCCATCCGTCCAGTTCCTGGTCCTGTTTTTGTAGTAGTAAGTTTAGTGTGTTTTGTGTAGAAATGGCAAAGGAGAGCCCGGTCACAATTAAGGACCTCATGTGCGAGGAGGAGGTCCGAGGAAAGTTAGAGCAGTGGGTGTTGAGTAAGGGGAAATGCCCTTGGAAGGACTCTGTCTTCCAGTCAGCCAATCCCTTTACCTCACTCCATGAAGTGTATGCCCTGGCGCACAAATCAAAGAATATGTTCAGGCCATCCAAGGATGCGTTGGCCGCTTGGGGACTTTGGCTTGCAGCCAGAGACGTTAGTGGTGCCCTAGTAGAGACCCGGAGGAAGCTAGCAGAGATGGAAAAGGAGAATGCCTGGCTTCATGCCCAGATTAAGGCACTGCAGGCAGACAAGGTAACTCTTGCTTCTGTCGCGCAGGCCTCCACACAGAAGCTCAGTGATCTCATGTTAATGGCCCAAACTTGGGAGGAGAAAGCCCAAGCCTTAGAGGCTGAGCTGAATCATGCCTGGGCTTCAGCCAAGTTCATGGTTGGGCAAGTTAAGGAACAGCAGGAGGCTGTTAGTCATGCAGCTTACCATAAGCAAATTGCTGCACTGGAGAACCAGCTCCAAACACGCAAGGCCCTGGTTTTGGCTGTGTGCCCAGAGCTGCTCCCAACATTCACCCAGGACTTTTCTGGGGAGCCCCTGCCAGAGGACGCTCTGGCCTCCCCTCCCATTAATCCGGACTGGAACGACCCTACGGTCCCAGTCCACCCTGTAGAGACACGGTCCATGACTCGCAGGACTGTCCCTGCAGGAGAAGGCAGTTCTGAGAGAGCAGAGACACAGGAGATGCAGGTCACAGAGACTAGAGTCCCCTGGAGTGCCACTGAGGCTAAGGCCATCACGGACCAACTGGGTCCCCTAACTCGGTCCACAGAAATCATGTGGTTGAACGCAGTGAAACACTCTCACCCGACAGCCAATGGTCAGGACCTGACCCAGCTGGCCTGGCTCTGCATGTCCCCATCTGAGCTCCCTGATCTTGAGTGGGTCATGGCGGCTCGAGGCCTGGTTAGGCTCGAGGTCCATGACTGGATGAGGAAGGTAGTGAAGATCCTTTGGCCCGGACAGAATGCAAGCATGCTCTATGTCATGGAGCAGCAGGGTCCTCGTGAGAACCCTGAGGCTTCCTTTACGCAGAAGCAGCTGCTTGCAATTCTGGTTGAGAAGGTTCCCCTGACTACCTGTGGATACAACTTCGACACTGTGGAGTTCAAGACTCTGCTATATGGAGGCTTGAACCACGAGATGAAGATGGCCCTAGGTCTGGTGGATCCAGCCACGACTTCCTGGGAGGACTTTGGGAACAACCTCTGTCGGATTGCTGACCTGGTACGAGAGGCTGGCTCCCTCCGTCCCCCTATCAAGGCCCACAAGAAAGATGCAGGGAATTGGGAACCCATATCGGAGGTGACGTACTCCAACTATGGGTCCCATTCCCAACACAGGAAGACAGCGCCGAATTCTGTTCCATGTGGGAATTGGAACTCATGCCCAGCTCCTCAACAGGACAGGCAGGGGCAAGGGACAGACCCTTGCAGCCAGCCCGGCAAGATAGGGAGTCCCCCACAGCAGCCCACTGCCCCCAAACAGCCCTCTGAGTCTGGATCTCCCAGGGAGACATCTGGTGGCTATGATCCCACAGCCCAGACGTACTCCTTGGACAGAGTTAGAATCTGGGGCATGCTTGGCAGGTTCGGACTGGACATGAGCCAGTTCGACAAACGGTCCACGTTGGAGGTCTTGGAAGCTCTGGACAAACAGCTTTCTGCAGGTGTTAAATAGCCAGTTCAGGCTGTGATGAACGGCCCACCTCTGGCAAGATACTACCCGACTTTAGACTTGCAGGACTAGGGGTGCCCTCGATCCAGGAAGCTTCCCCGCAACGTTGTGGCCAAGTTGAGGCCAGACAAGTGGGGAAGGTTCTGGGTGAAGGCAGGCATAGGGACCGAGGGGGGGGGAACTCCTGCCACCCTTCTTGTTGATTCCAGGGAGGCACCGAATGTGCTGCACCCTAAATTGGTTAAGCACGGTGAACCCACTCCCGAACGTGTCCAGCTTTCTAGATAGGGAGGGGGGGTCACCTCGCCCGAGCTTGGAAGGACATCCTGATGTCCATAGAGACTTTCCGCTTTCAGCTGTGGGCTTGTAAGAACCGAGGCGAGGATGATGGCCTTTTGGGCATCGGCTTCTTTCGGGGAAACAGACTCACAGATGACTACGCAAACGGGTTTCTGTGGAAGTTAGACCAGAGACCAGAGGAAATCTCGGCCGTGCACCACTGTGCCGGCATTAAAGCTCCCTCCCGCGTACGTTGTTTGACTAGTGACCCATGGGTGAAGGCTTTCCCAGATGTCTGGATTAAGGATAAAATCAAGTGCGGGACTGTAAAGGAGGCTAGTGTCTTGATAGAGGGCCGTGATCCCCTGCCTCAAAAACAGTACAGATACCCAACCGAGGCCGAAGAAGGCATAGGGAAAACCATGGACGGGCTCCTCCAGTGGGATGTAATAACCCCTATGCAGTCAATTTGTAATGCACCCTTGTGGCCAGTACTAAAATCTGATGGCAAAACATGGAGGATGACTGTAGATTTCAGAGCTTTGAACTCTGTGACTCCTCCCATGGCACCGGTTGTGGAGAAGTATAGTGAAATCCAGTCCGCCATTGTGGCAAGAGCTAAGTACTACAGTGTTATTGATTTGGCAAACGCTTTTCACTCAATTCCACTCCACGAGGCGTGTTGGTATAAATTCGCCTTCACGTTCCAGGGCCAAAAATACGTGTTTAAACACATGCCCCAGGGCTTCCACTCCAGCCCGAGCATTTGCCACGCACACGTGGTTAAGATGTGGAACAAGCTGCAGCCAGCTTCAAGGTCACACATCTTATCCTACGTGGACGATATTTTGGTCCATTCCAATACTGAAGAAAAGACTCAGGAAATTACCAGTGAAGTGTTAGGGATTATCTGTGACACTGGTTTCAAGGCCAATAGGGAAAACCAGTTGGTGTCCACGGAGGTGAAATACTTAGGTCTTTGTCTAGACACCAATGATCGCACTGCCGATGTGCAGCGGGTAGAGGTGATCTCAAAGTTGCCAGCCACCACTGATGTGCACTCCCTGCGTTCCCTCCTTGGGACATTCAACTTTTCTAGGGATTTTATAGAGTCTTTCGCCGCCAAAGTGAAGCCTCTGTATGCCCTACTAAAGAAGAATGCCAAGTGGGACTGGGGACCAGCACAATAGCAGGCATTTGCCCAACTTAAAGAGCACCAGTGCTTGCACACCCGAACATGGCCAAGCAGTTCCTCATTCAGTCAGCCACCTCTGACAAGAGCATAGGGGTGGTCTTATCACAGCAACAAAATGGCACTCAGCATGTGATAGCACATGCCTCCCGAAATCTGGATCCACACGAGACCAAATTTAGTCCCTGTGAGAAGACATGTCTCTCTCTTATCTGGGCTCTAACACATAGGAAGTTTATGATTGGAAGTTCCCGTGTGATTGTCCAGACCCCACATACAGACCGCTTAAGTACATCCTTTTGGGGAAAGTCCAGAATGGCCACGTCCAATGCCAGGATTGCCTAATGGACTGTTTCCTTGGTGTCACGTGGGGTGGATTTTCAGAAGCAGCCGCAGGACCCACCAGCTCCAGATGGTCTAGTTGTGACCAGAGCCACGCATCAGTGCCCTTTACCACCATTGAACTCTATGACTGGCCAGTGGAATGGGGAGCCTCCCTTCAGGAAGCTCAGTTACAGGGCTTCATTTGTTGGTTCTGTGACAGGTCATCCATGCACATGGACGGTAGCCCATGGACAGGCTATGAAGCAATCCGCATCACAGACTCCTTCACCTTACAGGGGAAAGCCTGGCTACACTCTAGCCAAGCAACAGAGATAGAAGCTCTGAAAGCCATTTTGGAACATGAGCCGCTTGACTGCCCCCTGGCCATTTATACAGACTCCTATTGGACAGCTAAGGCTGCTACCATCTGGTTGCCAATTTGGCTCCAAAATGATATTAAAACATCTGATGGGAAGCCCATAGCCCATCTAGAGAAGTGGGTCCGTATTGCAGCCCAAATTGAGGAACGGGTTGCCCCTGCTTGGGTAGCTCATGTCAGAGGACACCAGAAAAAGTGTACGGCTACCTGCATTTGGAACACCAGGGCAGACGCCATAGCATGAGATGCAGCCTTGCAGGATGATGGGGCTCCCATTGCCACTATTAACGTTAACCCAAAGGAACAGCTAATCCCTCCCGTGTTTGATCTAGGGATATTGCAGAAGGGTGACTCAGAAATTTTGGAGTTGGCCAGGAAAGGTTCGGATGAGTCTTGCCAGCTCAAGATCTCCCAGCTAGATGGAGTGTATTGGACTATTGATGCCAGTGGCCAACGCCACTGAATCGTGTTGCATTATATGAACATATAATAAACTCCTCATTTCACAATTTCACATCTCAGTATATGAGAAAAGTAGAGTTCTCAGTAAACTGCTTCAAAGTTTAGACTAAGTCTGTCTTGCATTTGCCCTTGGGAATGTTTTGCAGTAATCAGTGTCGCCGTATTATCGGCCTGCCTGTAACATGGCACAGCTGTGTAGCCTTGTGTGTTTTAGAACACAGCTGTGTTATGGCTATCAGTTGTTATTCATGCATGTTTTCCTGGTTTCATGTACCATATAACAGCAAGCTGCGTGAGAAGTCTTGCTCTTTTTTCTTCTCTGCTTTTTGCCTTGCTAGGATGTTTAATCCTCCTGTCACTTAATTGGTCTGATTTATAACCTGCAATAAATGTAGTAGAATTGCTAGTTTGGCTTCAGGAGTGTTTATTTTACTTAACTCTCTAGGTACTAGGCAAGAATGAAGCGGGCTTTTTCCCCTTATTTTTGCAACAAATCGTACCCAAGGACCTCTGCAGTGATATTACTCAGTTTGTGCATGAGCAGGGACACCAAGGGCAAACCATGACTCTGGACCAGGTGGGGGACACTGGGTGGTGGCCGCAAGTTAAGCAGGATGTCGACCAGTGGGTGGAAAACTGTTTGGCTTGCACCATGGTCAGCGCTGACCCCACCGGCCCTAAGGCACCCATCCAGCACCAGCGCATCGAGGGTCCCTGGTAACGCATCCAGATAGACTTCATAGGTCCGTTACCCACAACCCTGCATGGGAACAAGTACTGCTTAACAGTCATCCATTCAGCAAATGGATCGAGGCCTTTCCTTGTAGAAACAACACGGCAAGCATAATTCACCCTATATAAACCCCCCGATTCCGAGACCACCTCGGATTGTTCCCGAGTTCCAGACCACCGTGCTGCCGTTTTGTTTGGCGAGCTCCCCTCAGCGAACTAGAGGGGAGCTTTGAGTCTTAAGAAGCACTTCTGGTATGCCCGTGGGATGAATGTCTGATAGTGAGAGCAAGCCCCCACATTATGACCTTTGGCTAGGCATAACAGGCACTTCAATTTGCCATCTTTTTTGAGGATCTTAGCCCCGCTAGAAGTATATTTCTTGAAAGAAGCTAAAGAAGTTATCTCTGAAACAACTCACCTTCCTGTCCAAAACCAAATTAAATCCATTACCAAAGCCAAATAAGTCCATAAGTCAAGTCAGAAGATAGAATCTGAGGACCAAACCAAAACACAATCCAAAGAGAAGTAAAAGAGAAAATCCAAGCCAAAATCACCATAAAGATAAACCAAATGTAGCTCAAGAACAGTTCCGATGATGATGATGATGATGATGATGATGATGATGATGATGATGATGGTGATGTAGCAGATGAAAAGGAACTGAGGGACTGAGTCACATGTACCAGTGCACTGGTCACATGTACCAGTGGAGGAGGGACTACTGCCAAAACACTTACATAAGAACTCTAGAAGGTTCCAAATGCTGCACTACACAGACACAGATAAACCCATTTGTGTGGAGAAACACAAGAGAGACACCATGAAAAAGTTGTTACTGTAATTACAGTCGTGACTGTGATAACACCATTCCGGTTTATTCCAGCAAAAAAAAACTAGTTAGCAGAATATAATAGATTATTTCAAAGTTCTGTGCAAATTGGAAGGTCCCATCACAAATGGAGTGCTCTTCAGCAATCCTACTGATATAAATAAAGTAATACCAGATACAAGTTTCTATAAAGAAGATACCAAAGTTTTATGACTATAAAAGTAATCTGAGTCTTTTTATGGTCAAGGCTGATACCTCCATTGCTATGAGCTACTCCTCAGCATGTCTGAAATTAAATCATAATGAAAATATATATCAGAATAAACCAAGAAGAAGTTACTTTTAGGAAACCGAGTTATCAAAATTTTTAGTCCCAATGTATTTATAGGTAGCCATTGCTAATTTAATCTGTGGGGACAGAACTTCCCATAAAACTTCAACAAAGAATTCATGATCTGGTCCCTCCTCCCCAGGAACTTCATCAGCTAAGACTCCCAGTATTGCTTTCCTTTGCAAATAGGTCTCTCAGTACTCATGAAGGTACTGCCTTTTATTCATAAAAATATGTACCACACTTTTCCCTCGGGGAAAAAAAACTGCCAACAAGGCAATCATCCAATCTTTCATGGTAGTTCCATGGGAAGACATGCCTGAAAGTTAAATCTCCAGGGCAGAAGCATGCATAGGACTGACACATGCCCTAGCTAACTGGGTCAAATTGCTCCCTGTCCAGTGCTCTGACTGTCGTTAACCTGGGTTGCCAAAAATACAGCAGCAGCCTTTGCCTCCTCTAACTGCATTGCTAAATCCATCTCCTGTACTTTCTCATTAGCCATTGTAGTTTTAAAAAGTGGGAACTCTTGATTCAGGGTTGACTTTTCCTGTCTTTCACTGTTGAATTCTGTTCAAACTGCTTCTTTTCCTCCCCACACTCCTTAAATTTCTTTTTCCACTCATTTCCAAGCTGATCAATACTTTCCTGGCTCTCAAGTCTCAATTGTTCTAGCTGACCCTGAAGGTCTGTAATAACAGGCTTCTTGCTCCTGTCTAACTTCTTGCAGATCCCTTAAAGCTTTCCACATTCTCCTAGCTGCAACAGCCAATTTTGGCTGCCTGTGAAGCCTAAAGCCATGGAAATATTCAGCAAATTGTCTGCAGAGCTCAGCTTTGACATCCTTGACTATTTTGAAATGCCCAGGGCACTTTATGGATTTGCCCCAATTCATTCTCCACTGCCTAAGCTTACCCACCTTCTCTGACCTTCTGCCATTTTACCCTGCGAAACTCAAAAATCAATTTGAGAAAAATTCCAATCAAAAGAAGTACTTCTGATTGAATTGTCACCCAAAAGATATAAGTGAGTTCAGCAACACATATTGCATGCTCGCATTCTCCACCAAAAATGTGATGAGAGCTGTGCACTGGCTTTACTGGTTTGGAAAAAAAGCTCTCTCAGCTACTAAGTCACTCTTCTCTCTCTGCAGAATCTTACAGGCTGTAGACAACAACACAATGGTACACTACCAAAACAAACAAGGTGGAATGAAGTCCAACACCCTGCTGGATCTCATACTCTGTCTATAGGACTGGTGCATCTGCAGAGGATGCACCTTATCAGCAATTCTTATCTGCTTATCTCCTTATCAGCAATTAATCTTTTGGATGAGAAGAGCATCTCAGCAGATGCTGTCAGCAAAGCACAAGTTTCTTGCCACAAGTGGAGATTCATCCAAGCAAGTTCCTGAAGGTCTTCAGGAGATGAGAGGTGGATCTCTTCACCACATTTCAGAACAACCAGTTCCTCTTGTGCTTGTCAAAAGAAGGACTCATATGACAATATCTTCCTGTTTCATTGGGGAGGCCCCATTGTGTACATTTTTTCTCCATTTCCCCTCATTCCCTCATTTTACACACCATTTTTAAAATCCAAAATTTGAAAATAGAAATCTTTCAATGAGTCTCTGTCTCTCTCACATGCAAACACACAAAAATACACACATACATATACACTCACAAATATTCACACTCCTGAACTGTACGCCATTTGCAGTGACATGAGGGAGGAACCAAGGCATGACAGATTCAAACCTCATCAATCTGGGCACACAGCCACATCAGCATTGTCCCAGTTAGTTAAGACAGCCAGGGGCCAACAGAGATGATGTTAGGCTGGCTGATGTCTGAATCCAAATACCTCCAAGCCTATGGGTGCTGGAAAATTCTTAGGAATATCAGAATCTGGGCCTAATATTGTGTCATTATTATGATTATGTCCCAGTTGAAATAACATGGCCCTTCCTTTTCACCTGCTGTCCCCTTCTTTACTCTTCTGCCAGTAGATCTTGACCAGAAGAGAAGTTCTGCTGGCAGATTGTTCTAGCAGCAGATCTTTGGTATCAGCTGTGAAAAGAGGGCTTTGCTGGAAGAAAATTTCTGCCAACAAAAAAACCATGTGCCTAATTCCAACCCCTTCAGTTGACACATACTTGACTTCTACTTGCACTGCCTGTTTTAACTATTCTCTGTGGGTTTTTCCTTCTGAATTGCACTTTTGGAAAAAAATTCTACTTCCACACATATATCTGTCTATTTACCATTTATTTTAATTTTTTAGAAGCACACATTTGACTCACAATGGCACTGACTGAAGAAAACATCAATATGTTTGTCTGTGTGTGTGTTAAAAAAAAAAGAATTGCAGGTAAAATCAAAGACCATAATTGTGTGCTTAAATAAACAGAATTAAGCACAGCATAATTTAGTTCAGCAGCCAACAAGCCAATCTAAATTGGAGTAGGGATGGGGGACTTTTAAAGTTACTTATGTGACTCTAATTGATTTGATAGTGAAAGGAATAGAAAATACTTCTCTGTCTCTTTCCCCCTTCCCAAGATTTTGCAGTTTACACATTTAAAGTCTTTTGAGGGATATATACACAATATTTATTCCTATCACTACCTATTTAAAGCCCTTAATGGAAATTTAGTACATCTTGCTTTCTAAATGATGAGCAGATCTTATTGTGTGCATGCATACATATACCCTTAGCTCCTCTCTTATCATCTGTCCTCTCATTCCCCCCAGGTTTCCCTCCACTTAACAAAAGGTTCTGTTGTCACTTTGACATCAGTTTCAAACATTCTTTCAGACTGTCTCAGAAATGTTCTTGTTTTCATTTGTCTTAGTTATTTTTTTCCCTTCTGTCATTCTTTTTCTGATTTACATTAACTGCTATTCACTTCTTGCAGCACCACAGTGTTTCTGATTTCTACGTATGGATGGATGTGAAAGCTGGACAGTGAAAAAAATTGACAATGACTCATTGCAAAACAAGATAATGTTTAGTAAAGCAAAAAGGAATGGGGAAAGAGGTAGATTGCAGGTGGATTGACTCAATCAAGGAAGCCACAGCCTTGAGTTTGTAGGCCATGAACAGAACTGTTAATAACAAGGTCTCTTGGAGGACTTTTATTTGAAGCTGACTTGATAGCACATAATGACCTCAACAAAGTTAATTTGAAAAGCAGGGTCCATTTTATAATGACAGTTTTGGTACTTTACCCATATTTGTGTTAATCTGTGTTAATTTTTTTTAAAAAAATTTATTTTGGTTTTGCTTTACTACTCATTTTCTTCTTCCTTTGTAATATTAATTGTGCTTTTTTCTGACTTCTTTGCATATCCTGTATGAGGATATTTTAAATTTAATTTTAAATTGTAAATTTAATTTTTGCTCAATACATTCATGAATTTAACCATTCCTCCTCCCCATTTTTATTAGCTATATTTATGCTGGTATTCTTCCCACCTCTGTTTGACTCACTTTTTTGTGGACGTTGACAACAACTCTTATTATGAAAGGAATGGAATTATTTTTATATTGTATTTTCCTGCCATTTCTTTCTTATTGCAATATCCTTTAGAAAAAATAAACCCTTTGACAATTATCTGTGGATTTCATTCCTTCTTCCCCCTTCCTTCTTTGCACATGTCTCTTACCAACTTTTATTGTATACATTTTCCATGCTGTTTTCTTTTTTTAATTAAATTTTATTAAAACATTAAAATAATAGATTTATATAATCAGTATTAAATTACATACTTACTTATACTTATCCCTACATAATCCATATCTTCCATTCCACCATATTTAATCCATAGTACATAATTCAAAGAAACAATACATAGCACATATCTCTGTTGATTCAAATCTTCTCATTTTTAAATAAATGTATTTAAAATATACAAATATAGTTACTTCCTACTTATCTTTTTCCTGCTTATTCTTTGAATTATTATAGTTACCTCTGTATCAACCTTTCATTTCAGTTACGTATCTGCAAATTTTTAACCTTCTATTTTCTTATCCTGTTGTTGGACCACTCCTAATATTTCTGTCTGTCTTTTGTTTCCCTTTTCCATTCTGGCCAGGGTGACTCTCATTATTCTTGATACACTATTATAAGTATGCTGTTTTTTTAAAAAATAAAATATGCAGTCCACCCTACACATTCAAGAATTCCTCTTTCACGGATTTGATTATTTACAAGCTAGTAGGTGCTGCCTGACTAGCTTGCCTCCTCATCCCTGCTGCTCTTTGTCTGCTGTCCTGCCAACAGTGCCAGCCCATCAACTTGTTACCACAGTTGCTAGCCAGGATTTGTGGGATATTAGATATCACGTTGATATCAATAATTTGGCCTTCTTTACCTATTCCTCTCCATGTGCTGCAAGGTCCCCCGGACAAGCTCGCAGACAGGCATGGCCGCTAATTGCTGTAATATTCCACACAAATACAGGCAGGCCAGAAATAGCCATCCTGCTGCTTCAGGAGAGCTGAAGGCAAGTTTCCTATTATGTATGCACACTACTTACAAAGAACTCCCTGCCCCGAGCAGGCAGCTTGATTAGACGAATACTCATCTGTCAAGCACTCCACGTTTGCATACTGTCTACACTATTGACAGTTTGGACTTAACTCAATCATGCTAAATTCTGACCTTTCGGAGGCTTTGTCTCTGGCCTGAAACTCATTGTTTTCCCCAAGTACGGACTAGCCTATGGCCACATTTCCCCCTATAAGAACCCCTGACTTTGGGAGCTTCTTCAGATCGCTCCCACCTTCCATCCCGCCTTGCTGCTGCTTTGCTTAGAGACCCTTCCCCTCTGTCCCACGTAATGAGAAACTCCATACCTACGAACCTCTGCTGCACACTACCTGAGCTTCAGGACAGGTGTAGGATTACCCAAACCAACAACTCCTCTTAAAAATCCCTCTATCCCACTCTAACCTTTATTTCTCTAGTTATCTGAGTGAGTGTGCTGCATATAGCATTTGATTGTATTTTAATAAAAATCACAATTATTATTTCACTTTTGTTTGCTCCTTGACTCGGCCTGACCCCTTAGACATTGGGTAAAAGATCTCGCTCCATTGCTCTGCCTCTCGTATTGCTAGCGTGTGCTCTTTGACTAATTTCCCCAACTTGTATAATTTGGAGCACACTTAGGTGTCCCTCACGGGACCCCCAGAAATTAGGATAACAAACTCCTTTTCCACCTTTCCTGAGCCAGATTTTAAAACCCTTCCCAGCCAATCCGCCATCTCCCCTTCTTTTCCTCCCAATCATCCTCTCAATTTCCTGGAGGCTTGGGGAGAAGAGGAATAGGGCAAAGGAGTGGATAGTCTTGGTGGGGTTTAAAATCTGGCTAAGGTGAAGGGAGAGTAAAAATGGTTTGAAAGAAGAGGAGTGGAGGGAAGGAATCAATGGTCTGGAAGGGGTTCAAAATCTGGCTGAGACGAAGGCACAGTAAGGAAGCCTTGGGAGAAAAAGGAGTGGAGGTAAGGAATCCAGAGTCTTGAATGGACTAATATTCTGGCTAAGAGAAAATAAGAGTAAAGGAGGCTTGGGGAGGAAAAACCCTACCCTTAACTCTAGCCCTAGCTTAAGCTAAACCTAGACCTAACCTTAGTCCTAGGCAGAACCCTAGCAAGACAAAGACCCAGACACAGCCCTAGCCCTGCATAGAACTGACCCTAGTTCTAACCATAACTGTAGCCCTAACCCTACATAGACTTAATTCTAGACCTAACTCCAATGTAAACCTAACCCCAATGCTAGTGCTGACCTTAGCCTTAAACCTAACCCTAGAACTAAACCTAGCCCTAGCCTTATTCCTACCAAGAAATAATAGAAGCCATAACCATAGTCCAAATCTAGTCCTACCCTAGAGTAAACCTAGACCTGAACCCTAGACCTAGCCCTAGTCCTAACCCTATCCCTATCCCTGTCCCTAACCCTTATTTGAAACTAGCCCTAACCATAACCCTAGACCTAGCCTTAACCCTAACCCAAACCTGAACCCTAGTCCTACAATAAGCCATAACTCTAACCCTAGCCTTAGTGCTAACCCTACCCATAGGCCCAACCCTAACCCCAAAACTAACCCTAGCCCTAGCCCCCACCCTAGCCCTAAGCGCAGCTCTAGCCCTAGCCCTAGTCCTGGCCCTAACCCTAACCCTAACTCCAGATTTAGCCCTAACGTTAACCCTAACCCTAGCCTCAAAGCTAACTGGAGCCATAAACCTAAACCTACCCTAACCCTAGTCTCAACCTAATCCTAACACTAGCCCTATCACTAACCCTAGCCCTAGCCTTAGCCCTAGTCTGAAACTTAACTATAACTTAAGACTTAACCTCAACCATAGCCCTAACACTAACCAAAGCCCTAATCATAACCCTAGCACTAACCCTAGTCATGGACCCAATCCTAACCATAGGCCTAACTCTAACCCTACTCTAGCACTAACCCTAGCCCTAACACTAACACTAGTCTTAGCTCTAACCCTAACCCCAACCTTATCTTTAGCCCTAACGCTAATGCAAAACCTAACCCTAGCCCTGGCCCTGAGCCCAGACCTAGCCCTAACGCTAATGCTAACCCTAACCCTAAAGCTAACTCTAACACTAACCCTAACCATAGCCCAACCCTATCCTTCTAAGCCTACTCTAACCCTAACCCCAACCTTACCCTTAACCTAAGGCCTAAAATTAAACCTAGCCCTAGCCATAATCCCAGCCAGAGCCCTTATACTAAACCTAACCCTCACTCTCACCCTAGCCCAATCTCCAGCCCTAACCCTAACCCTGACCCAAGATCTAAGCCTAGCCCTAACTCTAGCCCTGAAGGAAACCCTAACTCTAACCCTAATCATAGTCCTAGCCCTAGCATGAACTTTAATTGTAGCCCTAACTGTAATACCAACACTAACTCTAGCCCTAGTCCTCAATGAAACCCTAGCCCTAGCCCTAAACCTACTTAGCCCTAACCCTACCCAAACCCTAACAATAGCCTTAGCCTTAACACTAACACTACCCCTAAATTGAGCCATAACCCCAAACTTAGACCTAATCCTAACCCCTAACCCCAGCCCTAACCCTAATCCTAAACCGAACCCTAACTCAAACCTGAGCCCTAATCCTAGCACTAACCTCAGCCATAGCTGTAACACTAACCCTCATCCCTAGCCCTCACCCTATCCCTCACCCTAACCCTAATCTTAGCCTTAGTCCTAACCCTAATCCTACCCCTACCCCTAGCCCCAGCCCTTATCCTAACTCTAAGTTTGACCTTATCCCTAACCATAACCCCTAACCCCAATACTTAACCCTAGCCCAAGCTCTAACCCTACTCTAACCAGAGAGTTAACACTAGCCCCTAACCTAACCCTAGCCCTAGCCCTAGCCCTAGCCCTAACCCTATCCCTAACACTAGCCTTAGTCCTAACACTAGTCTCAACACTAATCCTAGCCATAACTCTAACCCTAACCCTAGTACTAATCCTAACACTAGCCTTAGCCCTGATACTAACCCTAACTGTAACCCCCTAAGCCCAACTCTATCCCTAACCCTAGCCTTAGACCTAACAGTAACCTTAACTCTAACTATAACACTAACACTAAACCGAGCTCTAAGCCTTGCCCTAACCCTAACCTTAACCCCTAAGCATAAACCTAGCCCTAACCCTAACTTTACCCTGAACTGTACTATAACCCTAACTCTAACACTAGACATAACTGTAGCCATAGCCCTAATTAGAGCCCTAGCCCTAATCCTAGCACTAACTCTAGCCCTAGCCTTAACCTTAAGCATATCCCTAACACTAATCCTATCCTAGCCCTAACCCTATCCTTAGCCTTAATGCTAACACTAGCCCTAACCCTAACTCTACCCCTAACCCTAGCCCTAAATCTATCCCTATCCCTACCCTAGCTCTAAACCTAGTGCTAACCCTAACTCTAGCTTTACCCTAAATTTAACCGTAGCCTTACTCTAACCCTATCCCTGTCCCTAACTATAGCCCTAGCTCTAGCTCTAACCTCAGCACAAGCCCTAACTCTAAACCTAACCCTAGCCCTAGCCCCAACACTAACTCTAATATAACCCTATAACCCTAGCCCTAATGATAAAGTTAACCCTAACACTAGCTTTGGCACTACCCCTAGCACTAAGCCTAATGCCAGCCCCAAATCTAGCCTAAAAACAGCCCTAGACCTAGATCTAATACTGACACTAATCTGAGCCCTAGGCCTAGCTCCAGTTCTAACCCTAACCCTGGATCTAACACTACACCTAGCTCTAAGACTAGCTGTAACACTAACACTAACCATTACCCCTCAGACTAAACATAACCCTAACCAAAGCCTTAAACCTACCCCTACCACTAACCTAACCTTAGACTTAGCCCTAACACTAGACGTATCTCAAGCCCTAAAACTAACACAAGCTCTAAGCCTATCCCTATCGCTAAATCGAGAACCAAACTGAATTCTAAAGCTAATCGTAGCCCTACCCTAGCACTAACCATAATTGTAGCACTAATTCCAATCCTAACACTAACTCAAACCCTTGTCCTAACGCTAACTGTAGCCTTCACTTGAACCCTACCCTACCCGTAAACGTAGCCCTACCCCTAAATCTAGCATTGGCCCTAACCCTAACCCTAAGCCCTAGCTCTAGCCCTAGCTCTGGCAGCCCTAGCAACCCTAGCCCTAGCAGCCTGAGCCCTAATCCTAACCCTAGCAGCCCTAGCTCTAGCAACCCTAGCCCTAGCAATAGGCCTAGCAGCCCTAGGGTTACTAGCCCTAGCCCTAGAAGCCCTACCCCTAGTCCTAGCAGCCCTCATTCTCATCTCAACAGTCCTAGCATCAGCAGACCTAGACCTAAACCTAAGCCTAGCAGCCCTAGCCCTAGCAGCCCTAACCCTAACTCTAGCCCTAGCCCTGACCATAGCCCTAGGAGCCGTAGCCCTACCTCTACCCCTAGCAGCCCTAGCCCTAGGCTTACCACCCATACTTCTAGCCCTGGCCCTGGCCCTAGCCCTAGTAGTCCTAGCCCTAGTCCTAGTCCTAGCCAGCATCACTCTAGTGCTAGCATTAGCAGTCCTAGTCCTAGCAGCCCTAGCCCTAGCTCTAGCCCTAGTCCTTGCAGCCCTAGTATTGCTAGTATTACTAGCCCTAGACCTAGCAGGCCAAGCCCTAGCCCTAGCTGTAGTCACCCTAGCCCAAGTGGCTACACACCTTTATGTAGCCCCAGCAGACATAGAGGCTCTAGTAACCCTGGCCCTACCTCTAGCCCTAGCCCTAGCCCTAGTATCTGTAGCCATAGCCCTAAGCATAGCCCTAACAATAGCCATAGCCATGACCATGCTGTAGCGGCCCTAGCCCAAGCACTAGCCCTAGCATCCCTAGCCCTCGACCAAACCTAGCCCTAGCCCTAGCAGCCCTATCTGTAACACTACCCCTACCCTAAACCTAAATGTAAACCTAACCCTAGCCCTAGCCCTAGCCTTAGCACCCTAGACCTTGACCTAGTCATAGCCCTGGACATCCTTGCAGCCCTAGCCATAACCCTACCCATAGCATTAAGCCTAGCCCTAGCCCTAGCCTTAGCAATCCTAGCTCTAGCCCTAACTGCTCTAATCCTAACCCTAACCCTAACCCTAGGAGCCAGCCCTAGCAGCCATATCCCAGGTCCTAGCCTGACTCTAGCCCTAGCCCTATCACCCCTAACCCTAGCAACACTAGCCCTAGGCCTAGCCCCCCAGCCCTAGCCCTAGAAGCCCAAGCCATAGACCTAGACCTAGGCTTAGACCTAGACTTAGACCTAGCACCCCTAGCCTTAACAGTCCTAGCTATAACTCTACCCATATCCCTAGCACTAGCACTAGCACTAGCAGCCCTAGCTCAAGCCCTAGCAGCTCTAAACCCCAAACATAACCCTAGGCACTAGCCCGAATAGCCCTAGACCTAAATGTAACCATAGCAGACCAAGAAGCCCTAGAAGCATTAGCCCAAGCCAAGCTCTAGCAGCCCCAGCTCTAGTATCCCTAGACCTAGCACCCATAGACCTAGTTGGAGCCCTTGCAGAACTAGAATCACTAGCCACCCTAGCCCTAGCTCTAACTTTAGCTCTAGCCCTAACTACCCTAACACGAACCCAAACCTTAACCCTAGACATAGCCGTAGCAGCCCTAGCCCTAACCCTAAGCCTAACCTAAACCTAACCCTAGTCCTAGCCCTAGCAGACCTAGACCTAGGCATAGCCCTAGCTGCCTGAATGCTAGCCTTACCCTAGCCATGACACTTGTAGCTCTAGCCTAACTGTAACCCTAACCCTAGCACTAGCAGCTCTAGCACTGAGATTAACCCTGTCCCTAAGCCCTAGCCATAGCCCTACCCATTCTGGCAGCTGTAGCCATAGCCATAGCCATAGCCATAGCCATAGCCATAGCAACCCTAGCCCTAGCAGCTGTAGCCCTAGCCTTAGCCCAGCAGCCCTACCCCTAAAAGACCTAGCCCTACGCATAGACCTACTTCTAGCAGCCCTAGCTCTTGCAGCACTAGCCCTAGCCCTGGCAGCCCTAGCCCTAACCCAAATCCGAACACTAACACTAGCCCTAGCAGACCTAGTCCCAACTGTGACCCTAACCCTAGCCCTAGCCTTAGCAGCCCAACCCTAATTCTAACCCTAACCCTAGCCCTGCCCCTTGTTCTAACCTTAGCCCTAGCAGGTCTAGTCCTAGCACTGGGCTAGGTCTTGGTTTAGGATTAAGGTTAGGATTATGGCTATTGCTAGGACTAGGGCTGGGGCTAGGGCTAGGGCTAGGGAAAAGATTAGGGCAAAAATTAGGGCTCTAGGGTTAGGGGCTAGGGCTGCTATGGCCAGGTCTAGGTCTAGGGCTTCAAGGACTAGGGCTGCTAGGGCTGATGCTAGAGCTGCTAGCACTGGGGCTAGGGCTACCAGGGTTAGGGTTAGAGTTAGGTCTAGGGCTAGGCCTACTAGGACTGGGGCTAGGGTTAGGGCTGTGGCTGCTAGTTAGGATTAGGGATAGGACTGCAAATTCTAGGGTTAGGGATTGTAGGGTAAGTTTTAGAGTTAGGGTTAGGAGTGCTACAGCTAGGGCTAGGGTTGCTAGGACTAGTGCTAAGACTTCTAGGGATAAGATTATGGTTAGGGATACAGCTAGAGGAAGGGCTAGGACTTTGGTTAGGGCAAGGTTATGGCTAGAGCTAGTGTGGCTAGAGCTAGGGCTGCTATGGCTATGGCTAGGATTAGGGCTAGAACTGCTATGGTTAGGGCTAGGTTTGCTTGGTCTAGTGGTAGGTCTAGGGTTAGGTTTAGGGTGTGGTTTGGCATTACTGGGCTAGGGGAAGGGTTAGAGTTAGGGTTATGGCTAGGACTAGAGCAAGGACTGCTACATTCTGGGCTAGGGCTACAACTGCTACGGCTATGGCTAGGGTTAGGGACACTGCTAGAGCAAGGACTGTGGGTAGGGTTAGGTCTGCTAGGGCTAATGCTTGGACTAGGGATATGGCTAGGACTGCTATGGCTATGGCTATGGCTAGCACTGCTAGGGCTAGGGATGTTAGGGCTTGGGCTAGTGCTAGTGCTAGAGCTTGTAGGGTTAGGGTTACAGTTGGGGCTAGGACTGCTACAACTAAGCCTAGGGCTGTATGGGCTAGGGCTAAGGCTGCTAGGTCTAGTGCTGGGGGTTTGGATACAGCTAGGGCTAGACTTGCTAGGGCTGCTAGGATTACGGATAGGGCAAGGGTTACAGCTAGGGCTAGGGCTAGGGTTTGGGATACAGCTAGGGAAAGGCTAAGGCTAGGGCTAGTCCTTTTTGAGCTATGGCTAAGCTTTGAGTTAGGGTTAAAGTTAGGGTTAAGGTTACAACTAGGGACAGAGCTAGTGCTAGGACTTGGACAACAATAGGGATAGGGATAGAGATAGGGCGAGGGCTATGTCTAGGGTTAGGTTATTGTTTTGTCTAGGGCTAGGGCTGTTAGAGTTTGGACTATGGCTTCTAGCTCTAGGGCTAGGGCTAGGACTAGGAGTCCTACGGCTATGCCAAGAGCTGGGCCTGGTAGGAGTAGTAAGGCTAGGGATGCAGATAGGTGAGGGCTAGGGCTATGGGTTAGAGTTAGGGCTAGGGCTAGGACAGCTGCAGCTTGGGATAGGAATAGGGCTGCTATGATAGAGCTAGTGTTAGGGATTCAGCTAGGGCAAGGCCTGAGACTAGTGCTAGTACTAAAGCTTAGGCTAGAATTAGGGCTCAAAGAACTAGGGCTAGAACTGCTACAGCTATGGCTAGGGCTAGGGCTCAGAGGACTAGGGCTGCTAGGGCTGGGCCTAGAGTTAGGGCTTGTAGGGTTAGGGTTATGGTTAGGACTACTACATCTTGGGCTAGGGCTGGGGCTGCTAGGGCTAAAGCTAGCTCTAGATCTGCTAGGATTAAGGTTAGGGTTAGGATTTGGGTTGCTAGGAATAGGGCTAGGGCTGCTAGTTATGCTAGGTATACCAGGGCTAAGACTGCTAGGGTTAGGGTTAGAGTTAGATTTACAGCTAGAGCTAGGGCTAGGGCTACATTGAGTGCTGCTAAGGCTACTGATAGCATTAGGTTAGGGCTAGGGCTAGAACTCCTGGGGCTATGGATGCTAGAGGTAGGGTTTTCGATAAGGGTTAGGGTTACAGCTAGGTCTAGGACTAGGGTTAGGGCTTGGGCGAAGGCTGCTAGGGCTACTGGTAGTGTTAAGGCTAGGGCTAGGGCTAGGGCTAGGGCTGTTGGTGCTAGGGCTAGAGATTCTAGGGCTAAGGCTGCTATTGCTATTGCTAGAGCTCTTAGCACTAGTGCTGGGGTTTTGAATACAACTTGGGTAAGGGCTAGGGTTAGAGTTAGGCTTGTTAGGGCTATGGCTGGTGGGCTTAGGGTTAGAGTGAGAGTTACAGCTAGGGCTAGGGTTAGGAACACAGGTAGGGAACAGCTAGGGCTAGTCCCGCTTGGGTGAGGGTCAGAGTTAGCAGCTGGGGGGCGCTAGGTTTAGGGCTTGGGCTAGAGCTAGTGCTACTAGGGCTACTGCTACCATTATGGGTAGGATTAGGGCTCAGGCTTGGACTAGGGTTTTGTTGTTATTTTGGTAGGGCTAGGGCTAGGCCTGCTAGAGTTAGGTCTATGATTGTTAGTTGTGGGGCTAGAGCTAGGACTAGGACTCCTATGGCTACTCCAAATTAGGGTTAGGGATACAGCTAGTGCAATGAATGCTATTGCTTGGCCTAGAGCTAGGGCTGCTTCAAATAGAGCTAGGTTTAGGGATACAGCTGGGGCAAGGCCTGGGGCTATGGCTTGTCTGCTAATGCTAAAGATTAGGCTTTGGCTGTTAGGACTAGGACTCCTACAGCTAGGATAGGGATAGGGCTAGGGCTTATAGGTCTTGGGCTGCTAGGGCTAGGGATGCTAGGGCTAGGGTTAGCATTAAGATTACAGTTTAGGCTAGGACTAGGGTTAGAGCTAGGGCTAGAACAAGTGCTGATAGGGCTACTGCTGGTGTTAGGGCTAGTGCTTGGGTTAGGGTTATGGTTAGGGTTAGGGCTAGGACTAGGACTAGGACTGTTATGGCTAAGGCTAGAGCTAGGGCTGCTAGGGCTAGGGCCAGGGTTAGGGTTAAGGCTTCTTGCCTTAGAGTTAGGGCTAGGGCTACAGCTAGGGCTGTTAGCACTAGGTATAGGGCAGCTACTGCTAGGGCTAGGGCTAGGTTTAGGACTAGGGCTAGGGCTGCTAGAGCTAGGTCTGTGGCTAGGGCAGGGACTTCTGGGTTAAGAGTAGGGTTATCTCTAGGACTGCTACACCCAGGGCTAGTGCCTCGACTGCTAGGACTGGGGCTGCCAGGATTGGGGTTAGGGCTAGTGCTAGGGCTTGTAGTGTTCAGGTTAGGGTTAGGGCTCAGGCTGCTAGCATTAGGGCTAGGCCTGCTAGTGTTTGGGATGCAGCTAGGGCGAGGGCTCAACCTAGGGCTAGGGCTGCTAGAGCAACTAGTGTTAGGGCAGGAAGGACAAGGGCTAGAGTTAGGGTTAGGGTTAGGGCTAGGGCTAGGGCTGCTATGGCTATGGCTATAGCTAGGATTGGAGTAAGGACTAGGGCTAGAACTGGTACAAGTAGAGCAAGGACTCAGGCTAAGTTTAGGGTTAGGGTTAGGGTTACAGTCAGGGTTAGGGTTAGGGCTAGGGCTACTAGGTTTACTGCTGCCTTTAGGGATAAGGATACGGATAGGGATAGCTTGAGGGCTCAGGATTAGGGTTATTGTTTTGGCTAGGACTAGGGCTATGGCTGCTAGCACTAGTCCAAGGGCTAGATATAGAGCTACTAGGGCTAAAGCTAGGGCTAGGATTAGGGATATAGCTACATGAAGGGGTAGGGGTCATACTGCTAGAGCTCAGGCTTGGGTTAGGGTTCCTAGGGCTAGGGATAGGACTAGGTTTAGGGTTAGTGCTGCTTTGGCTAGGTCTAGGGTTAGGGTTATGGCAAGGCATGGGACCAGGGCTAAGTCTGCTAAGGCAGCTTGAATCCATTGCTCCTTGTCTTAGTCTCTGGAGCAGCAGAGAACAAGCCCACTCCCTCCTCAACATGACATCCCTTCAAATATTTAAGCATGACTATCATGTCCCTTTTTAACCTTCTCTTCTGCAGACTAAACATATCCAGCTCCCTAAGCCATTCTTCATAAGGCATGGCTTCCAGACCCTTCACCATTTTGGTCGCCCTCCTCTGGACACATTCCAACTTGTCGATTTTTAAGTATTTAAGTACTTAAGTAGTTAAATATTTAGTATTTAAGGGGATATGAATATCAAAATTCAATCTTGGAATGTTAAAGGATTAAATTCAGAATACAAACATAGACAGATATTTCTGTCTGGAAAAAGCACATTTAGATATTATCTGTCTACAAGAAGTCCATTTACAAAGTCAAGACTTAAAGTTTATAAGACACCCCAAACTAGCTTAATGTTTTGCGCTGACAAACAAAAGGAAAAAAGAAGTTCTTATCTAC
Organism: Ctenosaura bakeri; assembly: GCA_948474755.1. NCBI lineage: Eukaryota > Metazoa > Chordata > Lepidosauria > Squamata > Iguanidae > Ctenosaura > Ctenosaura bakeri. Next base: position 307,930 of record CAOLHI010001771.1, read on the forward strand.
GTAAACCCTAAACATTCCACTCAAGGAATCTTGAAAGATACACAAGGCCATTACTTCAAACTAGAAGTAACTATATAATATGTGAAGCTATTGATAGTGGAAATTTATGTGTCCATCAGTAGTAAAGGGGACTTCTTTAATAAAATATCTAGTGAGATATCTAAACATGTGGAGGATAATTTTCAACAGAACATTACACTGATGGATGATATTAATGAGATTATCAATCCTACATTAGACAGAACATTTCAAAGTAAATGTAAGCAAAATCAAGGTAAGCTTCCTAAGAACTTTTTTGCATTTATGGAGAATCTGACTCTTCTAGATGTTTGGAGATTCAAAAACAGTGACATGAAGGGTTAACTTTCTACTCTGATTGACATAAATCTATGTTTAGGATTGACCTCTTCTTGGTATCCAAGTCAGTGCATTTGAACATCAATAAGATGAATATAATCCCTAAAATAGTCTCTAATCATAACCCAATTCAATTAGAATTAACATCCAGAGAAACTGAGTTAAGCTGGAAACTGAATGACTCTTTACTTTGAGACCAAATCTATGTGCCAAAGGCCAAAGAAACAATAAAATCCTACCTTAAAGTAAACATTTCAGAAGAGATTTCAATGAAAACAGTGTGGGATGCCAGTAAAGCCATCTTCAGGGGCCATTTCATAAAACGGTTGTCGGGGTGCACCCACATTTTATTGCTTTTGTATGGCAGCTGCCTGTGGGAATGGTGATAGTAGAATGTTAGGTTATTCCTAGGTGTTGAACATTCCTTCCGGCTGGAATTTCAAAGGAACTGTTGGACAGATAGTCGTCATGGTGATTGGGGTCGTTTGTCCTTTTACAACTATCTCAGGGGAAACTGTCCTTTTAAGTGTAGAGTGTGGGAACCAGATCCCACTCTCGAGCTTTGACGTCTGTAAGACAGCATCTCTTGCTATGTTACAATAAATCTTATATCAAGTTTATTGAATACGTGTGAGCGGGAATCTGTTCCTGACAGAAAGCTCGAGAGTCTCTTTCCTAAAATGTATCAAGCGACGGACCAGTCAATTACTGCAGAAGAGCATGCATCTGCAGAATCTGATGAAGCCGCAGAGACCGAAGTGCTCATGGATACCAAGGGAAACTTACGCCTGACCGAGGCTCCGGAAACCCCCACCAGCGGCCAAACCTGGGTCTGGGGAGAGAAACCACGTATGTCGTTGAGACAACGCAGAAGGGCTGCTAGATGGGACACATCAGCAAAAGACCTTTCCCTTCTGGAGGAGATAAAACAAATGGAAACGTAACTGGAGAGAAAAGATGAGGAAATACTTGAACTCAAGACCATGTTACGTGAGATGCGCCTCCGTACCTCGCAGGCAGGGAGAACACCGGGACGAGAACCACGAGCTGCCGTCCCAACAGCAGGCACCCCTGGTCCACCCTGGCAACCAGCCAGGCAAGCGCCAGCACCACCATTACTCAGAAATGTTGGAGACCTGAAAGCGTCATTCAACGGAAAGGGGGAAAAGCTCTCTTTTTTTATGACCATGGCAAATAATTTCATGATTGATAATGGCCATCTTTTCCGGGATGATGCGGCCCGAATTCGATACCTCAGCCAAAGGATGAAAGGACTGGCAGCAGACTGGGTCGCGAACCTATATGACACCCGTGCCCCAGAAACTGAAAATCTGCAGCTCTTCATGAACCACCTGCGTGAACGTTTTGAAGACCCTCATCTACTGGAAAAACACAAATATCAACTAAAACGAATGAAACAAGGCAGGAACGATGTGGGAACATATTCTCGTGAATTCAGAAACCTGGCCACCAAAGTCCTGTGGAATGACGAAATCCTTATTGAGTTATACAAAGATGGCCTAAATCCCGATATATTACACGGGTGCTTACTTCAGGCCAACCCACAGACCCTGCTAGGTTGGGTCAGGCTAGCTACTGAAGTGGAAGGAATAATCCAGACGGTGCAGCTGAACCGGCAACGACAAGACATGGCAAAACGACAACCTCGCTGTCCCATCATCCTCAACGCTGAGGAACGGAACAATCGCCTCCGTCTAGGAATGTGCTTCAACTGTGGCAAAACGGGTCACCTTGCTAATACTTGCCCTGAAAACCAAGCCCCGGCTGGGATTAAGGGAGCACGAGCAGACACCAAGAATAAGGAATCCACAAGTCAGCCAGCGGCTGTCAAACGACCACTTAGACGCGCTTCTAAGGCCCCAGCAGCTGCGACAGGAAACTTCGCTCCCGACGCTGAATCCACCACTTCGTCCTCATCTGAGACAGACGGGGATTCTGAACATGACGGCGATGACTGGCAGGCAGCGGGAACAGCCGTAAGTACTCCAAAAATTCCCCATTTCTACACCACAGTTACGCTTATTGGCAGAGATGGGACTATGCATGTACATAGTGCATTAATTGACTCTGGTTGCTCCAGAAGCTTGTTACACCCCAAACTGGCTAAGGATTTACAAATCCTTTATGAGCCCTTGGAACGCCCCATCAAATTAACTCAAATGGATGGGACCTCAATGACTGGAGGAGTAACTGGCAAAATTACTAAGCCCATCTCATTTCAAATGGGAAAAAACAATTACAGCATGCGCTTTCTGGTTCCCAAGGCGGTGCAGTTCAAATTGGTCTTGGGAATCGATTGGCTTCGTGAATATAACCCCCAAATAAACTGGACTGCTGGCACTCTATCCTCTTCAGAATCAAACTTTCCCATTTCCCATGAAGATATGCAACATATTCCTTCACACTACCGGGATTTGCACAAGGCTTTCCACGAGAGGGAAGCTGACAAATTGCCCCCCCACACAGATTTCGACTGTAAACTGGAATTGGTTGACGGGGCCAAACTACCTAAACCAAAAATTTACCCCATGAGCCAACAAGAACTCCTTGCTCTCAAGAAGTTCCTCAATAAAAACTTGGCTCGTGGATTCATCAAGCCTTCTACAGCCCCCACGGCGAGTCCCGTTTTCTTCCGAAAGAGGAAAGATCCCAGCGCAGATCCGAGGCTGATAGTTAACTACTCTGCTATTAACTATCAGCCTCGGATCCGCGCTGGTCAGATGTTAAGAAGAAAAGGAATGGAAAAAAAAATAAAATGCTTGTGGATATGATTAAGAAAGAAAAAGAATTCAGACAAGATGCCACAAACCAAAAACTTCTAAAATAATTCAAGATTCTCCAAAGCCAGCTAAATGATGAAAACCTTGCAGAAACAGAAAACAACCTAAAACAAGTGAGACAAAAACACTTCAAATCAGCAAATAAACCAGGCAAGTGGCTGGCATATAAATTGCGGAAAGACAAAGAGATGAGATGAATTACCAAGATTAAAAAAAAATCTAAATGGTTTATGAATCAAGGCGACATAAAGTCTGCTTTCCTACAATACTACAAAGATCTATATGATACAAAATTTTTGTTTCTAAAGAAAAAAAATAAACTGCATAAATATCTTGATGAACAAGAAATTTGAAAATTTACTGAAGAACAAAAGCAAATATTGAACAAGCCCATTGCTTATGGGGAGATTGTAGAGGCAATTCAGAGGCTAAAACCTTCAAAAGCGCCTGGACCAGATGACTTCATGCCAAGATTCTAGAAAACCTTTGAGGGTGAGATCGCATTAACATTTCTAAAAATGTGCAAAGAAATATTCAGAAACGGTGTACCTGAAACATAGAAGAATGCAAAGGTAGCCTTAATCCCAAAGAAAGGAAAGGTTCCCCTGGAAATCAAGAATCACCATTCTATTTCACTGTCAAATATAGACCATAAGCTATTCTCATTGATCCTGGCAGTGGGACTTTAAAAAGTGCTTTCATCACAGATTATTGAAGATCAGAATGGGTTCTTGCTGAAAAGATTGCTAAGACATAAGAACAGTCCTAAACATAACTGAATTCTATGAAAGGCATAATGAAAAGAAGTTGGTATTGGTTTTTGTTGCACAGAAAAGGCTTTTGACTCTGTGAAATGGCCTTTTCTAAAAGACACATTCAGAAGAATGAATGCAGGAAAAAACTTTATAGCCTGGCTAGATTCCATATATGACAAGCAAGAAACCCAAGTATTGATCAATGGTGAAAAGATAAAGTCATTTTACATTTAAAAAAAGGCACCCATCGGGGTTGCCCTTTTCTCCCCTTGTTTTCATTACAATACTAGAAATACTAAAGAATAATATTATTAATATAATAATAATAATATCTAGTATTTCTAACACTAATAATACTAAATAATAATAATAGTATTATAATAAATAATATTATTATTCAATAATAAATAATAATAAAGATCTTGGAATAAGAGGTCTTCAAATGAAAGGCCATAACTACAAGTTAATAGTTTTTGTGGATGACGTAGTGTTCTTTTTGGAAGACCCAATCTCAAGTCTGGCAAATCTGATACAAACATTGAAAGTGCTCAGTGACCATTCTGGAATTAATGTCAATAAAGAAAAAATTTCAATATTGATTAAGAATGTGAGAAATGGGGAAGAGGAAGAAGTAGTGAAGATATCAGGTTTTATACTATAAAAGAAAATCAAATATCTGGAATCTGGATTTCTAAACATAACAATTAGCTTTTTGAAAACAACTATGTCAAAGCCTGGAAAGAGATCAAACAATATTTAGAGAAATGGAACAAGTTGAAACTGTCCATCTCAGGAAGATTTGCTATCCTAAAGGTGAACGTCCTACTCAGAATGAATTTCTTATTTCATAATGCTTCTATAATTACTGATGATAAACAATTTCTATCTTGGAAACAAGATCTAACTAAATTCATTTGGTCATGATGCAAACCAAGAATAAAATGGAAGTGTCAGAAACTGAGATCACACACACAAAAGTAACAATGCTAGTACATGATTTATTAGGAGCATGATGTGAGTACAAGACTTCAGTGATTTGAACAGAAGGCAATTTGCAGAGACAAAACATTATAGCTTTACACTCCATTCCTGCGGCAAGCAATCAGATATGATCTTGGGAAGCTGACTGAGACTGGTACTATCTTGTGAGTTCCAGGTGGTGTTGACATAAAGGTCTCTGAAAGTAATTCTTTGTTACAAGCAAGAAGCTGTGTGTTTATACTACATATATATTTCTACTACATATCCCATACTAAATACTTTTCCCTACTGAATATGGAGGGACTACCTGACAGGAAGACTCTATCAAACTTGAAAACCAGAAGGGACTGTAGAGTGCCAGGCCTCAAAACTTATTATCTAACCAGCAGTTTAACGTGGCTTTCAGACTGGATAATGCTACAAAATGAAAGGATGCTTACTCTAGAGGGTGCCGATAAAAGGTTTGGTTGCATATGCCTACTTATGGTACAGCAAGGCAAAAATCAATAAGGAGTTCACAAACCACTACGTCCACAAAGTGTTATTGTATAATTGAAACAAATACAAGAGATCAACTTGGAATAGACTACATCCCAGGAGGCTTTTTTCAGCAGATAGAAAAACTCCTCAGATATATGACTATACTACAAAGACATACTTATTCCCACTGCAGCAAATGCTTATAGTCTTAAAACTTGTGATGAACTAGAAAGAGATGGAATTAAATGCAAGTATCAACGACTTTCAGAAGATTTAATATTGATTCAAAACTCAAGTGTTTCATGACTGATAAGGAAAAAACAAACTTCAAAAGAATCATTTTCAACAACTCAAGTCATTAGATGTCAGAAATTTACAAGGAACTGCTTCTTCAGGAGAGGGAAGATGAAACAATAAAAGACACCATGATTTTTTTTAATTAAAAGGATGCTGAAAGATACACCAGACAGTAATAACAAAAGTTATTAAACTAAAATAAAGTACATGCTTTATAATACGTCTAGATAACCTATATCAGGTTCTATCCTGTAGTGCTGAAAATATTTATATATACCATTGCATTCAAATGAGATATTTACCTCCTTCTTTATACCTGATATTGTCCCTGCTTCATTTCCAACTTTCCTTTGTTGGATTTCTTTTAGCTCATAAATATAAAGAACCCTCTATTTACCTAACCTTCTGATGTCTAAACATGAACCAATTTTGATCTATTTCTTAAATTGCTTTGCATCTCTGCCCAATTTCTTTCTTTCTTCCTCACCTCATAAGCATGCCAATCTATTTTTATGTTTTGTGGATTCACAACTTTGTTTTTTAACCCAAGCTACAGCTACTTTCACACTGTCGGTTTAGTTTTATACAATATTCTTTTTTTAAAAATTGTGAATTACCCTCTACTTGTCCATTTTATTCTTTTTATGCTTCATTAGTGGGATCCAATCGACCTCGCTTCCTTCTCTTATCTCACCTTTTAAAATCCTTGCTAAAGTATCACAGTCCTTCATTTCTATTAATTTTAATAACTACTCATTGATTTCAGGTCCTTGCTTATCTTTCCAATGCCTCACGAATACTATGTGTACCGAAAAACAGTATACAGGATCAATCTCCAATATTTTTTGCCGCTACTCAGCTCTGTGTCAGGTATTATATTTAAAAGAAATAGCTCTGGCATCATAGGAAAATATATATTTAACATTTCAGACATTAAGTTATAAATGTCTTTCTAATCTTTTTTGGCATGTGAATATAACCACCACATGTGGTACAATGTCCCTTCAGCATCATTACATTTCCAGCATTTACTCTTCTTGATGTTGTACATTTTATGAAGTTTAGAAGGATGGAGAAACCATTTCTATAGCATTTTTAGATGGTTCTCCTTCAAATTTTGTGAAAGTGTAAATTTCTGAGTCCTTCAGCAGTTTTCTTCCCATTTTTCTAGTGATACCTCTTCCTCGACTTTTTGTGCCCACTTAATCATCATTTCTTTGGCAGTTTCTGATTCCGGCTCCCTTCCCAGGATGAATTTATAAATCTGTGATGTTAAATATACCAGTTTCTGAAAGATGGCAATTTTGAACTTGTTTTTTTCATGTTTACTCTGAAAACCTTCTAATTTAAAGTCCATTTTATATCTCTCCTTCATCTGCATAAAAAGGAACCATTGACAATTGAATCCTTCCATTTCTAGCTCTTCTCTGGTTTTCTTTTATATGATTTTATTGAAGTTTCACAATTAAAACAAACATTTATTATTGCTATTTCACATGAATTATTTCTTGAATCTTCCAAACTGATCTAGATTTCATGTCCAATATCTCTTAACGTTGTTATATCCTTGTACTGCATTTTTCAGCTATTTTACATGTTGGTACATAGCATTTCCATTTTCCATATTCCTGCTTCATGATATCTACTGTAATCATCACAATGAGATTTTTCCACATATTACCACATATTACCACATATTACCATAGATTTCTATCGAAGGTCACCCAGCAATCACCTACAATTTGCCATTCTTTCTGAATTTCATCATCTGATTTCCCTTTCAGTCTTTGAGAGACTATGTCAGCGTTTTTATTTTCAATAAAGTTTCCCCACCATTGTTCTATTATAGATATTTGCTGTGTTTTCCATACCATAGCGTATTCAATACGTGCAGTTGTTATCATATATAATAATATTCTCCAATATTTCTTTATATTCATGCCGTCTACTGAGTCTGTCATATTTAACAAATACAATTCAGGAATTATAGGAAACTGTATCTTCATTGTTTCACAAATCCTGTTATGTATCTCAGTCCAATATTTCTTAACCTTTGGACATGTCCACCACATATGATATATCGTACCCACCTCTTTTAAACATTTCCAACAAAGCCCAGTACCTGAATTGTAAATCTTTTGTAATTTATTTGGTGTCAAATACCATCTATAAAACATTTTATAACAGTTCTCTTTCAAATTCTGGGCAACCGTAAATTTATTTGTTTTTTTTCCAACTCTGCTCCCAAGAGTCCAGTTGAATTGTATGACCAATATTCTGTGCCCATGAGATCATTACTGCTTTAACAGTTTCTTCATACTTCTCCTGGTGCAATATTTCCTGAGTGATTTGGGCTAGTAAGTGGGGAGGGTTTTCAAAAAGTCGTTTTATCACTCCTACCTTCTCCTTTATGTCAAATCCATATGTCTTTAAATCCATCTGAAACCTTTCAGTTAACTGCCTGTAAGGAAACCAATTTAGAACTGTTCCTTCTTGCTCCAACTTGTCTCTTGATTTAAGCTGAATACTATTCGATTTTGTCCTCTCAGTTATATTCTCATATCGAAGCCACTTATCGGATTCAGTCCATCTACCAAAGAAAGTTTCTTGAGGGGAGACCCAGATGGGCAGCTGCCTAATGTTTCCAGACTTGTAATTGTCCCAAAATTTCAAAAGCGATCTCCTGATGTAATGATTTGTGAAATCTTTATCTGCTTTATCATAAAACATATAGGCATGCCACCCCATCCTCAAATCTGTTCCCTCCAATGTCAGCATTCTGACATCTTGTAGATCTATCCAATCTTTTATCCATATAAAAACCGCAGCCTTGTAATAAACCTGAAAATCAGGTAAACCCATACCGCCTCGATTTTTCTGATCTGTTAAAATATTCCACTTAATCCTGGATTTTCCCCTTGCCATATAAACTTGGATATTTCTCTCTTCCATTGTAGAAAAGGTTTCTTATTCAAAATTACAGGAAGATTTTGGAACAGAAAGTTCATCTTTGGTAAAAAGTTCATCTTGATTACTGCAATTCTCCCCAACATTGACAAGTGTAACTTAGAGCAGTTTTCCAAATCTTTAATTATCTCCTTCCATTTTTTTTTCATAGTTGTTTGAATATAGCTCATTATTTCTTCTGGCTATCCAAATACCCAAATATTTAACTTTTTGTCCTCTCTTGAATCCCGTTTTTTGTATTATTTCCGTCTCTTCTCTCTCTCTCAAATTTTTGGTCAAAAAATTTGTGTTTTCCACATTTATCTAGAATCCGGACAACTCTCCATACTCTTGAATTATTTTAATCAATTTTCCAATACCTCTACATGGATCTTCCAGAAAAACCACCAAATCATCTGCGAAAGCTTTCAACTTGTATTGGTGTTTCTTAATTTGAACTCCTTTAATGCCGTTGTCTTCTCTAATAGCATTATTTAATATTTCCAATGTCATAATAAAGAGCAGAGGGGACAATGGACACCCTTGTCTAGTCCCCCTCTTCAGTTCTATCAACCGTGTTCTTTCACCATTTATCAGGAGTCTAGCTTGTTGTTGTTTATAAATTGCTTCAATCCATGAGACAAATTTCTCTCCAGCCGACATTTGTTTGCAAGTCATTATCATAAAAGGCCAGTTAATCATATCAAATACTTTCTCAGCATCAAGAAATATCATTGCCATTTTCCATTCATTATGTCTTTCATAATACTCAGTTATATTTAAAACCGTTTGAATATTATTCCTCAGGGATCTTTTTGGCAAAAACCCATTTTGATCTTCATTGATAATGTCAGACAACACCTTTTTGAGTCTAGCAGCAAAGATTGAAGCAAAAATCTTTTAGTCTACGTTCAAAAGTGATATTGGCCTATAATTTTTCAAGTCAGTCAAATCTCTGCCTTCTTTTGGTATCAATACTACATTCGCTTCTTTCCAGGTATCTGGTATTCCTTCCTTTACTATTCCATTTATTGTGCTTTGTAGAGGTATTGAAATCTCATGTTCCAATGTCTTATAATATCTGGCAGTATAACCGTCTGGTCCTGGAGCCTTATCAGTCTTCAAATTCCGAATTGCCTCAACCACTTCCATCATTGAAATGGGTTTATTCAATATCAATCTTTGCTCTTCATTGAACCTCATTTTATTCATTTTCTCCAAATGTTCTTGAGATCCTTGTTGGTTTATCAACTTTGGGGCCTTACCCATCAGCTTAAGATAGTATTTGTAAAAAACTTGTTTTATGTCCTCCTGTTTTGTAATTTTTTTCCTTCCAGTCACAATCTCCGGTATAATATTTCTTGCCCTCCTTTTACGCAGCAAAGAGGCTAAAAACTTTGAAGGTTTGTTGGCTTGTTCAAAAAATTTATATTTTGTTCTCCGCATCTGTTGCTCTATTTCGTCTGCGTTAAGTTGACTTAATTCAGCTTGATACAATTTCATCTGTAATCTAATCTGATGATTAGCCGGATTCTGTCTCATTTGTTTCTCGATCTCTTTCATCTTCTCCAAGATTAAGTCCTCTTTTTTGCTCTTCTCTTTCCTGATCTCAGCAGACCATCTAATGAAGTTTCCTCGCATAACAGCTTTACTTGCATCCCAGATAGTTTTCATTGACAACTCAGGTGTCATATTTTCAGCCAAGTAATTTGTTATCTCTCTTTTAGCTTTCTCTATATAGTTCTCCTTATTCCAAATCTCATTGTTCATTCTCCATGTTCTTTCTCTGTCTTTCACCTGTATCTTAATTTGTATTGGATTATGGTCTGAACACAAATTCGGTAAAATGTCCATTTGTGTAGTCTTCATCAATAATTGCTTAGATACCAACATCATGTCCATCCTTGACATCGATTTGTGTTGATCAGAATAGAATGTGTATCCTTCCAGTTGTCCATTCTTATATCTCCAAGTGTCATATAAATTTAAGTTATCCATCAAATTAAAGAAACTCTTAGGAAGTTTACCATTATTTCGGGGGATCAATTTCTGATTAGATCTATCGATTAGAAGATTGATGACTCCATTAAAATCCTCCCAAAAAATAATATTCGTATTTCCTGATTCATTTGAGTACTCCAATATCTGTTGCTGTATTTTGGGGAAGAATTCCCCTTTAGCCCCATGCGGTGCATATATTCCCACTATTAAAAATTTGTCTTGTTTCAGAATCACTTCAACTCCTATATATCGACCATTTTTATCCTGGAAAATTTGACGTGCTTCATATTTTGAATTCACATATAATAACACACCCTTCTTTTTGTCAGTCACAGATGCGAAACAGCTTCCCAATTTTGGATTTCTAACGTATTTAAGGTCTTGAGTTTTAATTCTAACCTCTTGAAGACTTATTATGTCCAGATTTTGCTTCTCCAAATGATGAAAAATTTGTCTTCTTTTATATTCGGAATTAAACCCCTTAATGTTCCACGAGTATATCTTCAGATCCATTTTCTTTTCCAATTTTATTATATTTTATATATAACTTGACTTAGTCCTCCTGAAGAGGTCCATCTAATTCCCCTTCTTCCTGTTCCCCGATTCCACCTGACGTTCCTTCTTCTTCTGGCAATGTCTGTCCTTCTCCAAGGTCTTCTTCTTCTTGATGGAGTTGCAGTCTTCCCTCTTCCATGGCACTCTGCTCCTGTTCCTGATTTTTTTGCACCTCAGAGATATTTTTTTGAAAGGTCCTTCTTCAGTCTCTCCGTCATCTCTTTTGCTTTATACGCTGAATCCGATATCTCCGTTGTTTGTATGTAAATAACAATTCCTCGATTTTCTCCCATCGATAACTAATTTGAAGCTTGACCAAAAGATTTGCCAAAGGTTTGTATTCTTGTCTTTTCTTTAAAATCTGATAAGGAATATCTTTAAAAATTCTAATGTCTTTATCTTCAATTTTCAAGGGTCCATCGTAATTTCTTTGGAGTACTCTATCTCTTATAATTGTCCTTGTAAAGATAATGATGATATCTCTGGGTAATTTCCTCTCTCTCGCCACTCTAGAGGACACCCTGAAAATTCTGTCAATATAACTCTCTATCTTCTCCTCGTCAATGTCGATGAAATCAGCCAAAGCCAGAACTATAGTCTCTAACAAATTTTCCATAGAGGCCTCTGGAACACCTCTTAATCTCTCCCGATATCGCAACTCCTGTAGAGTGATCTGAACTTCATCTTCTTGTTGTCTCTCCTTAACCACTGTCATTTCCTTTTCTACTTGTTTTACTTGCTGCTTTATCTCTTTAATATCTGTTTTTAGCTTTGTCACATCCATTGATATGTTTTCCAGTCTCTTCCCCAGTCTATCTATTTCTTGTTTCATGTCTTCTCTCATCTCTTTTCTTGTTTCCTTTATATCACTCCGTAAATCTTCTCTCATACTTTTGAACTCTTCCCTCATTTGTAACATAAAGTCTTGTGATTTCTGGGGTATGTCTACAGATGTCCTCCTAGTTGCTTGAGGTGAAGTTGCCTGAAAAGTTGCCTGAGAAATAGTTACTGCCCCACTGGCTGCAGCAGCAGCCCTTTCTTGTTCTTTCTTTCTTGTTCTTTGATCCATATTTTACAACTATTGATACCAGTTGATTTTAAATAATCAAACAATCAAATATTTGAGTCAAACAGCAGGTTAAACAAAATCGATGCTATCCGACACTTAATATTTAAATCTCACAAAATAACAGTCCTACCCTAATAAAAAAAATGTTACTTCAACATACAAAATCGTATTGTAGTATAATGTACCTTAAAATGCTAAAACTCTAAAATCACATATCAATTCATTTCATTTCAATTTATTTCAATAGTTCAATTCATTTCAGCAATTTTAACCTTGAAATGTATCTAAAGTAAATCTAAATTTTTCTATACCATACTATAAAGTAGTGTTATGTCAAGCTCTAATATTATGTATTTTATATTTTATAATCAGACCATATACGTTCTCATGTTCTTACAATATGTAAAATTCAAATCATAGATAGCATAGGTATTGTTCCATTCAATATAAATTCAATATAAATTCAATATAAAATTATCACTGGTCTGTGCTTAGGCCCAGTCCTCTCAATTCCCCCTCCCTCCGAAGCTATGGTTTCACTTTCTGGATAGTTGTCACAATCACTTGTAAACCTGGTGATAGCTAGAAGCCAAGGTGCTCCGCTGCGTGGGGGTGAAAAAGTCTTGTCCTCACAGCACAGCCATAACAAAGCTCTCCCATAGGTTTTCTTTCTTTCTTTCTTTCTTTCTTTCTTTCTTTCTTTTCTTTCTTTTTCTCACTTGATTCTCAGTTAGTTCTCACAGCAAAGGCATAAAAAAAATCAAAAAAGGAAACACACTACAACACGGTTCTCCAGTTGCAGTCTGAGGAAAAGGAGAAAGAATTTTTTTTCCCCAGAGGTCCAACTTCTTTATACTTGGAACTGTCTTTTACACTCTAAATTTTATGTTCCAATAGTAAAAAAGAGAGAACAAAAGAAAACATAAAAGTAAAAACAAGCCAATAGCCAAGTATTCACAGTCACAATCCAACTCTCAGTTCACTGTCTCTTTCCTTCCAAAATAGCATAAAACAGAAGAAAAAAGTATTTATATATCCCATATCCATATTCCATATCAAAACCACTCCAATGCTTCACATCCTTCCAAATCATCAATCCAAATTATCCCAAATAATAAATCCAGCTAGTCCAAGTCCTTGAATCGAATATCCAAATAAATTCCAAATTTAAAAAAGCAACAGAAATCTCAAAAAAAGAAAAATATTAATAACATGAATCTTTAGTAAAGTCCAGTCCAGTCTCTACACTTAATTGTATCAGATAGTCCTTCTGGAATTCAGACATAAAGTCTTATATTCAGGCAAACTGTCTCCATCCTCAAAAAAAAGAGAAAGAAAATGTAAGAAGCAGAATTATTCCAGACTTACACTCACTGACAGTGAGGTCTCTTCATAGTAAGCTTCTGCCCACTGCTGCTGGTCCAGCTATAGTTGCAGTTTAAAATGAAAGGAAATCAAAGATCAGTCAGCTTACTGTTATGTTAATGCATCTTCTCCTTTAAAAATCGGCGGCAGAGTTTGTGTCGTGTCTGGCGTCCCTATTAGATCCGTCGAGCTCTTCGGTCCTCCAGGCGTCTCTCACCCCTGCTCTATTTTGCAGAGGCTTGACGCCAGATCAGGATCCCCCTTTGAGCCGTTCCACACCCCCTTTATTGGGGGGGTGTCTGGTGCTTCTCAGATGGAGGGAAAGCAGCTGGAAACCAACAGAAGACAGCACGGAGATCGCTGAGCTTCACTCCATGCTGCCACTCGCGCACGCCATGCGACGGAAGTTAGCTCTTCTCTGGTTTTGAGTCAAAAGTTTTCTTCTTCCACTAAGATATCACCATAACTCATACATCTCTCTTCTGAAAGTTTTCATCTGCCTTAAAAGGCCTCATGCATCCATTGTGGATTTTTTTTATATGTTTTGTTTTTGAATTTTAGCCAAACTTTTAGAAGAGACCTTCTTATAAAATGGTTTATCAATTTTTGCTTTCCTGTACCATAGGCAGACGTGCCACCCGAATCTTAAGTCTGGGCCCTCTGTTTTTAAAGTTCTTTCATTTTGTAAAGTTATCCAATCAGCCATCCAGGCTAATCTGTTTGCAAAAAAAATATAACTTGAGATCAGGTAGTCCACAGCCTCCTCTTCCTTTTCTGTCCATAAGAAGTTTCCATTTTATTCTGGGTTTCTTCCCTTCCCATATGAATTTTATTAAGTCTTTCTCCCAATTGTTGAAGATTTTCTCATTGTTGATAACTGGTATATATATATATATATATATATATATATATATATATAATTATTATTATTATTTATTTGTATCCCGCCTCTCCATACAGATCAAGGTGACGAACAACTTACAAATAGCATGTATTTCGAAACATTTCTATACATGCCCCCAACAAGCTGGGTACTCATTTTACCAACCTGTGAAAGGATGGAAGGCTGAGTCAACCTTGGAGCCGGGCAGGATCAAACTCACAACCTTATGGCTTGCAGTACTGGCATTTAACCACTGGGCCACCAGGGTTCATCTTAGGGAGTCTCTCTTGATCTCAACCCAGATTTTCTTTTAGTTGTTTTCAAAGAGTTCAGTGTTGGTAATCTAAATCCCTAGATATTTAATTTTCTCCTACAGGCTGAAACCAGATATCTCCAGCATGTCTTGTCTCTCCTTTTCTGTCCTGTTTTTCATAAGAATTTGTGTTTTTTCTAAGTTATCTTAAAGCCAGTGACCTCTCCAAAAGTATATATCTTATAGAGTCTCGAATTGGAAAGTGTTAATCCACCTCTCTCTTTAGCATCACACAATATTTTATGTTTGATTCTTTATTTCTTCCCATCCCATATAAAACAGGAGATGTCTCTTTTGCATTTTTTAAAAATACACTCATTACTAATTATAGGTATAGCTTGAAACAAAAATAACAACTTTGGCAAAACCATCATTTTTACAGATGAAATGCACCCAAGCAAAGGTAATTTCAGTTTTTTCCAAGTCTGGAAGTCCTTGATAACTTTCCACACTATCTCATAATTATTTTTAAATAAATCAGAATTTTTCTTTGTTAGGTACACTCCCAGGTATCTTACTTTAGAGCTTACTGTAAAGCCTGTGTAGATGCCCAGGTTTTTTTTTTTCTTCCTCTTTGTTTATGTTCTTTGTCAAAATATTGGATTTAATCTTCATTCACTTTCAGCTCAGATACTTTCTCGAATCTCTCTAATATCTTCTTTAAATTCTCAATTCCTGTAGCTGGATCTTCTAATATGACCACAGTGTCATCTGCGAAGGCATGTAATTTAAACTCATATCCTCTTACTTTAACTCCTGTATTAAATTATCCGATTTTATACACTTGATTAAGATTTCGATAGCCAGTGTAAGAGGAGATCCTTGTCTTGTCCCTCTGAGGATTTCTATTCTTTCAGTTTTCTCCCCATTCACAATTATTTGAGCTGTTTAACTTCTATGAATTGTTTTAATGTTGTTCAAGAATTTGTCCTCAACTTGAAATCTTGATATGACTTCAAACACAAATTCCCAGCTTAAGCTATCAAAAGCTTTCTCTGTATCCAAAAATAAGAGTGCTAATTCCCTTCCTGGTTGATGTTCAAAATATTCAGGCACATCTAGGATACATCTCATATTTTCTTTAAGGTGTCTATTTGGTAAGAACATGGTCTGCACTTCCTCTATTACGTCTTTCAATATGTTCTTTAATCTGTTTGTTAGCATCGACGTAAATATTTTATAGTCCACATTCAATAAAGAAATCGGCCTGTAGTTCTGAAGTAAAAGTGGATCACTGTCTTCTTTCAGAATCAGAGTTATTTTCCCCAGGATTTAGGTACCTTCCCCTTGAACACTGTGTTCATAGTTGCTTGAAATGGCAAAATTAATTCATCTTGGAAGGACTTAATAATAGAACACTGAGAGACATCTGGGCAAAGAGCTTTATTCTTTTTAGTGAAGCAAATCACTTCCACAATTTCTGCCACTGTAATTGAATGGTTAAGTTTCTCTCTGTGTTCCCCCAAAAGTTTTTCGATTTTTAAGTCTAGCAGAAATTCAGAGATATCTTCTCTTTTGACTTTCTTATCTTTGTATAAATTAGAATAATATTTAGCAAATATGTTTTTTATTTTTTCAGATTCTGTATAAATTTTCTCCCCATCTTTAATTTTCAGAATAGAAGATTTTTGTTTTTTCTTTCTCATTTGGAGTGCCAACCACTTCCTTGTTTTATTAGACCATTCAAAACGATTCTGTTCCCAAGATATTTTTTGCTTATTTCCATTGTCAAATCCAGCTCTAATTGTTTTTGTAGTGCTGTTATCTCTTTCCAAATATCTTTATCTGAGGACTTTTCTTTGAGTTCTTCCTCCTTAATCCTAATTAGGTTGTCGCTTTTCTGAATCTTCTCTTTCCATTTAAGATGGCATTTTGTTGTATGAAGAACCCTCAGATTACCACTTTCCCAGCATCCCAAATAGTTTCAATCCTGGTTCCTTTTTGTTGATTTTCTGAAAAATATAAGCATAGTGTCTCTTTAGCTTTATTTAATATCTTTTCTCGGAGCTTTCATTCAGCTGCCCACTATAGTCTTGTTTAGGCTTCTTGAGAGATAACAAGATGGTGTTGTGGTCTGGTAAGGTTCTTGGGAGCACCTCTGTGTTGTTAATCAGTTGGCATAGAGATTTTGAAACAAAAAGCATGTCTAATATTGAGAATGAGGTATGTCTTTCCAGAGAAAAAATGAACTCTTGAAAATTTCCATAAAGATAGCACCAAATGTCGATAGCCTCTATAGATTTTAACATTTCACTAAACGATCTAGGTAACTTGCCTTGATTTTTCTTAATTATCTTGTCTGATTTCCTCTCTAGGAGTGAATCCATCACTCCATTCCAATCTCCCATAAGAATTATTTGATCACAGTCCTAGTCTAGTATTTGAGCTTCTGGCTGTTTGTAAAATTTGTCCTTTCCATTGTATAGGTCATAAACACTCACCAAAAGTATTTTTTTTGGCTCTGCCAGTCCATTTCCAGCCCTATATAATGGCCATTCTCATCATTAAATATCTCTCACACATTGATATGGTCATATATTATAACACCTTTCTCTTCTTTTTTTCTGAAGCTGATACAAATTCCTTTTCAAATCTTTTATTATGAATCAGATTCACTTTTTCTTTTTTAATTCTAATTTCTTGCAAGCATATTATGTCATATTTTTATTTTCCCAAATAATGGAATATTGTCCTCCTTTTCTCTGGAGTTCTTATCCTTTAAATATTCCAAGCCAAAATGTTCAGGTTTGTCATTTTCCTTTTATGTTTATTTAACGATAATGTTGCCTTACTTTTCTCCTTATGTTTTCAGTTCTCTATCTACACTCTCTTGCTGTTTGTCTTCTTTCTGTTTCTCTTCTTCCAATAATTTTATTCCCTCTTCTATTCCTTGATCCTCTTTTGTGGATCGTGGCTTCTATTTCCATGAAGGTGGTCTTCTGGCAAGGGATGACCTGCACCTTACAACTGTTGGCAGTAATGTTTTTGCTAACAGTCTTGCAAAACAGATCAGGAGGTCTTTAAACTGAGTTTGACTGGGGAGGGAGACAATATTATTCAGGGCAAGGATTCAGTGAGTGCTGGGAAAAATAGCCCAAATGATATAGATAGGGCAGGCCAAGTAGAACTAGAAACCAACAGGGAAAGGGAAAGTAACTTTAGTACAGGAATTCCACAAAGGGCATATCGTCTCAAGTGTCTCTACACTAATGCACAGAGCATGGGGAATAAACAAGATGAATTCCAACTCTTAGTACAACAAAATAAATATAATTTAATAGGTGTCACTGAAACCTGGTTGGATTAATCTCATGAGTATAACATAGGAATAGGGGGCTAACTCTAAGCCTAACCATCTCTCTAACCCAAGCCCTAGCAGCACTACCCCTGAGCCTAACCCAAACCCTAAGCTCTACTCCTAGCCACCCTAGCAGCCTAAACCTAACAGCCCTAGCCCAACTAGCCCTAGCAGCAACCCTACTAACCCTAGCAGTAGCAGCAGTAGCAGCAGCAGCCTTTCTACCATTAGTAGTGTTAGCCCTAGCCATAGCTAGCACCCCTAGCCCTAACGCTATCCCTAACCATACCCTGAACCCTAACTCTAACCCTAACTCTAGCCCTGGCTGCCCTAGGCCCAACCCTAACCCTAATCCTAATTCTAACCACTATCCCTATCCCTTGCCCTGGCAGTCCTAGCCCTAGCTTTAGCCCTAGCCCTAGCAGCCCTATCAGGCCTAGCATAGCTCTCACCATAGCCCTTGCAGCCCTAACTCTATCCTTATCCCTAGCAGCCCTAACTCTAGCACTAGCAACCATAGTCCTAGGCACCCTACTTGCACTACCCCCCGATGCCCTAGCCCTAGCTGCCCTAGCCCCAACCTTAATGCCAACCCTAAGCATTAGCCCCAGCCCTAGGCCTGGTAGCCCTAGTCCTAGCTTTAGCCCTATGCCTAATAGTCCTACCTGGCATCGCCCTTGTCATAGCCCTAGCCCTAGCCGCCCTATCAGCCCTATCTCTGGCAGCCCATGCACTACCCCAAGCAGCCGTAGACATAGGTGCCTAGCTACTCTAGCCTCCCTAGCCACACTAGCTGTCCTAGCTGGCTTAACCATAGCCATAGCTGTAGATATAGCTCTTGCCCTATACCTAGCACTAGCCATAGCAGCCATAGCCATAGCAGTCACAGCCATAGCCCTACCTGTAGCAATAGCTCTGATGTAACCTCTAACTCTAGCAGCCCTAGTGCTAGCCCTAGCAGCACTCAACCTAACCCTAACCCTAACCCTAGCTCTAGCTGCACCAGCACTAGCTCTAGCCCTAGCACTAGCCCTAGCAGCCCTAGTCTGAGCCCTACGAGCTCTAGATTTCCAGAAGAGAGAGTGGAAGGTGAGCTGGGTCTAAGAGGACATCCTTCACTGGGTGTTTTAACAGGTTTCTGGGGCTGTGTATCTTTGTTAGTTAGTTAGTTTGTCTGTTTGATCCAGCCGTGTGCTCTCCCTGAGCACACGGTCTAACTGACTAGCTAGGGGGAAAAGTGTTACCGCAGTTTCTAGCCTGGACTTGTGGGATATTAAATATCATTTTGATATCAATAATTTGGCATTCTATATCCCTTTTCCCCCACGTGCTTGCGAGGCCCCCAGACAAGCTCGCATACAGGCACGGCTGCTAATTGCTGAAATATTCCACACAAATACAGACAGGCCAGAAATAGCCAGTCCGCTGCTTCAGGAGACCTCAAGGTGAGTACCACATTATTTATGCACGCTACTTACAAAGAACTCCCTGCCCCGAGCAGGCAGCTTGACTAGCCGAATACTCAACTGTCAAGCACACCGCGTTTGCATACTGGCTACTCTATTGACAATTCGGTCTTAACTCAATCATGTAAAATACTGACCTTTCAGAGGCTTTGTCTCCAACCCGAAACTCATTGTTGTCCCCAAGAATGGAATAGCCTACGGCCACATTTTCCCCTATAAGAACTTTGAGAACTTCTTTGGATTGCTCAGATCACTCTTGGCTTCCATCCTGCCTTGCTGTTGTTTCATTTGGCGAGCCTTTCCCTCAGCTCCATGTGGTGAGAAGCTCCATTTCCACGAACTTCTTCTTCAGACTACCTGGGCTTCAGGACAGGTGTAGTATTTCCCATACCAAAACCTCCTCTCAAAATCCCTCTATCCAACTCCAACCTTTATTTCTATAGTTCTCTGTGTGAGTGTGTTACATACACTTGTTTGGCTGTATTTTAATAAAAAAAAAATTATTATTTTACTTCTGTTTGCTCCTTGACTTGGCCTGACCCTGTAGACATTGGGTAAAAGGTCTTGCTATGTTGCCCTGCCTCTCGTATTGCTAGCTTGTGCTCTTTTGACTAATTCCCAACTTTGTAATTTGGAGCACACTTAGGTGTCCCTCACAGGACCCCCAGAAATCAGGGTAACAGAAGCTAGCAGCCTTTAGCTCTGACTCACTGATGAGCAAGGGGGAGGAACTAGCAGCTCTTTATATTTGCTCCGAGATGCATTCACCTTTAGCACGTGAAGTTTCACTATCAAAGCTTAGCAAGATTTCATTGCTTCATGGCTTGAAGCCCTCCTGAGTCAGTCTGCCTGTGTGTAATGTCCAGGTGGGTTTGGAGCTTTGTGGGAGTTGTTACTGTGGTAGACTAGCCCAAGCCCGTGGTCTACAATTTAATAGTAATAATATCAGCTATAAAGATTTACTGACATCTCCACATGGTTAATATTAAAAATCATTCCACATGTCTGACAGGGTCACTGAGCAAGCATGTAGGCAGGCACAGCCAAATGGCCGCAATTAAGAAAATCCAGGTCTGGCCTGTAAAATAATCTGTCATGTAGCCCCAAGGAACCCTCCAGACACACCTAGTCATCAAGCACACAAAAGGATTCTCAGTCCCAAACTGTCAGCTTGACAGAATTAGTGTGTCTGACTACACAACTGTCAAGTGCTCCCCCATTTACATACAGTCTGGGCAATTGACAACACAGACGAAAACCCATCAAGTCAAACACTGACCTTTTGGAGGCTTTGTCTCCTCTTGTGAATCTATTTTTCTCCCCAGGAAAGGGTTAGCCTCCAGGTATATTTTCCCCCATAAAAACCCCTGACTTTGAGTGCTTCCTTGGATCACTCTCGGCTTCCTTCCTGTCCTGCTGCCGCTCTGCTTGCTGAAGACTTCCCCTCAGCCTTCATGTGCTGAGATTCACCGCCCTCGACTCTCTGGCTCTATTTTGGCTTCACGGACTACAGGATCAGGAGTAGTATTTCCCCGATATCCCTCTTGAAATCCCCTATCAATTTTCCTCCCTTTATTTTTCTTAGGTCTGTGTGAGTGAGTGCGTAAGTGCGCTGTGGCTTAGGTTTCAAATAAAGAAAATAATTATAAATTTGTCTTGTCTGGGTTTTGGCTTGGCCTGACCCCATAAAAGTGTTATCACAGTTATGATATGTCTGGTGAGAGCACTAGATATTCTTTTGATATCAAATAATTTGGTCTTTGCTTGACCTTTCTCTGCCCCCCTACTCCATGTGTTTGCAGAGGTCCATCAGACAAGCACGTATTGGGCGCAGCCGTTAATGGTTGTACATTCCAAACCCCATTCAGGCAGGCAACTTAAGCTTCTCCGATGCTTCAGGGAAAAACCCTCCTGCAAACCGGCCTTACTCAGCGCAAATCCTTACGAAGATGCACGACTAAGGGCCAAGCCATTCCTTTATGTCGGGCCATTTGCATACTGGCCATACTATTGTCATCCAGCGCTAAGCTCATCATATAAAACTTGACCTTTCCCAACTCCTTTGTCCAGCTCCAAAATTCCTTTGTTGTCACTGAGCATGACATAGCCTGTAGGTAAAATCCACCCTATAAAAAGTCCCCATTTTCGGGACTACCTTGGACTACCTTGGACTTCCATCCCACCTTACTGTAGGTTTGTCCAGTGAGTTTCCCTCAGTGAACCGTGCTGAGCTGTCTTCCCTGCAACCTCCTCTTCTCTCCAGAACTACGAGACCAGGTGTCATATTACCCATTCCCCAAAGCTTTCCATTTCTATTTCTCAGTTAGTTAGCGTATGTCGTGTCTTTCGTGTTGCTTGTCTTCAATAAAATCATAGAATCATAGAAATCATAGAATCATAGAAATGTAGAGTTGGAAGAGACCACACGGGCCATCCAGTCCAACTCCCTGTCATGCAGGAACACCCTCAAAGCACTCCCGACAGATGGCCATCAATCCTCTGCTTAAAAACCTCCAAGGTAGGAGACTCCACTACTCTCCGAGGCAGCAGATTCCACTGCCGGACAGCCCTGACTGTCAGGAAGTTCTTCCTGAGGTTCAGGTGGAATCTCCTTTCCTGCAGCTTGAATCCATTGCTCCTTGTCCTGGTTTCTGGAGCAGCAGAAAACAAGCCCCCTCCTTCCTCTACGTGGCATCCCTTCAAATATTTAAACATGGCCATCATGTCCCCTCTTAACCTCCTCTTCTGCAGACTAAACATACCCAGCTCTCTCAGTCTATCCTCATAGGGCATGTTTTCCAGGCCTCTCACCATTTTGGTCACCCTCCTCTGGACTTGCTCCAGCTTGTCAATATCCTTCTTGAATTGGGGTGCCCAGAACTGGACACAGTATTCAAGATGGGGTCTAACCAAAGCAGAGTAGAGTGGTACCAGTACCTCCCTCGATCTAGACACCATACTCCTGTTGATGCAGCCGAGAATTGCATTGGCTTTCTTGGCTGCCGCATCACACTGCTGACTCATGTTCAGCTTGTGGTCTATGAAGACTCCTAGATCCCTTTCACACGTACTGCTATCCAGCCACGTGTCCCCCATCCTATATTTCTGTATTCCATTATTTCTGCCTAAGTGTAGGACCTTGCATTTCTCTCTGTTGAATTTCATTTTGTTCGCCCTGGCCCAGCTCTCCAATCTATCCAGGTCATTTTGAATTTTGATCCTGTCCTCTGGCATATTAGCAACCCCTCCCAATTTGGTGTCATCTGCAAATTTGATGAGCATGCCCTCTATTCCTTCATCTAAGTCATTGATAAAAATATTGAACAGCACTGGGCCCAGGACAGAACCTTGTGGCACCCCGCTAGTCACTTCTCTCCAGGATGAAAAGCAGCCATTCGTGATCACCCGTTGGGTTCGGTCGGTCAGCCAATTACATATCCAATTAACAGTAGCCCTGTCTAGCCCACATTTTACTAGCTTCGATGCAAGAATGTCATGGGGAACTTTGTCAAAGGCCTTACTGAAATCGAGATATGCTACATCCACAGCATTCCCTTCGTCTATCAAGCTAGTAACTCTATCATAAAAAGAGATCAGATTAGTCTGGCATGACTTATTTTTGAGAAATCCATGTTGACTTCTCGTGATTATTGCGTTGTTTTCTAAATGATTAGAAACTGAACGCTTAATGATCTGCTCCAGGATCTTTCCGGGTACCGATGTCAGGCTGACTGGGCGATAATTATTTGGGTCCTCTTTTTTTCCCTTCTTGAAGATGGGGATAACATTTGCTCTCTTCCAATCTGCTGGAACTTCTCCTGTCCTCCAAGATTTCTCAAAAATTATAGCAAGCGGTTCCGAAATGACCTCTGCCAGCTCTTTTAATATCCTAGGATGCAATTCATCTGGCCCTGGAGACTTGAATTCATCCAATGCGGCCAGGTATTCCTGTACCACCTCTCTACTTATTAAGTGCCTCATTTCCTCTGCTTCCTCCCCTGCTCCCCTACCGCCAGGTTGAGTGCTTGTATCCTTCTGGGAAAATACGGAGGCAAAGAAGGTGTTAAGTAGCTCTGCCTTTTCTCTCCCCCCTGTGAGTAATTCGCCATCTTCTCTGCGTAGCGACCCTACTGTCTCCTTCTTTTTCCTTTTGCTGCGGACATATTTAAAAAAACCCTTTTTATTGTTTTTAATGTCTCTAGCCAGCCTAAGTTCGTTCTGTGCTTTAGCCTTTCTGACCTCCTCCCTACATCTCCTGGCTACTTGCTTAAATTCTTCTTTGGTGGTTTCCCCCTTCTTCCATTTCCTATACGTGTTTCTCTTAACTCTTAGCTCAGCTGAGAGTTCTTTAGTCAACCATTCTGGTTTCTTCAGATGCCTTCCATTTTTCCTCCTTATTGGCACAGTTTTAGACTGTGCCGTCAGTATCTCCTTTTTAAGGAACTCCCATGCCTCCTGAACTCCTTTCCCTTTCACTATTCCTGACCACGGAATTCCAGCCAGCAGCTCCCTAAGTTTACAGAAGTCCGCTTTTTTAAAATCTAAGACGAGTGTCTGGCTACCCTTATCTTCTCCTTCCCACTGAATGCTAAATTCCAACAGGGCATGGTCACTCCCCCTAAAGATCCAACCACTTCTACCTCATTCACAAGGTCATCCCTGTTGGTCAAGACCAGATCTAGAATATTTGATCCCCTTGTGGCCTCTTCCACCTTCTGGACCATGAAGTTGTCTGCAAGACAAGCAAGAAACTTGCTGGACCTTGCTGTCTTGGCAGAGTTTGACTGCCAGCATATATCTGGGTAATTGAAATCTCCTATTATTACTGTATCTCTCCTCTTTGAATGTTCAGTCATTTGGTTGAGGAAGGCGTCATCCAAGTCCTCAGCCTGGGTTGGAGGTCTGTAGTAAACCCCCACCAGAATATCCCTATTGTTTCTCGCTGCCTTAATTCTTACCCAAATGCTCTCTACCTGGCTTTCTGGGTTTAAGCCCAGGATCTCTTCACAGGTGAAAACATCCTTGACATACAAGGCTACTCCTCCTCCTTTCTTGTTTGGTCTATTTTTACAAAATAGGCTATACCCCTCTATTCCTATATTCCAATCATGAGACTCATCCCACCAGGTCTCAGTGATGCCTATCAAATCGTATTTATTTTCTTGTACTAGGAGTACAAGCTCATCCTGCTTGTTTCCCATACTCCTTGCATTAGTGTAGAGACACTTAAGTCCCCAGGCCCTTCCTGCAAGTCCTGTACTATTGTTTCTACTCCTCCCGCCATTGGCCGCTTGTACTACTTGTCCAGTATCATTTGGGCCTTTTCCCCTGTGTTCTCTGAGTCCTTGCCCTGAATAATATTGTCTCCCTCCCCAGTGGATCTTAGTTTAAAGACCTCTTAATCTTCCTTGCAAGACTGTTTGCAAAAACATTCCTGCCCAGTTTTGTGAGGTGCAGCCCATCCCTTGCCAGAAGCCCATGTTCATGGAAATTCAGGCCATGTTCCAAAAACCCAAACCGTTGTTGGCGGCACCATGTGCGGAGCCAGTTGTTGACCTCTACTATTGCCCTTTCCCTACATGCGCCGTATCCTTGAACAGGGAGGAGAGACGAAATGACCACCTGCACACCAAGGTCCTTAAGCTTGGTCCCCATACGCTCGTAGTCCTTTGCAATGTGGTTTAAGCTGCTCCTCGCAGTGTCATTGGTTCCCACATGAACCAAAATGAGGGGCTTATAGTCAGTGGGTTTGACTAGCCTGGTTAGCCTCTCCGTTATGTGGTTGATCCTGGCCCCAGGAAGACAACAGACTTCTCGATTGAGCTTGTCCGTTTTGCAGATTGCTGTTTCAGTTCCTCTTAGCAAAGAGTCCCCAACAACCAGAACTCGCCTCCTCTGAGACTTGTCCTGGGCTCCTCGGCGAACCTGTTCTACTCGGACTGCCTGGGCATTCTGTTTAGGCTGGGAGTGTTGATCTAGTCCCTGTTGGTGAAGTTTGATTCCTTCTTGTTGACATTCTGTTCCCTCCGTGTGGTGCTCCTCATTGTTCATAAGGCCAAGTAGTTCGAAGCGATTGTGTATGCTAAGAGTCTCTGTTACCTTCCTGGTCCTTTTACTCCTCCGTGTGACATTCGCCCAAACCTCCGTTTCCCGGCAAAGTGTGGTGACTTCCTGATCTGGCAGCTCCTCCGTGCATTCGGTCTTCTGGTAGGTCTTCTCTGCCCTATCCAAAAACTCCTCCCCTTCCCTAATAAGATGGAGATCAGAAATTCGTGCCTCCAGCTGGCGAACCTTCTCCTCCAAGAAGGTGACCAGCTTGCACTTGGTGCAGGTGTACTCGAGAACCTCTTGTGGCAAGAAAAGGAACATGCCACAAGCGTTACAGGTGACTGCAGCAGCTCCCTCACCTTCCATCCTTGAAACTACAGAGAGTAGTACAGGAGAAGCTCGAGAAAGTAAAGGAGTTCAAGTGCGCGCGCCGAAGGCGCTTGCCGTTGGTAGCTCCTAATAAAGCTCCTCCCCGCTAGCTGCCTCCTCCCCCTTGTTAGTCAGACCGTGTGATCAGGCAGAGCCCACGGCCAGGCAGTAGCCAGCAAACAATAGCAAGCAATTAACAGCAAAAACAAGCAAGGCCCCCAAGCACAGCAAAAACAAGCTCAGCAAAAAAACAAGCCTGTGAAACACACCTGGTCTAGGACGTCTTCACATATTCATTACTTTAATGTATTTAATGACGTATTCATTACTTTAAAACCTTGTCTAGCTGCTCTCTGACCTGACACTGCATACATAGGGTTAAAGATCCTAGCTGAAGTTACCCTGCCTCTTGTTAGCTTAAGAGAGTGCTCGAAACTAATTTCCCCATCTTGTGTTGTTGTTTGGTTATTTGGGCGCCCTCCCGGGACTCCCAACATACAGGGTAACAAAAGCTGGGTACAAGGTCTCGCTAGGTTATCCTACCTCTCTTGTGTACTGGGCGTGTGCTTGGTACAACTGGGAAACCCGCTTAAAATAGTGGTCAGACTAAGTGTCCTTTGAGGGATCCCATGGAGCTTGGGCAGTGACCAGGACCCTCGGAAACTCCGGCAACATATTTGGTGACTGGGACCCCCAGAAACTCAGGCAGCCTACCCGGTGACTGGGACCTCCCTAAACTCTAATTCAGTAACAGGGACCTCCCTGAACTCAAAATAACTAATTCAGTGACAGGGACCTCCCTGAATTCAAAATAACTAATTTGGTGACTGGGACCCCCAGAAAATTATAACTATAAGCATTATATAATTGTACCCTCTGTCTTAATAGTTTGACAATCAGAACCTGGGGAAAAGGTGTGTTGGCATAGGTTTTACCAGGGGACTTTGAAGGCGAAGCTCAGTTTTATTTTTTCCAATTTGACTGTCTAGATTATAAAGTATGGAGGGTGAGGGAGCTACTGCAGTCACCTGCCACAGCTGTGGCATTTTTCTTTTCCTGCCACAAGACATCATTGGGTACACCTGCAGCAAATGCAAGCTGGTCATCCTCTTGGAGGAGAAGATTCAACAGCTGGAGGTCCAGGTTTCAAATCTTTACATTATTAGGGAGGGTGAGGAGTTTTTGGATAGGACTGAGAAGATCTTTTTGAAGACGGAGAACATGGAGGAGCTAGCGGACAAGGAAGTAAGTTCATGAAACCAGGATACAGATGCTTGAAGGAGTGTGACACACAGAAGTAGAAAGACAAGGTACCAAACAGAGACTCTCAAACTACAGAATCACCTCCAAGTTCATGACTTGTTAATGATGAAGTAGAATGGCAGGAAGAGGTAATGGAATGTCACCAAGAGGAAAATCAACAGGAACCCCAACATCAGAAGAATGAAATCCAACAGCAGCAGAACCAACAGTCCCAGCTTCAACAGAATATTCAGATGGCCAACAGACGTTCTGCTCATCAAGTAAGCCTGGACAAGCCACAGAGGAGACGAGTTCTGGTGGTTGGAGACTCCTTGCTGAGAGTAATGAAACTGACCATTCGCAACCTGGACGAGATCAGTCATGAGGTGTGCTGTCTCCCTGGGGCCAAAATCAATGATGTAACGGAGAAGCTAACAAGATTGGTTAAGCCCACTGACTATAATCCTCTCCTTTTGGTTCACATCAGGACCAATGACACTGTAGGCACAACTTTCACTGCATCACAAAGGATTATGATCTTATGGGTAGGAAGCTGAAGGACCTTGGTGTGCAGGTCATTTTGCCTCTCCTCCCCGTGGAAGGACATGACCCACAAAGGAAGAGAAGAATAGTGGAGGTCAACATCTGGCTCCAAAGATGGTGCCACTGGGAGCTTTTGGGTTTTTGGATCACAATCTCCATTTCCACAAAGTCGGTCTTCTGGCAAGGGATGGTCTGCACCTCACAACTGTCAGACAGAATGTTTTTGCTAACAATCTTGCAAAACAGATCCCAGAGGACCTTAATGTGCGGGGCAGATTATATGGGAGAAGGCGATCCCGCAGGTAGGCTGGCCCCAAGCCATGAAGGGCTTTAAAGATAAGAACCAACACCTTGTACTGTGCCCGGAAACTAATAGGCAGCCAATGTAAAGACTTCAGAATTGGTGTTATATGGTCAGTTTTAGATCTTCCGGTGACCAACCTGGCTGCCATATTCTGAACTAATTGTAGTTTCCGGACTAAGCACATGGGTAGCCCTATGTAGAGTGCATTGCAGAAGTCAAGCCGTGAAGTTACCATGCACCACTGTTTTTAGGTGTCCCAGCTCCAGGAAGGGGCGAAGCTGGCGTATCAGCCGAAGCTGATAGCAGGCACTCTTGGCCACCGCATCTATTTGAGTTGTCATCTGAAGTGGCGAGTCCAGGAGCACCCCCAAGCTGCGGACACAGTCTTTCAGGGAAAGTGTGACCCCGTCTAGAACAGGTTGACAAACCTCCATACCTGGGCTGGTGCCCTTAACAGCAAGTACCTCCATCTTATCTGGATTCAGCTTCAGTCTGTTTTTCCTCATCCAGTCCATTACTGCTTCAAGACATTCGTTCAGAGGTGAGATGCCACCCTTAGTTGATGCTATTATCTGAGGCATGGAGAGATATATCTGGGTGTCATCAGCATACTGATAGCACCTTGCTCCATGCCTCCTGATGATCTCTCCCAGAGGTTTCATGTAGATGTTAAATAGCATTGGGGACAGGACAGCACCCTGAGAGATGCCAGATTTAAGCTCCTTTTTTGAGGAGCAGCTGTCCCCAAGCATCACCATGTGGTATCTACCTGAGAGATAGGACTGGAACCACTTAAGTGCAGTGCCCCCAATCCCTAGCCCTCTCAGGCATTCCAGAAGGATACCATGGTCTATGGTATCGAAAGCCGCTGAGAGGTCCAAGAGTACCAGCAGGGTCACACTTCCCCTGTCAATACCTAGGCGAAGATCATCCACTAAGGCGACCATGGCAGTCTTCACTCCATATCCTGCTCTGAAGCCAGTTTGAAATGGATCTAGATAATCTGTTTCATCCAAGACAACTTGGAGCTGAAGACCAACAGCCCTCTCGATCACCTTGCTTAAAAATGGAAGATGGGAGACTGGTCTATAATTATTCATATCCAGGGGATCTAGGGAGGGCTTTTTTAAAAGCAGCCGTATAATCGCTTCTTTTAAACAAGCTGGAAAATTGCCCTCCCTGAGGGATGCATTAATAATGTGTCTTAAATGGCTCTTAATTGCAACTCCTCCCTGGACGACCAGCCATGAAGGGCAGCGATCAAGAGGGCAAGTTGTCTTTCTTATATTTCCAAGGAGCTTGTCTACGTCCTTGGTGCTCACTGACTGAAACTGATCCAGTATAATCCTGTTCACGGAGTCGCCGGACACTCCATCTGTAACCTCTGCTATAACACCGGCATCCAAGTTGGCTCTTATCTGAGAGATTTTATCTGCAAAATGATTATTCAAAGCATCACAGCAAGCTACACTAGGTTCTAACAGCGAGTTCAGGGGAGTGGGTAGCTGAGTCACATCCCTTACGATCCTGAACAACTCTGCTGAATGAGAAGTCGCAGGTAAAATACGTGCAGAGAGGAAAGTCTTCTTTGCTGCATCTATTGCCACTCCATAGGAATGAAGGAATTGTCAGATAAGAATCCAGATTTCCACCAGTTGCGCTCTAGTCGTTGTCTGACCTGCTTCATTTTCCTGAGTTCTACTGTATACCAAGGATTACGATTTGAAGCAGGCCGGAAAGGACGTTTGGGAGCAATCGTGTCGATAGCCCTAGTAAGATCACAATTCCAGATATTAACTAGGGCTTCAACAGGATCTCCGGTGATACCAACCATAAGACCCTCCAGGGCTTTCTAGAATCCGATAGGTTCCGTTAACCTTCGAGGGCAGACCATTCTAATAGGTCCACCACCCCTGCAGGGGCGGATAGCAGCCATAAATCTAACCCTGACCAGGAAATGATCCGCCCATGACAAGGTGGTAGCATTTATTATCTCCACCCACAGCTGTGCCTGTTCCGTACTGAAGACCGCATTGAGGATATGACCTGCAAATGTGTTGGCCCAGAGACTAATTGGGATAGGCCCATGTTTGTCATGGATGTCATGAACTCCTGAGCTGCACCTGTCAAACCAGTTTCAAATAGGATATTGAAGTCGCCCAGAACCAGAAATCTGGGCGACTCCAACACCAACTCCGACACCAGCTCTGTCAGCTCAGCCAAGGAGTCTGATAGGCAGCGGGGTGGTCGGTACACTAACAGAATCCCTAGACTATCCCTTGCCTTCAGGCTCAGGTATATACACTCTAAGTGGTCTGTTTTCCGGACAGGTATCCTGGTCAGTATAAGATTGTCTTTGTAAACCAAGGCTACTCTGCCCCCCCCCGCCCACCTCCCCTTACCTGCTCACTGACAGAGTATCTGGCTGGCAAAGCCTGAACCCAAGTTGTACCACTATCGTCTTCCAGCCAGGTCTCTGTAAAGCACGCCAGGTCAGCTTCTTCATCCTTTAAAAGGTCATGGGTGATATGAGTTTTCTTTTTCATTGACCTGGCATTGCACAGGAGCAAGGAAAGGTTCTGTGGGTGGTTTGGTTCGCTCTCCAGACACCTTGGGGTATCAGGGCGAACAGAAGGTGAGATAGGTATTAAACATCTATCTCTCCTTCCCCTGTAACAACATTTCGCCCTATCTCCATATCTCTCTTTGCTCAGCACAATATTTATTGTCACTCCCTGTTGTTCATCTATAACATCCAACTGCCCCCCATCTTGAAAAAATGCCCCCTGCTTGCTCACACCCCCACCCACTTCTACCCCCTTACCTTCCTCCCTCTCTTAATTATAAAATCAGGGGGGAGAGTGTGGCCAACGACAGTAGAGGCTGCCTTTGATGTTTCTTGCTTCCTTCCACTGTCCGACCCCATTACAGAGACAGAGAAAGCCTCTGGTGTTCTTCTCCTGTCTGTTCCCTTTTACAAGACCAGGCAGGAGGGCATGGCCAGCAGCAGCAGCAAGGAGCCTCTGGTGTTCTTCTCCCTTCTATTGTCTGTTCCCTTTTCAAGGCCAGGCAGGAGGGCATGGCCAGCAGCAAGGAACCTCTGTTGTTCTTCTCCCTTCTACTGTCTGTTCCCTTTTCAAGGTCAGGCAGGAGGGTGTGGCCAGCAACAAGAAGCCTCTGGTGTTCTTCGATTAGCTAGGATAATCGTAAAAATCTTGTAATCTTCATTTAATAATGATATGGGTCTGTAATTCTTAATTAATAATGGTTCCCTATCCTTTTTTGGTATTAGAACTATATTTGATTCTTTCCAACTTTCTGGAGTTTCCTTGGTCTGTAATATATTGTTCATCATTTTTTGAAGGAGTATTTCTAGGTCATTGCTAAAGACCTTGTAATACAGGGCCGTTAAGCTATCTGGACCTGGTGATTTCCCTCTGTTTAATTGTTATTTGCTTCTCTAATTTCCTCAAGTGATATTTCTTTATTTAATTTTTCTTTTTGTACTTCTGTAAATTTTGGTATTCCCAAATCACTGAAATATGAATTTATTTGATTTACCTATGTTGGCTGTTTTTCATATATTGCCTGAAAATAATTATGAAATACTTTGGTTAATTCTTTTTCATTTGTTATAATCCTATCCCCTACTTGCAGTTTATTAATTCTCCTTTTAGTATTTTCCTTTCTTAATCTATTCATTAACCATCTTCCAGGTTTATTTGCTTGATCAAAATTCCTCTGTTTTATGTAATCCAATTTCTTTTTAGTCTCTTCTGTCATTAACATTGTAATTTGTTTTTGTAACATTTTTAATTGACTAGCAATTGTATCACTATCAGAGTCCTTTTTTAAATCTGATTCCTTTATCCTAATCTTTTTTATAACCTTATTTATCTTTTCTTGCTTTTTCTTTTTCCACTCCACATTCGATTTTATAAAAATACCTTTTATCACTGTTTTACCCGCATCCCATACAATTCTATCCTCTGTCCCTTTATTTTGGTTTAGTTGAAAATATTCTGTGATCATGTTTACAGTTCTTAACAATCTCATCTTTATTAATTAATTAATATTCCCCTTTCATTCCCCTTTTTAGAGTCAATTTAACTGGATTATGGTCAGAAATTATTTTTGGTAAGATCTCAGTTGTATCTATCCTATTTGTCATATTTTCCAACAATTTATTAAATCAAATGAACTCATGTTCTAGATTACTATTAACTTTATATCCCAGTCCTTTAATCTCCTATGTTTCTTATCTTTTCTCTAACATATTCCCTCCCTCCCTCCGTTTACTTATGCCTCTTTCCATTTATACCTTCTTCACCTCTTCCTCTCAAGCTTTCTTTCCTCCTTGTCTTCTTTCTCTTCCTTATTCAGTATCAGAAACGTCAAGATCCAGGAGACTGACTTCATCACGGGATTTGTCTTTTTCAGTTCCTGTCTTGCATTATTTCTTCTTTTTATCTTGTTGTGTCCCTCAATATGTATCTTCTTGATGTTCTAGATTGTCCTTCATTTCTGCTGAGGTTTCTTCTAGGTCCTTACTTGCATTTCTCAGGTCCCTTCTCAATCTCTTCAGGAAGTCTTTAGCTTTTGCTAGTGTATTAATTCTATATCTCTCTCTTTGGAATGTGAAGTTCACTCCTTCAAGTTTGTCTCAACTAAAAGAAATTCCCACTCTCTTCAAAACCTCTACAAAAAAGGCATAATCCTTTCTCTTCTTCTAAATTCGAGTTGGGATTTCTTTCAAAACAAATACAAATTTACCATCAATCTTGATTCATTTATTATAATAGACTTCCAAAATCATATCCCTCATTATTTTTTGGGTACACTGGATTATTACATCCCATGGCAGCTTCATTCTTTTGGCAATTGATGAATTAATCCTGTATACATTGTCAAGTTATTTATCCAAAAAATCTTCATCCCATTCTAAATTTATTGCCAAGTCCTTTATAATCTTAGTCCTTATGTTTTCTCCTGGGCATTCCACAATACCTCTTATCCTCAGCCAGGACTCTTTTTCCCTTTGTTCTGCCAGGGCCAACCAGTCTGACTGTCTTTCTATATCTTCGTTCAGTTCTTGTACCTCCCTTTTTAATGTTTGTATCTCTTCTTTGTTTTCCTTCACATCTTTCTTTGTTTGTAGTACAAGGCCTTGCAACACATTAAATTTAGTGTTCATATCCTTGAGAAAGGTTCCTGTCTCTTTTCTAAAATCTCTCATCTCTTCCATGAATTTTGTCATATAATAGGGGACGTCTTCTTCCATTGATCCTCTTTTTTGTTGAGCCTGCTGACACTGCTGCGTCTGATAGGGCTGATGAGATCTCATCTTCCCTCCTGCTATCATTGCTCTTGTTTCCTCCTCTTTCCCTCTGATTTATCTTCTTTCCTTCTTTCAAGTGTACTTCCACACACCTTCCTCAACTTTCTGTTTCCCTCTTTAACTCTCTTCTTTCTTGGTCTCTCTCTACTTCCTTTGCCTCTACTTCTCCACTTTGGCTTCCTTCCTCTTCCTCGTTCTTCAAATTCTTCCTTCTTTCCTTCCCTCCTTCCTTCCCTCTTCTCCCTCTTCTTCTCTTCTTCCTTCTTCCTTCTTTCACTGAATAATTGGCTTCTTCTTACAAAAAAGAGGGGGGGAGAGCAAAAACAATCTTCCAAAGGGGGAAAAAAGGAGGGGAAGGGAATAGCAAAATTAACAAAAAGAGGAACTTAAAGAATCCCAAAAAGGTTCCAAAATTCAAAAATTCAAAAATTTACTAGAAAGAAAGAAAAAATGGAACATTAATATAAAAAATATCACATAATCAAATAGTTAAATTATCAAATAAACAAATAGTCAAGTAGTATCAAAAGTAATGTCCAAAAAGAAAAGAAAAAAGGAAGAAGGGGAGGTTAATAATAATAATTATAATAATTTCAAAAGGGTTTAGAGAAAAAAATCTTCAGCCATAAAAAGGGAAGGAAAAAGAAGGTCTGGCAATAATGTCACAAATTAATCCTCTAAATCCTCAGGTGCTAATAACAATAAGTCTATGGTGATAAGGTAGCATTTTCAAGGTTGCCTCAGCTATCAGTAGGCAGCAGCCATTTTAGGCTTTCCTCTCAGTGAAGGGACAAAAAATAACAATGAACCTGAAGAACCACTCAAGTCTAATAGAAGGGAGTTCTTTCAGCACAAAGGTAATATAGAATCAATATAGTAATTCTTTGGAATAATAGTCTTTCACACATCACAAATGTAGTCTTCTCCAAATAGCACAGGTTTAGTCTTTCACTGAATGATCCTACTCAAAGAAGAATTAAAAAAAGGAGTGCAAAGACACACATTCAGAAAACAGCTACAAGAGAACCACACAGCTCAGAGGCAACTGCAGAAGTGGGCTTCTTGAGCTTTATATTGTCTCCAGAAGTTTTTTCCCATGCAATCGTCAAGAGGTTCAGCAGCTTGTCCTTGTGCGAGCAGAGAAGTTCCCCTTGCTTACTGATATGAAAGCTTCGCTCTGCTTCTTCTGCTGCTTTCCCTCATGAATATCTCTCCCATCCAAGCAGTGATGATGAGGTCACAAACCAGCTATTCCAGGATTCTTCAGTGCCCGGAGTTCTGGGCACCTGTTTCTGTGGGCTGATGATGTTGACAGCCCACTGGAAGCTGTCGCCATCTCGGGTTGGGCTTGAGAAGCCTCACTCAAGCCAGCATTGTCTGCGCTGTCTCAAACTGGAAGTCTCATAAAAAACTTCATTCCAAGCTGACAAGGGTTTTTGAAGGCTTCTCTGTTTCAACTCTGGAGCGAGAAGTATTGAAAAGAGTTAATTTTTTGTGAGCCCTCTGGCCATCATCAACAATTTGATTTCAGTAATGCGAAAGCTGAGTAAGTTTGAAGTCTAATACCTGTCATTTAAATATCAAAGTAAATAGTAGGGACTGCTGATTTTGGACCTCAAAGAAGCTTCTGGATAATTTAAGGATAGTTTTTGGAGACTGAGATTAAGACTGTGTTCATAAAGACTGTGACCTGGCAAAAAGAGCAGAAAAAAAACCCTACTAAATATACTACTGAGAACCTGTTGATTTACTAGATGGCACAATGAGGAGATACAGTGTTGTAAAAACATAGTTTGTGTGGGGAAAACTGCAGAGCTTTGTGTGAAGCGGCAGAGTAAAAGAACTGTAGAGAAGAGGAGAAAGGGATAACATAAATTCAGTTGAGGCAGAGACTTACAGAGACAGAGACGTGACTACATAAAGTTGTGAAAGGGAAAGCTGTGAAGGGGAAAGCTGAATTTACACTCTTCAGAACTGGAGTATTTGAGTTGGCAGTCTTAATTTTCCTCAAGGAAAGAAATTCTCTTCTAAGACATTCCTTCTTCTTATAAGATATTCTGTCCTCAATGGATTGAGTTTTGTGTTGCAGTTGGCATCTGAATTGCTCTTCTCTACACATTGACTGTTTCAGAGATTGACTGGAACCGTGAGGATCTCTGGGGAGAATAATAGCAGAATTTTTGAACTTTGCTTCATGGAATTGACTACTTTTGTTCATACGCTGCACTTTGGTTTTTTCTATTAAGTTGACAGACAATGGTATGAAGACCGAATTATTTTCTTTTGTTGTTCCACAGTCTTAGCCCATAAATAGGTTTGGTGTAAATTAGATATAGTAGACTGTTTGGGCTTATTTGAATGAATTACATTGAATGATAGAATTACTTGTGTAACTTTCATATGAATATATTGTTGTTAGCTTTAACAGATCCATTATGAAACAAAGGATTTTGCAAACTAGTTATAACAAACAATTGATGATTAAGGATAAAGAGATCAAAATTTTCAAGGATGTTCCCTTTCAAATTCTTAAAAGATATGAGTATAAACCTTTGGCTCACCTTCTTTTGAAAAATCATATCAATTATAGATGGGAAAAAGTGGGAGGATTATCTTTTTCTTATAAACAAAGATGATATAAAGTTGACTCACTACCGAAACTTAAGGAAACTATGGTTAAACTCAAGAAAGAATTTGAAAAAGCCAATAATACAACCATATTAATTGTGACAATTTATGCTTTGATAGAGAGTAAGGGTGATTTTTTTCAACAAAATCTACAACGAAATTACTAGCCATGTTGAGAAAAAGCTCCAAGAAATATAATAGTGATGGGTGATATGAATGGTGTGATAAACCCTACACTAGACAGATCCTCCCAAAGTAAGAAGAAGAATAAACATAAACAAGGTAAACCACCAAAGAGTTTTTTCTCAATGGTGGAGAATTTATCACTTGTCGATGTGTGGAGATTTAACAAAGGTGACTCAAAAGGATATACTTTTTATTCGGATTGCCACCATTCAATGTCTAGAATCAATTACTTCTTTACCTCTAAAACTCTTCACCCTCAAATTGATAAGATAGACATCATCCCCCCAAAAATCTCCAACCATAACCCATTACGCTTAGAATTAAAACTCTAGGGACTCACAAGAAATTGGAAAATGAATAATTCTATTCTCTGAGATCACCAATATGTTCAAAAGCTTTTAAAAAAAACAATTTCAGCTTACTTTAAAGAAAACATTAACAGCAAGATCACAATGACAATAGTATAGGATGCTTTTTAAAAAAAAATTTTTATTGTGAATAGTATAGGATGCTTTTAAAACTGTTCTAAGAGGCCATTTCATAAAGTGAGGTTCAGAGGTTAAAAAAAAGAAGGAAGAAAAGTCCCATAAAATTTTAGAAAATATGATTAAGATCAAAAAAGTTATAAGACATAAACCCTCAGATAAAACTTTAATAAGTCTTTACAGAATCAGCTATATGAAGAGAATCTCATAGAGATGGGAAAAAGATAACATTAATGAAACAGAGGTATTTGAGTTTGTGAATAAACCGGGAAGGTGGTTAGCACTAAAACATTGTAAGGAAAAAGAAAAGAGGCTGATTCCAGAAATTAAATTTGGCCTTAGAAGATTCATTAAACAAGAGGACATAAAGAAAGCTTTCTTTGATTATTATTGTCGGGGTTGCCTCCATAAACATATTAATGGGATATGTAGTCTGTAGCAGGTAGTATGCATGCTACTGTAGGATGCTACTGAAAACCATTGGATAAACAACTTTCGCTGGCACTAGGATTGGAATGTAGACACAAGACTGCCTGGATCTCACGGCTCCAGGAGAGGCAGGGGAGTTGAGGGGGAATTCTCTAGATATAAGAGTGTTCAGTTTCGATTCTCTTTAGTTTTGATGATGTGGGGGCACATGGTCATCCTCTTTCTTATCAAATGCACCTGCAAAGTACTGGTACTTTGCAGGTAGTACCTAAAAACAGACACATGGGAAACAGCCTGCATTATTCAAACAAATGAAAAATACTGGTTTTCTTAGCCTATTTCTACACTACACTGTTAAAATGCTAGAATTCCACTTTCCACATACTGTATATAATATTGACCTTTGCAGTTTCAGGAGGGGCAATTACCCTTTTCATCCAGAGAGCTCTTTGGCTCCAAGGTTCAAGGGGATATGGAAAGACAAATAATAGCTTTTTAGCAGTGTAGTGCAAAAATGCCCTGTCTGTTGGTGAGAAAAGTAAGGCCACCTTTGTTTAACCCCTGCTAGCAGACTCAGTCCTGTGGGAATGTAATATTTAATATCCAAAGTTATTAAGCCAGAGTTTCCCTGGACAGAAAAGTAGACATCTGGATCTAAAACCAAAGCATAGCTAGTGAGGTCAGGCCAATGTTCCCCCAGTCATGTCTCCAAGAGGGAAACTTCAAAAGACACATATACACACATAATGGGCCATCAACAACAACAACATCTTGATGGGGACAGATGAAGTTAACGATTGCAAAAGCAAGAAATGCAAAACAAGGTCCATCTGCATGATTTGGCCATTGTCCTTTTCCGGGAAATAGTTTGCCCACGAGGCATATTTTGCACTATAATTGAGTCCCCTTTTTGAGGTTGTTACCCTGATTTCTGGGGTCCCAAGAGGGACACCTCAATGTGCTCACAATGGAGAAGGGAATTAGCAGAGCACAAGCTAGCAATACGAGAGGCAGGACAACCTAGGGAGATTTTGAACCCAATGTCTACAGGGTCAGGCTGAGTCAAGGAGCAAACAGAAGTAAATAATAATTTTTGTTTTTATTGATGTACAGCACAGACAAACACGTGAATGCAACACACTCACACAGAGAACTATTGGAATAAAAGTAGGAGTGGAATAGAGGTTTTTTAAGAGGAGGTTTTGTGTGGGAAATACTACACCTGTCCTGAAGCCCGGGTAGTCTGAAGAAAAAGGTCTGTAGAAGAGGAGATTTTCAGCACGAGAAGATAAGGGGAAGGCTTGTTGAACAAAGCGGCAGCAAGGCGGGATGGAAGCCAGGAGCGATCCAAAGAGATGCTCAAAGTCAGGGTGTCTTATAGGGGAAAATGTGCCCGTAGGCTGGTCTGTTCCTGGGGATAACAATGAGCTTTGGGCTGGAGACAAAGTCTCTGAAAGGTCAGTATT
This sequence comes from Ctenosaura bakeri, assembly GCA_948474755.1. Classification (NCBI taxonomy): domain Eukaryota; kingdom Metazoa; phylum Chordata; class Lepidosauria; order Squamata; family Iguanidae; genus Ctenosaura; species Ctenosaura bakeri. The sequence continues at coordinate 346,535 of CAOLHI010001771.1, forward strand.
TTGCAAGATGGAGTTATGACAGTGTTGTCAATAGAGTCTGGGCCACCCCACCTCCCATGGTCCCACAGCTGCAGTGGAGGGATTGGGCATCTCCTTGGACTGGTTCCCAAATGGAGCGGCAATTTTTCTTCTTCATCCCCCCCCACGGTACCTGGGGGTGATGGTCAGGTCCAGGGGTCATCCTGGTTCTCCAGAGCCATCGGCCTGTAGTTATTTTGCAACCAAACTGACAAAGAGGTTATCCAATGCATAGATAAAATGCAAATTGCCAGCTCAGAGCCTGATGGGAGTTCAAGTTGAACCCTGAAATTTTGTTTTGCTGTAACCACAAAGTCTATGGGGGAGCAAGGGTTTAAATAGCTCCCAAAAATAGAGCTGTATTGGCCTTAGCAGGGCCTATTCAGGTAGTGAGGCTGTGAATTCGGAACCCGCATCCATCCATTGGCCCTGAGGGATGCTTAGCCAAAGTCATCCCAGAACAAGGCTGGATTGATATCCAATGTCATTCCAGAACAAGGTTGGCCTCCAAGTAGCAGACAAATAGCCAAAGTCATCCCACACAGGATGAGATTCCACTTGGCAGTTTGTTTGCCGAGGTCCCCCCCCCACTTTGCTCAGACCCAGAGCCGGGGCTCCAATCCTAATGAGGGCTTGCGGTTGCTGCAAGTACGGTGCTGGTGGTTAGATGTAGGTTCCGAGTGCACAACTTCCCTACCTCAAGAAAGCTGGATTCCTAGGCAGGCCTGAAGATTGGCCGCTTCAGATAGGCTTTTGTGTACAAATGGGACATCACAATCAAAACAATTTAAACTAACAATAAACTATTTACAAATTACAAGCCTCGGTTCTCAATAAAACCGGCCAGCTTGAAGCTGAAAAATCTGTTTCTTGACCCACAGTGCGAGGCCATTTAAACATAGGGCTAGTATGACCTGAAAGACTACTAGCGTGATTAAAGGGTGCAAAGCGAAGTGGGCAATCGCTTGCCCCGTGGACGACCAACTGAAGGTGTCCCACCATGACTGTTGTGAGGCAGATTCCAAATCTTCTGATGATTCAATGATCACCTTGGCTGAATGGTTAACTGTCAAGGCAATCTGGAAGAGGGAGTGCAATGCCTCCAGTATTCTGTGTGCCAGGCGGGTGAGATTCCATAGCCATGTAGACATGGAGAATTCATCCTGAAGGTGGAATCCAACTAGTTCGGACTCCGTGGGCACATATCCACTCTCCAAAACATAATCTTTTATCTCTCACCTGAGATAGAAGTTTTTCCCAAAACAATCCTGTACGTGCTGCCAGCAAAAGCAAGGGTTGCTGGCGGTGCGGTCGATTCTTACAGTTGCACCACTAGGCAATACTGTCACATGTTAAGCAAGGGGTTCTTAAACAAAAGCACTCATTGTTAATCTGAACCATGACTGTGTAGTTGACCAATACTACTATATATTCAGAGACATTACTATAACAGAAACTGTCTATATTGCAAAAGCATTGTACCCAGTGATGGTGAAATAAACAGCCAGATAAATCAAAAGAGTGTATACCATTAGACCAATGGTACATTTATCGGGGTAGTAGAGTGGCATTAGCGGCTATCAAGGATAGTCCGAGATGGGATAATGGATGTAAAGTTACTGGGTCCAGAATCCTTTTGTGTAAGATTTCCACTTTTAGAGTTAGGCTCTACCAAGTGGCATGCCGTATCTGTGCCAAAGCGGCAGGGTGTTCCAGAGATTCTGGGTAGTGCTCTCTCAGCAGGCTTAGGATCTCTGGGTGCATTAATCCCATGAGACTAGCCTGAATCACCTGAGCAGCAAAGGTGATTATGTTGCTTTGCAGTTGTGTACACTGGATGGCAACTGACATATTGTGAGTCGTGGTTTTTAAAGAATGACCAATGTCAAACACTATATCAGTCTCTGCACCAACCCATTGCGGTAACAATTGACTGATCAAATCCATTCCTCTCGCCAGGTTAGTTAAACCAGTGGTGGAGGACACGCCAATTTCTTTTGTCTTCGAGCCAATCATGCCTAATTTGTTAGCCAATACCTCGTTTTCCATTGCATTGATTATTGCGCCACCAGTTCCTATTTCTCCTAAGACGGTCCCTAGGATGCTTCGCTTAGGGCGTGTGTGTGGGTGGGAAAACGACAGCCACCGCTTTCCCCAGTGCTCCCACTGTGTCCATGCTAGTTTTAGATACGGCTGACAGGCAGGAATGACCTTAGAAATGTTTACTACAGTGAAATTTAGAACCATGGTGGTGACAATGGTTTAAGAGTTCGAATAGGCGACCACCTCAATGTCTTTGCGGACTACGGTGCTACCCACATAGCAGGGAATAGCAGGGAAGCTATTGGAAGGAGGGGTATAGACAGGGGTATCTGGGCACCACATTTTCCCACAGGAGAATTTGCAACCTGTCGGGGTGCACGTGAAGTTTTGGAAGGAGAACAGATAGGTTTTCCATTCCCATGCTGGGCGGCAATGATCATATGTAAACCTAATTACGAACAGGGAAGCATTACGAAGTAGGCTTCTGACCATTTTAATGGTCTAGGGAGCTGGGGTTGTTGCCATTTTGGTGTATAACTTGCCGTTGTTGTCGGCAATGGCCATTCTTAAACCTGAATTAAGTCTGTCCCTAGAGCGTAACTGTATTTGGGTGAATATTTCAAAGGGATATTGTTTTTGCAACCATGGTAACAGCCGGGTATTGCATAGCAGGGTTTCTGCCTACTGGTAAGGATTCCAATGGCTGATTGCCTGTACTTTGTATTGCCAATCGATTGAGAACTGGGTTGTATATTCAGGTGAGGCTCCAAGGACATATTTAAATAACAATACCAAAATCCAGGTGAATGGTCCCATTCCGTTTCCCTGTAAGGAACACAGATACGGGAGTCCATCACTATTTATTCTAACTGGTATATATACAGGGGCTATCTACACAAGTGGGAGAGTCAGAGGGGTCGCCACTCCTCCTCTGTCCAGTTCAGACAACGTTCATTTACCCATTGTCAAAGGCCTCATAAATTGAGACAAACATCTCGGACAAATTAACGGCTGGTACTTCCTCGTGACTTAAGGAAGTCTGATAATTCACTGGACTCACATTGGGCTTTTGGGTGCCTGGATCTCTCCACTCTTGGATTACCACAGAGGCGGGATCGACAGGCTGACCTTTCCACTCTTTAAGCTGGGAGACGTGGAAGAACTTAAGCCAGTCTCCTTTTTCTTGGGAATGTGGACCTGGTAGACTGCAGGAGAAATCCTTTTTACAATTGGGACGGGACCTACCCATTTAGCGGCAAGATAGTGCTTGTCCTTATAGAAGTTCCTATACAGGGCCAGCTGCCCTTCTTCCCACTGCCAAGGGTGATGTACCCATCCCAGTCTTTTGTTCATCTTTTGCAGGTTTTTGCCTAGTTGCATCGCTACCTGCCTCTGTATCTGGCCTATATGCTGAATCAGATTCTTCACTCACTCGTTGTTCAGGACAAGGGGTTCCAAATCTGATGGAAGGCTGGTGTCAATCCAGAAGGCTTCTGGCAATATCATTTTATACCTTGTCATAACCATGCATGGCATAAAACCATGTGATGCCACAATGTTTATGAAGACCATCAAGATGATGGGCAGTTTGGTGTCCCAATCCTTTCCTGAGGAGCGCACAACCTTTCGGAGTGCTTCCTTCAAAGAACAGTTGGTACATTCAATCTGCCCTGAACTTTGCGGGTGATGCACAATGTGGAATTGGTGTATGCCCAGCAACTTGCACAACTCCTGGGTCACCTCACCAGTGAAGTGAGCTCCAAGATAGGGGTCAAGGTCACATGACACACCCCAGCGAGTCCAAATATTATTAAACAGCAGCTGCGCAGCTGTGCTGGCTGTATTGTCTCTGCAAGGAAAAGCCTCAACCCATTTGCTAAAGGGTTGAGGCTGTCAAACAGTACTTGTTCCCTCTAGGTTTAGTGGGCAAAGGACCTATGAAATCAATCTGGATCCGGGTCCAGGGACCCTCAATCCGTTGGTGCTGAATGGGACCCTTGGGTCCGGAGGGGTTAGCATTGCAAGATAAGCAATTGTCAACCCACTGGTTAACATCTTGCTTCATCTGGAGCCACCAACCAGTTTCTCTAACTCTGACCAATGTGATCTCTTGTCCACGATATCCCTGCTCATGAACGAACTGAATCACGTTGCCTCTAAGTTCTTTGGGCACTATCCAATGGCCCTGGCCACTGGCATCTACTGCCCAGAACACACCATCAGTTTGTTCTATTTTAAAGCAGTCAGACTCATCAGAGCCATTCCTGGCCAGTTCAGAAATTTCTGTGTCTCCCTTCTGAAGGGTGCCTAATTAAAACATGGGAGGGAGCATTAGCTGTTTTGGGTTGACATTGATAGCAGTGATGGGAGTCCCATCATTCTACAAAGCGGCGTCTGCCCGGTTTTCCAGATACAAGAAGCTGTGCCTTTCTTTTGATGTCCTTGGACATGAGTAACCCATGTAGGGGCAGTCCTCTCTTCAAGTTGGGCAGCAATGTGAACCCATTTGTCCAGATGGACTATGGGTTTCCCATCTGCAATTTTTAAGTCATTTTGGATCCAGAGTGGAAGCCACACACTGGCTGCTTTTGCAGTCCAGTCTGAGTCAGTGTAGATGGCCAATGGGCAGTCAAGGAGTTCGTGCTCTAAGATAGCCCTTAGAACTTCTACTTTGGCCACTTGGGTGGAGTGGTGTCTCACTTTCCCCTGTAGGGTGAAGGAGTCTGTGACTCAGATGGCTCCAAAGCCTGTCCTGGGGCTACCATCCACAGGCATGGAGAAACCGTCACAGAACCAACAAATGAAGCCCTGCAATTGAGCCTGTTCAAGAGAAGCTCCCCACTCAACTGGCCAATTAGTTCTAAACATCGGTGGCAAAGGACACTCATGTGTGGCTCCGGTCACAACTAGACCATAGGGAGCAGGGGGATCTTGCGGCTGCTTTTGGAAATCTACCCCACATGACACCAAGGAAACAGTCCATTTGGCTATCCTTGCTTTGGATTCCTGGCCGTTCTGGACTTTTCCAGACAAAATATACTTAAGTGGTGTGTGGGGGGGTCTGGACAACCACATGGGCATCTCCTATCATAAATTCCAAGTGTGTTAAGGCCCAGTCTAGGGCAAGGCATATTTTCTCGCAAGGGGTGAATTTGGTCTCATGGGAGCTCAAATTGCGGGAGGCGTACGCTATAATATGCTGAGTGCCATTCAATTCCTGCAACAGAACTGCTCCTATACTTCTATCCGAGGTGGCTAGTTGTATGAGGAACAGTTTGGACATGTTTGGATGGGCAAGCGCTGGCGCTTTCATAAAGTCCTCTTTTAGTTGGGCAAATGCCTACTGCTGTGCAGTTCCCCATTCCCATTGGGCATTATTTTTCAACAGGGCATATAGGGGCTTTGCCTTGGAGGCGAAAGACTCAATAAAATCCCTGGAGAAATTGAAAGTTACCATGAGCGAACGGAGGGAATGCACATCTGTGGGGGCAGGTAATTTGGCAATTACTTCAACCCTCTGCACAACAGGAGTGCACCCTTCCATGCCTAAACAAAGTCCTAAGTATTTGACCTCCGTGGTCACCCACTATGCTTTCTCTCTACTGGCCTTAAATCCGGTGTCTCTAAGAATGGCCAGTCCCTCGTGGGTAATGTCCCTAGTTTTGTCTTCCCAATCTGAATGAATGAGGATGTCATCCACATAGAACGTGGGCTCTTGAGGCTGGCTGAAGCCTAGTCCACATTTTGACCACATGTGCATGGCAGGTGCTAGGCAGATGCTAGGGCTTAAATGGAAACCTTGAGGCATTCTTTTGAAGATGTACTGTTGCCCTCGGAACGTGAAGGCAAATTTGTACCAGCACGCTTTGTGCAGTGGTATTGAATGGAAAGAGTTAGCCAAATCCAATACGCTGTAATATTTGACTCCAGCTGCAATAGCAGACAAGATCTCATTGTATTTGGCCACAACTTGTGCAAACGGGGGGAGTGACGGAGTTCAGGGCTCGAAAGTCCACCATCATTCGCCACATTTTACCATCAGTCTTGAGCACTGGCCAGAAGGGCACATTGCAGATGGACTGCATAGGAGTGACGACGTCCCACTGGACCAGTCCTTCAGTCGTTTTTCCTTTACCTTCCTCTGCCTCTGCGGGATACTTGTTCTACTTTTGTGGGGGGGATCCTTGCCTTTGATTAACATGCAAGCACCTCTCACCTTGCTACACTCAATTTTGTCTCTAACCCAAACTTCAGGAAAAGCCTGTACCCACGGATCACTAGCAACACTCTGCACAGGGGCAGGAGCTTTGATAGCAGCACAGCAGTGTACCGCAGAGTTCTCTAAGGGTCCTTGGTCTAATTGCCACAAAAAACTGTTTGCATAGTCCACTGTGAGCTTATTTCCCTGGAGGAATCCGATGCCTAAAAGACCTTCGTCTTCCCCATGGTTCTTACAAGCTCACAGTTTAAAATGGAATGTGTCTATTGACATGGGGATGTTCACCCACGCTTTAGCTAGGTATCCCCTCCACCATATCCAGACAACTGGACATTCTCAGGAGTAGGCTCACTATGTCTCACTAACTTAGGATGCACCACATTCAGCGCAGTACCAGAATCCACAAGAAGGGTGGCAGGAGTTTTGTCCCTCTCAGTCCCAATGCCTGCCTTCACCCAGAACCTTCCCCACCTGTTGGGCTTCAGCCGAGCCACGACATTGCGAGGAAGTTTCCTGGACTGGGGGCACCCCTATTCTTGCAAGTCCAGGCTAGGATAGTATCCAGCCGGAAGAGGGCTGTTGGTCACAGCATTGACCGGCTGTTTACTCCCCGCCTGAAGCTACTTCTCCAAGGCTTCCAAAAGCTCAGATGTTGGCCTCTCGTCAAACTGGCTCATGTCCAGTCCGAACTTTCTTAACATACCCCAGATCTTTACTCTGTCTGAAGAGTAAGTCTGGGCTGTTGGGTCGTAACCACCGGACGTCTCCCTAGGGACACCAATGTCTGTGGTCTGCTTTGGGGCTGAGGGTAGCTGAGCAGAGCTCCCTGCCCTGCTGACTGCGGGAATCCCTAGCCTGCCACTGTCTGTTGTCCTGCCTGGGAGGAGGGTGCGAATTCCAATTCCCCTTGGGGATGGAATTTGGAGCTGTCTTCCTGTGCTGGGAATGGGGTCCATACAGGAGTATGTCACCTCCTGTATGGGCTCCCAATTCCCGGCGTCACATCTATGCTGTTTGGGAGGGGCTTCAGAGAGCCAGCCTCATGGAGCAGGTCAGCGACCTGCCAGAGGTTGTTCCCAAATTCCTCCCAGCCTGTGGTTGCGGGGTCCACTTTGCCTTTTCTCCAACCGAAGACTTCAAGATCAGGTACAGTATCACTGCTTCTAATTCCCTCCACTTTTCCCCTATTATTTTTCACCTCTTTTCATCTCAACAGTCTTTGTATGCTTGTGTGAGTGAATGCATTGTATGTGTGAGTGTGAATAAACTTTGCCAATTTTACCAAATAAAAGACCATTTAAAAGGACACTTGGCTTTTCTTTCTTTCTCATACAGTCTGACCCTGTAGACATAGGATAAAAAGATCTTGCTGGGTTGCCCTGCCCTCTGCTTTACCAAGTTGTGCTCTGCTAATTTCTCCAACTTTTATAAAATTCAGGTATCCCCCCAGGGACGCCCAGAAGCCAGGGTAACAAGGGAACCTAGCACAATTCACCAAGAGTAGCAAATGCTTTGGAGCATGGTAAGCAGGCAGACTATGCACACCCAAAGTTGGGCATGCCACAGTCAGCCAGCAATTCTCCTTGCTATAACTGATCTCTCCCTCTCCCTGGCCCTCCTGCTGTGTTTGGACTGTAGGAGGAATGGTCACAGGTGTAAGTGGCTGCAAGTTAGGATACAGAATGTACACCTTTGATTCACAAATGTCGTGTAGAACCACATAGGCCAAGACCACTAGCAGGAAATTCTCCTCCACCACAGTCAATGGAGCTGAGAGGTAGCCGCATCTGGTCTTCAGCCTCCCAAAGACATGCTCCACAATGTTCTGGCAGGAATTGAAGACCCAATTGAATGCCATTTTTTGCTCATCCAAATGGCCACCATAGGGCTTCATCAGACAATGGCAGAGAGGATGTGCTTCATCCGCAAGGATGAGTAGCCTGAGACCCCATGTATAGTGACAGTGGGGTTCCCAGTACAAATTTGCCAGTCTCCATAGCCTGTCACAGAGCAGAGTGGTGGAACAAATGGGCATCTCTCAGTATACCTGAATTCAGTGTCAATGAATGCCCAGTGTGGTCAATTGTTCCCTGAAGCAAGATGGAGAAGGTATCCTTCTGGTTTATGAGCTCCCTCCTTTGGATGGGAGTACAGGGATGTGGATCCTATCAACAGCACCAATACACTGTGGAAATCCCATTTCCTGGAAGCCATCCATGATCTGTTGGTGGGAAGGGAGAGAAATTCACCGTGACTGGACACACAGGATGAAGTAGGTGCAATGGGTTGAAAGCCACCTTTTCCCCTCCTACATGTCTCCCACACTGAACTTGTATTTTCTGCAACTCCTTCCCTCACCATTGGTGTTTCTACCATCATATATTTTCAAAGGTCTTCTTTGAGAACTGTTGAACACCCATATTGGTCAGCATTGCATGTATGTTGGGTGGGGAAGGGGAAATTCACTCTGTGATAGTCACCCAAGCAAACAGTGGATGCCAGTAGGATATGCTCTGTGGTGAGATAGACCTCAACAGCAACATCAATTTCTGCTACTGTGAAGATGCCAAGACCAAATGTATTTACAGTCTTCCTGTAGATCAGTGGGGCAGTGAGCCACCAAACTGCAATGGCAACTCATTCCTCCATAGGTATGGGATCTCTCATTATGGTGCTGATGCACTCCAGGTGGGGATACAGATTGTCCACAATTTCAAACAGGGTGACTTCTGTCATCTTGAAGTGGTAGAGCCACATGTCACCATATCACATCACCAACACCTCTCTGGTCCACGAGGTCCGATGCATACTGTCCCTTGCCCACCATCTCCTGGGGTGGGGTCAGGCTCCCCAATGACCAGACTGCATAATGACCATCAGATGAGCTGGCTGTCTCATGGACATCACATGCAGCAACTGCAGCAGCAATGAGGTGGCTGGATTATTGGATGTGGCAGCTGACAGTCACCAAGATGACTTCCCTGGTCCTGCTGCCATTGTCTTTTAAGATGGCCATAGCACAGCTCAGGATGCTGATATGCTGCTGCAGTGCTGTCACACAAATATCCCTTATGTGCTCCAGGTCCATTGCAGCACAGGTGACGGGGACAGCAAGGCAGAACAGATGTGCTATGGAACACACACAGCAACAGCTGGCAGGAAAATGGTGGTCACTACCCTGTCGGGTGTCGCAGTTTGTGGGCGAGGGCTCTACTGACACTTTTCCTGTGCAGCTGGATGTCTGTATAACATTAGTACAATGTCGCTACGCAAGAACAGTGTCCATAAAAAAGGCCAAACAGGAGTGATGGGACAGGGTGAAGGCGGGCCAGGGAAGTGGTCAAGGATTCTGTAATGCTGAAGGAACACTGGTGGCAATACTGCTTCTCCTCTGCTTAAAGTAGAGGGGTGTGGAACAGAGCATCCCTATAGTGCTAATGGTAAATCTGCCATTGAGACACTGTGATACTCTAATGGTGTTTCATGTGGAAATGGCCTAAGACCATTAACTTGGTCTGGACCTCATTGTTTGTGTTGCAACTTCAACTGTCCACTCAGCTAGGAGAGTTGTTCGGGTTTAAAAACTCTTAGTTTTTAGCAGTTCAGCATAGGCTCTCACCTTGCTGAATGCCACACTGTCGCCAAGATTCCTGAATGAGAACTGTTCTTTGGTGCATGGTGGAGTCTCCTTCTTTGGAGGTTTTTAAGCAGAGGCTGGATGGCCACCTGTCAGGAATGCTTTGATGTGGTTTGACTAGATGGCCTCTGTGGTCTTTTCCAGCTGTGTGATTCTGCATAGCCACTTTTCCTCACTTCTCTCTGTATCAGCAATTATCACCTGAACCCTACAATTCCTCTATCCACAATTTTCCTCCCTTTTATCCTTCAGCTCATCCTTGTATGAGTGCATGTGCGCTTGGATCTTTTGCGTGTTTGTGTGAATCTTTCAATTAAACACATTTTTAGTTTACTTTTACATTCTCTGGCTGATTCTTTTCTGCAAGACCCTATAATCATGGTGGAAGGAAGGTGGAAGTTATCCCACTCTTGCAAGCCTCCTAATTTTGGGCTAATTAATTCCCCATTGTCATACAGAGGTACTGGCATCACAGGTGGACCTTTGAGTCACCCATATTTTGGGGTAACAAATGTATAAGAGAGTTTCAAATGTATGTTGGAAATGTGAACAAGAGGGGTTCTTTTTTCACATGTGATGAGAAGACCAAAAAGTTCTGGGTGCAAATACACACTCTGATAATGGTCTTTTCTGCACAACAAAGCTGTCATGCATCGTCCTGTCACAATCCTGGCAGCACCTCTGCCAGGATGGGAGCATGTCCCAATGCTTCTCTCTGCATGCTATTGGCTGCCTGCAGAAGGGAGCGCAAGGGACATGCTCTGTCCTTCCAGATTTCAGACAGCCTTCATCCCATGCTGCAGTAGGAGAGGAAGACTTTCTGCATGGCCACCTGCAATGGAAGGCTCACACAATCAGGGGCCATTGATGGAGGTTTTTCTGTCAATGATATAGTCTGCAATTGCACTGGCTGGTGATGCAAGAAGGGGTGGACCACAACAACATCATACGGAAGTGCTGTTATGGTCCTGCTCCTCTCATGTTCCCATGCCAGGATGCTATCATCATGTGGAAGGGGCCACAGATAATTTAAAAGACTAAAATATAATTTAAAACAGAACAGTTTCTTCTGGAATGGGTATCTGGAAAAGAATCATAGAAGATTATTTCAATATATGATCATGGCAGCAGTACTGATATATGCTCCAAAATGGAAGGGTATAGCATTAGCTGCTAAAGAAGAATGGTTGTTAAAAGTGAGTGAACTAGCAGAAAGGGGAAATTATCCTATTTGATGATAGAAAAATCATTATTATTATTTTAAACCTTTAGAAACCCCTGATATAATTTTTGAGGAAAAATTAAAATGGTTGATGATTGTCAACCCATAGTGCCCCTTCCAACTTTGTGATTCTATGATTCTATGAATAAAAATACAAGGTCTTTTCATAACACTGTCAGCAATTCGACAGAAAGCAGCACCCATCTAATATACCTGTTTCATCTAATGTACTGGTCATGGTTTGTTTATTCTCCAGAATCTACTAGTGCTTTAAGCTCTAGAATAAAAGTGCATTTCTTATTGTTTGTTTACATTCCAGAGCATCTGGCATTCTTCCCAGATTGGCGTGTAATGTAGCCAATTTTCTTCTCTCTCTTCTTTCTTTCACAAACACACACACTCACACACATAAACAGAACTAACTGTCTATATTAACTAATATTAGTCTAAACTCCATCCTTTCAAGTTATATGAACAGGCTGATGTTACCCTGTTCTCTGGGGGTCCCAGGAGGGACGCCCAAATAACCAAAACACAATAACGCAAAGTTGGGGAAAATTAGCTGGAGCACTCACTAAAGCTAATGAGAGGCAGGGTAACTTAGCAGGGATCTTGCAACCCAGCGTCTACGGGGTCAGGTCAGTCAAGCAGTCAGACAGCTTTAAAATAGCAAAATGATGTTTTATTGAAAGACAAACAGTAAAGACACCACAACCACACAGCTAACGGAAGAGTTGGAAATAGGGATTTTCGGGGGAAATGGGTGATACGACACCTTTCTCGTAGTCCTGAAGAAGCTGGAAGATTGAGTTTGTTGGGGTACAGGAAAGAAAGCTCAGTGCAGTTTGCTGAGGGGAGCTCGCCGGACAAAATGGCAGCAAGGCGGTCTGGAACTCAGGAGCGATCTGAGGTGGTCTCGGAATCGAGAGGTTTATATAGGGTGAATTGTGACTGCAGGCCATGCCTTACTTGGTGAGAACAATGCGAGTTTGGAGCAGGACAAAGCTTTGGAAAAGGTCAAGTTTAACATGATCGGCTTAGCGCGGAATCAACAATAGTGTAGCCAGTATACAAATGCAAGGTGCTTAGTTTGGCTTTGTAAAACTGTCAGCTCAGAGCTGGGCACTTTTGTTAGTGTTGCGCCTAAGCAAAAAGGCGTTTGCAGGAGAGGTCCCTGAAACAACAGATTGGCTCTGTTCTGCCTGCCTAGGTGGAGAATGGAATGTCCAACAATTGCCAGCCACGCCTGTTTACTTGCTTGTCCAGAGGCCTCACAAACACGTGGAGTGGGGTGGCAGAGGAAGTCCAAATGGTTTTGATATCAAAACAATATCGAGTGCTATCACCGGGTAGGTCTGGGCTGAAGTAACACTTAGAAGTTGGCAACAGAATATTCATTGCCCTGGAACATTGGTAAGTTTGGATTGAGGAGTTGAGATGGCTACAGTAATACACATTTATAACTGTCCAGTAAGATACCAGCTTAGTTTTCCGCAATTTTCTGCACAAGAAATCCCCACATGTATGTTTTTGCACAGAATAATTCCAGAACTGTGAAAAGTCTTCAAAAACTATTTTGATGACTTTCTCGCAGCAATAAGAAAAATAGCAAAATTACTCATTCTTACCTACAAGAATGAACATTACGTATATTTATATCCCAAACTGTGCAAAACTAACCAGTCTGTTACTGCAGCTTTCAAGTACTTTCAGTTTGAGATACATGCATGTCTAGATCATTTTAAAGATGCACTATTATTACTCACCATTTAATAACAATTAGATAAAGGCAAGTTTTGCTTTGGTATACTTGCCAGAAGAGCTGTAGAAAGTGCATTCAATATAAACAAAAAAAATTTGGAGCGGGGGGGATGCATGGCTTTTCTCAGCTTCAGAGCAGTGGATAAAGATGAACTGATAACTCCTCACTATTCTACCAAGAAATATTTTCTCTTTTGCAGATTAGACAACTGGGACTAAGAGATCAAAACTAAGGCTAGAGAATTGTAGGAATATTTATGACCAAATAGAAAATTTAAACAGACTAGCTTCAGGGACTCACAACAGTATAGCTATCTTTTCAGGTAGTGATTTTTCATATTCTGCAATTGTAGCTTGGGTACATTGACCATAGGAACTATACAATGCCTTTCTTCAAAATAATGAACACACCCTATTCAATAACAAGGCCTACTGAGGTCCATTGAGGCTTAAAGTCAACAGAAGGATGGGGTGACAAGTTTACTTATACACACCCCAGCACACTCAAAATGGCACACAAATTGGCATACAGCATTGTTAAAATATTCAAAAGATCAACATTGAAATGGAATTACTGATTGCCAACAATTACCCACAACATTTTAAAACATTGTGAAACATACAGCTAAAATGGTAAAAAGCACTTCAAAAGAACAAGACAGTTAAAAAAATAAAACAGTACAGCACACTCCCAAAAGTTCTTTCTTTAAAAGCCTTCAATTCTCAAAAGCCTGCCTTTCCTTGCAAATGGAAGGAATGCAAGGAGCAGCCCGTTCTAGCTTTCCTAGGAAGGCTGTTCCACATCCTAGAGACATGCCCACTATGCTTGTAAAAGTGCTGAAACTGAGGCCATTTCCATACTACATTATTATAGTGCTATTATTTCACTTTCAACATCCTGTGGAATTCTGGGATTTGTATTTATTGAGGTCAAAGAGCTCTTTGGCTGAGAATTCTAAATGTCCCTCCCTCAACTGCAAACCCCAGGATTCCATAGGATGTTGAAAGTGGATGTAAATAGCACTATAATAGTATAGTGTGGAAATGGCCTGAGAGAAGGATCTCATGGCCTAGACTGTTACCAGAATGTACACCCCCACTCTTTGATATGGTTTAATTGGCAAAATATGATTTAATTAGTAAAATATATTAATTGGCATAAATATAAATTATACTCTGCTATGACTGCACAGCCATGCTGGATGAAAGGAAAAGACGGGACGAACATATGCTATGTGAATTAGGTCAGAAGAGACCTCCAAGTGTAGCCAGGTCAAAGTCAGGGTATCACCAGGAAACTCCAGTGATAATGGACTTGTAGTTAGCCTCTGATGGCTCAACCTCTTAGAGATAATAGCGTCTGGAAGATTCCCACAAGGCTGCTGATTGTCTTAACTCTTCTTTTACTGCAGTTCCTAAGCCACACTTGGGGTGACATTAGATATCACTTTGATATCAATAATTTGGCTCTCTTCTACCATCCCTCTCCACATGTTTGTGAGGCCCTCAGACAAGCACGAAACTAGGCTCGGCCACTAATCTCTGGACATTCCATTTCTCAACCAGACAGGCCAGAAATAGCTAGATCACCACTTTAGGAGATCTCCTGGCAAGCACGCTATTATGTATGCATGCTACTTACAAAGAACTCCCTGCCCCGAGCAGGAGGCTTGATTATGAGAATCCTCATCTGTTGAGGACTCTGCGTTTGCATACTGTCTACTTCTTTGTCAATTCAGAACTAACTCAATCATGCTAAATTCTGATCTTTTGGAGGCTTTGTCTCCAGCCCGAAACTCATTGTTTTCCCCAAGTAGGGAATAGCCTGTAGCCACATTTTTCCCTGTAAAAACCCCTGATTCCGAGACCTTCCTCGGATTGCTTGGACCGCTCCCGATTTCCATCCAGCCTTGCTGCCGCTGTGCTTGGCGAGCCTTCCCCTCAGTCCCATGTACTGAGACTATGCACCTTTGAACTTTCGCAGTGATCTACCCGGGCTTCAGGACAGGTGTAGTATCACCCAAATCAACTATCCCACTTAAAAATCCCTCTGTCTCAGTCCCACCTTTATTTTCCATAGTTATCTATGTGAGTGTGCTGCATATACTGTTTGATTGTATCTTAATAAAGATCACATTTATTATTTCAATCCTGTTTGCTCCTTGACTTGGCCTGACCCCGTAGACATTGGGTAAAAGATTCCACTCCGTTGCCCTGCCTCTCACATTGCTAGCTTGTGCTCTTGCTAATTTCCCCACCTTTTGATATTTTGAGAGTGCACTTTGGTGTCCCTCATGGGACCCCCCAGTAAACAGGGTAACACTTCTCCCTCTAAGCAAACAAGCTTCCCTTTTGTCCCACACCTGTCTGGCAATTATAGAGGTATCAGGACTACCATTAGACCTTTTTCAACTAATGCTAAGACCATTAGCTCATTCTGGACCCCACTGTCCATTCTCAGGACTCCACTTTTTGCTTTGCAAGATAACCTTTAACACTCTCATCCTCTAGTCAGAAACAGAGTATTTAAACCCCACTTTTTGGCCAGCCAACTCATAGTACACCAATTGATACCCGGGATATATAGGCCTTTATAGGTCATATATTGTTATTAATGTCAATTTATTCATCTGCCATACCTAAAAGCTTCAAAACCCACACTTGAGATGGTGTTTTTCCAATACTTGGCATATAAGATTTTTGCTGCTGCTATATAACTTTCACACAGACTTAAGTGATTTTATCATCCATCATTCCTAACAAAAACAGTTCCAGGGTCAAATGTATCTTGATTTTTAAAATCTTTTCCATCACATGTATCATCCACCAATATTTCTTAGCTTTCTCACATGTCCACCACATATGAAAAAAAAGATCCTGTAGTTTCATTACATTTCCAACATCTATTTGAAGAATCCTTATATATCAAAGAGATTTTTTTCCAGGGATAAATACCATCTATAGATCATTTTATAATGATTCTCTTTCAAATAATAAAGTAAATTTCAAATCTTTCTTCCATCTGAATTGTATGACCTATATTTTTGCCCATTTAATCATGCAGTCTTTTACTTGTTCCTCTTCTAATTCAAATTTCAACAACATTTTATACATTTTAGCAATTAGCTGTTTATTGTTATTATATAGTTGATTTTGAAAGTCTCTTATTTCTATATTAATGCCATATAATTTAATATCCATTTTAAATCTCTATAGGAACACCAACTTATATTTCTCCCTTCTCCCTTCAATTCATCATGATGCTTCATGTGAACTTTTGTTCTATTAATTTTAATTAAATCAGCATAAGTTATCCAGTTGCCAGTAGAACTTATTTCTCTTGTAAAAAGAGCTTCATGTGGTGAAAGCCATAAAGGAACTTCAGAGCAAATTCTATTTTTATACCATACTCTCAATATAGCTTGTCGTATAAAATGGTTATTAAAGTTTACATTCACTTTGATTTTATCATATCGTAAGAAAACATGCCACCCAAATCTTAAATCAAATCCTTCCAAAGTTAAAAGTCTCTGCCTTTGTAATATCTTTCAACCAGCCATCCTGGCTTCTAGAGAGAGTTTAAGCTTGATTTGTTCTAGGACCCTTTTATTTGTCTTTTTAATAGTCCGTGGTAGAACTCTCCTCTGGCACCACCTTTCAAATGAGTTGATTTTCTTCCAGCCAGTTTTCTTCACTATCCAGCTTTCACAACAATACATAGAAAACAGAAATACTATGGCCTGAATGATTCTGACTTTGGTATGTAATAGTATACATTTATATTTAAGGATCTTGTCTGGTTTTTTCATAGCTGCCTTTAGAAGTCTTAGACTTGTTCTGATTGCTTGACTACAGTTTCATTTTGATTAATGACACAGGGAAGCTATAGAAATTCTTTAACTAATTTCAATGTTTTCATCATCTGCCTTAAAGTTATGCAAATAATCTGTGGTCATTATTTTTGTTTACTTAATATTCAGGTGCAACACAGCTTTGTACATTCTTCTTTGACTTTCCTCTATAGTTATTCCAAGTCTTTGCCATTTTATCCCAATAATATTGTGTTGTTTGCATATCTTAAATTGTTTATGTTCTTTCTCCCAATTTTCACATCTATTTCTTCTAAGTTTAATCCTGTTTTACTTTTGCCATATTAATTAAACATATAGGATAATGAAAGACACCCTTGTCTGGCAGCAGCATCCCCTCAATAACTTTTGCAAACCATACGCTCATAGAATTGGAAGAAGCAATGGGGCTATATGGTCCAACACCCTGCCATGCAAGAATATACAACTAATACACCCCTAAAGACACCCAGCTGAGCTCTGCTTAAAGATGTCCAAAGAGCAAGAGTCTGCCATCTCCTCGGGCAGTCCATCTCATTGTCAAACAATTCTCACAGTCAAGAACTTATGCTAATATTTAGGCAGAATCTCTTCTCTTGTAATATAAATCCATTGGGTTGTGTCCTAGTCTCTGGAGCAGCAGAAAATGTGCTTGCTCCATTTTCTATACAGCATTCATTCAGTTATTTAAAGATAACTGTCATGTCACATCTCAGCCAGCTTTTCCTCAGCTCCAACACACCCAGTTCCTTCAGTTTTTATCCACAAGGCCAGTATCAGAATATAAGAATTCTGAAACATCTCCCAGTGTTTCAGACTCTTGCTAAAATGGATTTGTGCTAGTATTTGATCAAGTTCATAAATAGACATGATGTTGGTGCATGATACCTTCATGTTGCTTTATAAGTTATGACTCTTTTATTACACATCCAATTGTAGTCCAGAATCTTCATTGTTCTCTTGATGAGTGTCTATTTATAGGAAGTCTCAACTTAGGCATGCATTACCGAAATGTATATTCAAATTTCACATCTTAGCAATGAACTTCAACAGCTGTTTAAAGCATGAGAATGCTAGAGAATAGTTTAGCTTTGAGGAAGAAGAACATACATGGAACTGAAATGGAAATGTACCCCATTAACACAGTCTCTGAGAAATGGACCATAGCTCATCAATATATTCTCATCCTGTTGGGAGGACCTTATTATAAATTAGATAAAACATTAAACACTTTTTTCCTAATTAGTTATTGCAAATAGCAGTGAGTATGAATGAATGAGAGACAAGATAGACTGACAGTGTAAGAAAATGACAGAGACAGAAGGGATGAGAAGTCTGAATATTAAAAAAAATAAATAAAGCAAACTTATGCTGCATTCTTAGCAGTGCCTCTGGTAGTCTGATGGAAAAAGGACAGGGCTACTGTTAGTTGGATTTGTAATTGGTTGACTGACCAAACCCAAAGGGTGATCACGAATGGCTGCTTTTCATCCTGGAGAGAAGTGACTAGCGGGGTGCCATAGGGTTCTGTCCTGGGCCCAGTGCTGTTCAATATCTTTATCAACGACTTGGATGAAGGAATAGAGGGCATGCTCATCAAATTTGCAGATGACACCAAATTGGGAGGGGTTGCTAATACGCCAGAGGACAGGATCAAAATTCAAAATGACGTGGATAGACTGGATTGCTCGGCCAAGGCTAACAAAATGAAATTCAACAGAGAGAAGTGTAAGGTCCTACACTTAGGTAGAAAAAATGGAATACAGAAATATAGGATGGGGGACATGTGGCTGGATAGCAGTACATGTGAAAGGGATCTAGAAGTCTTCATAGACCACAAGCTGAACATGAGTCAGCAGTGTGATGCAGCAGCCAAGAAAGCCAATGCAATTCTCGACTGCATCAATAGAAGTATGGTGTCTAGATCAAGGGAGGTACTGGTACCACTCTACTCTGCTTTGGTTAGACCTCATCTTGAATACTGTGTCCAGTTCTGGGCACCCCAATTCAAGAAGGACATGGTCAAGCTGGAGCAAGTCCAAAGGAGGGCGACCAAAATGGTGAGAGGCCTGGAAGCCATGCCCTATGAGGATAAACTTAGAGAGCTGGGTATGTTTAGTCTGCAGAAGAGAAGGTTAAGAGGGGACATGATAGCCATGTTTAAACATTTGAAAGGATGCTATGTAGAGGAAGGAGAGGGCTTGTTTTCTGCTGCTCCAGAGACCAGGACAAGGAGCAATGGACTCAAGCTGCAGGAAAGGAGATTCCACCTGAACCTCAGGAAGAACTTCCCGACAGTCAGGGCTGTCCGGCAGTGGAATGTGCTGCCTCGGAGTGTAGTGGAGTCTCCTTCCTTGGAGGTTTTTAAGCAGAGGCTTGATGGCCATCTGTCGGGATTGCTTTGAGGGTGTTCCTGCATGGCAGGGGGTTGGACTGGATGGCCTGTGTGGTCTCTTCCAACTTTAGATTTCTATGATTGTTAAGTCCTGTTTGTTGTGAGATTGTTACCACACCATACACCCCCACTCTGCAGGATGTGCTTCTGCCTAATTCATGTCTGCTCTTAATTGCTGCAGGAATTGCTACATCCTAAGGATGAGAAGCATTGGTTTCTCCTCTCTTATTTCCTTGTTACTGACATGACCAGTATCTAAGAACCTCTTGTGCATAATTCAGGAATCATTGGGGACAAATACCTCCAGAAGACCTCAGTTTCTAATCCAGGGCCTTCAACAGAAAACACTACTTATTATGAACCATCTGACTTCGCCATTGTAGCTATGGTGGAAGGTATGTAGAAAGTGGAAGGTAAAAAAGATGGAATATAAATATTTTATATTGAATATGATCTGGATACTACTCATTCTTTACTATTTTAACTGGTAACTTTTACACAATAAGATATTGTTGATATTTTTTCAAGCAATTAGGTAGATTATTTCAATAAAAAAAAATTAATTGGTTAAGCTGTCTTTCTCAAACAGACTCATAAATCTCAAAGAACGGACCATTTAGATAAAATTTATTCAGTTCCAGTGTGGTTATGAGTCACTTTGGGACAGGTGAAATCCAAGAGCTGGTAACTGAGAAATATTTTAATAATAGCTACAGCACTGCTGCACCTTTTTTTGTTCTTAAATGGAGACAAAGGCACTAAGAAATTAACGTGAAAGTACTAAACATTGCCAGTCCTCCTGCAGCATAATTCTGTGTCTTTAATTTCTGGCCCCAGAACCACAGAGTTATAGAACTAGGGAGAACCACATAGTACGTGTGGTAGGCAGTGATAGGAAATTTCTTATTAGATTTATGTTCATTGTAACTTAGTATTTACATTTACATTACATGCTTCTCTTAGGTGCTATCAAGATCCTGGTTGGAGTAAGGGACTTAGCAATTGCAACTCACCTTTCTGATGTTACAGAATACAGAATCTTCTTGTGATCTTGTAACAATAAAATCCCACCCAAACCCCCCTTGGAAGCGGCACAGACCCTCCCTTCCAACATTACCATTTACATGTTGTTGCAGAATAGAGATATCAGGTTGGATGTGTTTTTCTGTAGCTGGACATGCTGCAGGAATGTCACCTACAAGGACCTCTGTTGGACTCCTGGAGGTTTCTATGGATATCTACTGTGGTGCCTAACTTTCCTGGGCACTGCTATCTTTTCCAAGGAATCATTTTGGATAATAGTGAGCATTCAGGCTTGATTTGATTTTGCCTTCCTTTCTGTTTCCAGCTTGGGAGAAAAATAAAATAAAAAGCTTTAAAGACCTAATTTCTCACCCTCTCTCACACTAAAAGGGAGTTTAAAAAGAAGGATGCAGGAAGCTAGAACCTTTATCTAAAAATATAAATTAAAAACCAAAGTCATGTCACTCTCCACCAAAAATACTACACAATAAAATCAGAATCTTATATGCGTGACTGCATATATTATTAAAAATAGTGGTTGGAGTCCTGTTGGGGATTTATGCCTTTGTAAGTGGAGTTAAATCTATGGGAATTAGAACTGAGAAGTTGCATATCATCCCTTTTCAGTAAAGGGCTGTTTATATGTTACTATGAAGGTGATACAACATTTTAATTATTGTAAGCCACTTTGAGTCCCAGCCTGGGAAAAAGCAGGGTATAAGTAAAGATGATCATGAGGAGGAGGAGGAGGAGGGAGTCAGCCAGCAACGTGACCAATATGCATTGGGACATATGCACAACTGGAGAACAGATGTACATCAGGATACTCTTACCAGTGTCCTGTTACACATCTTGGCAATTCACTAAATGGGATTTTTTAGTGCCTCTGCTACATAGCTAAGTATACATAAAGTTACTTAATGGAGAGCTTGCTAGAGGATATCATTCAGCTTTTTAAAAGAACAACAACAGCTGACAAGAACAATTCTGTTGCTTACGGTCAAAAAGATTTAGGACAAAGTTCAACCAAAACACTGTTCAGTATCTGCAATTCCTCGGATTGCTCTGCTGTTGTTCTTCTCTGTCCCCATCTTCCTCCAATGACTGGTAATTTCTTTCCCCTTTTCAGAATTCACTCCCTGACAGACAAAACATGAAGTTGGAGATTCTAAGAAACATTTCAGAAGGAAAGGCACTTCACATTCACAACACATAGAAAACACCAAAGATATTCTTTGTTACATAAAAACCAAAAGCAGCCTAGGAGATGAACTAGAGTTAAGACAATCTGCCCATTCTGGACTCCTTTGTCAACCCCATGACAAAGCCATTACCACTTTTTCCACACATCCTTCTTCAGGGCAGAAAATAAGGTACAAAAAACCCAGCTCCAGCCACAGTAAATTGTAGTACTTTGACATAATACATGGGACTCATACCTCTGTTTGTTCACGCTACCATCAGACATGTTGTCTGAACCACTCCACTTCAATCTTCTGCTTTAGGATTGGTAATTACCATCCTTTCCACCCAATTTCTCTTTATCCAATCTTTCTTGCCTCATTTTCCAATAGCCTTGCATGGTTCTTGAGAGTGTCTGATTTTGTGTGTTTGCTCATTCCCAATAAAATACTCTGTTTGACTTTTAAGTGGAGTCCTCTCTACAGTTAGTACTGGTATACACAGGTGAAAAGATTCTGTTGTTGCCCTCCTCTCATAGGCCTCCTTTGAGCTACAATTCCCCAAATTCCAAGGAGATGCTGGCACTGTGAGTGGACCCCAAATTCCTCCACCTCTTAGGGTAACAAGCTCCCTCTGTTGTGTAGTCTGTGTCAGGATATTTCTGTTCTCTCAGTCCCTTCCAAATACCCAGTATTACTCAATATGATTCTTACTGATTCAGTAGTTGGAAGGTCTTGTTCTTCTGTTTCAGAAAGTGAGTCAGTCTGGGATAATCTACAAAGTTAGTGAAAAATAACCCTTGCTTTAGAACAGATGTGAATGAGTCCACTCAGCAGCAGTTCCAGTGCTAATCTGAGTTGCATTAACTTGCTTGGCAAATGGGTAGTCTGCTGCTTTTTCTTGTAGTTTGTACATTTGGTCTTGCCACTTTTACATGCTTTTACCTTCATGCCTATGAGAAGATCTTTCCTTTCCAGGTCTTAAATGACATTAATGTTGAAGTAGTCAAGACATCTGTGTCATAATTCAATACAGGCTGCATTCAGGACAATCTTACCACATTTGTTTGTTCTCTGGTACACTCTAACATGCAGTTACTTCTTTCTTGAAAGATGTCACATACAACTCTTCATATGGTTTACTGTGCACATGTCATCACTAAAAGAAACAATAAAGTGTCATCTATTAAAGCAGAAATAGAGTAAAATAGCATATTCCCATCCAGATATGGAATGCATAGGCATTCTCTGCTTCAACTTTGTTATTCAATATGTTGCATCTTGATGCAAGACATAATCTCTATGACCCTTTACGGCTATCATTTTAGTGCTTAGTAAACCACACTTCCATCTTTTTATGAGTTCCAGCTTTTCAAAAAACAAACAAAAAAAACACCTTCAGTGGATGACATATGTAAACTAGCTCCAGAGTCTGGAGTCTGCCAGCCAAATTTTAGAGTTATTCTGCACTAGTTAGTGGATGCAGGGACCCTTCTGTCTATCATGATTACAAACATTTTTCTTTTGTCTCTCTCTGGGTTTGTTTGTAAACTGCTCGGATCGAAAGCAAGAGCTCTCATTGACTGTTTACTCTGGCCTCCTATTGGCTAGATTTTTATTTTTATTATTTATTAATTTGTTTGTTTGGGAGCAGCTTCTCCAACCACAGCTATAGCATTCATGCCTCTTTTCCATTCAGCTCTTAAGTAGTTCACGTGCAGCTTCTTTTCCTTTTGTCCCCCTCTACCTGTATAATTTGTAAGGCTTCTGTTCTTCTGTAGCAACAATTACTACCTTTGCACTTACATTTTTCCATACCATTTTGAATAGATGTTCCACTGCACCAATCCATGAAATAAAAGAATATTGCTTTGCAGAGATCCGAGCACCTTGGTTATCAATTTTTTTTCTCTGGAACACTTAACTGTCTCATAAGCACAGAATTTTCTCCATGAGCTGTCCTGGGTTCTCATTTCCCATTACATGGAGAGCATCTATTGTCTGTAGAGCTGAATGTGATTTTGGATTTCTGTCTATCCATATAGA
The DNA here is from genome assembly GCA_948474755.1 of Ctenosaura bakeri. NCBI lineage: Eukaryota > Metazoa > Chordata > Lepidosauria > Squamata > Iguanidae > Ctenosaura > Ctenosaura bakeri. Next base: position 369,928 of record CAOLHI010001771.1, read on the forward strand.
TCTTTCAAGGACTGGGTCATATCTCTGTCCATTTCTTCATTTTTCAGATGTATAAACCAAGCATTTCCCAAGCAGTGAAATGGAAGCTCATTTGACACATTTTTTTTCATCATTACATCTCATGATGCTCCCTGCAACTTGATTTCGAGTCTTCCAAAATTCTCTTCCATATGAATCTCAGCTCTGGAGGTTATAGATGGAAGTTGTATGGCTGCAGGTTAAGAATCAAAACACATTCATATGTGATTGCCTAAATTGCCTTGGCTCATTTTCAGTCTGTTTTGGAATCTAATCCTTTTGCAAGGTTTTATTGGAAAATCCTGCACAATGAAGCATTCAAGCATTCTTTCTACATCCCTTCTCCCATTTGCTACTAGAGCACTGGGGTTTTAGACAGTAAATGTTTTCTGAATGCCTTTACCCTCTACATACTATCTCCAGAACCTTGCTCACTCAACCATTGTAACGCATGGTCCTCAGTGTACCCGTGCATATAAACAACTAGAACATATGATCATAGAATCTGCTGGGTGTGTCTGTGAGCACATAAAAGATTCCTCCCTCTCTTCCTTAGTCTCTCTCTCTCTCTCTCTCTCTCACTCTCACTATTTTATCTCTGGAAAGTGAATGCTACTTATATTGAACTCCTCCTTTATTTGAAACTTTCCTCTAGGTAGCCAGGGCCTAGGCAATGTAGGTATATGGGTGCACTGAGAATGACCGAAAAGTCTCCAATTTTGTTCTGTAATTGTTCTTTCCAATTTTATATTGGGTTAAAATAAGCTGAATAGGCTGGTATAAAAGGTGTCTGATCATACTGTTATCCCACTGGCACACCCTATCCCAGGGTCCATATTTTTTAATATTAAATGAGATTCAACATGCCAGAGAGGTCACCCATATGAGCACGTAGACAGCAACAGTTGAACGATCAAGAACCAGGTCAGGCCAGTAAAGTCCCCAGTCAGGTAGCCCCAGAAGACCTCAAGCTCTGCAAACCTATGGTAAAAAAGGGTCTTCAGCCACTGAGGAGCCAACTTGAGGAGATTAGCGTGCTTTCTCAAAGTTGAGCATCGATATCAGAAAAATCATATCAGGCAAGGACAATCTACATAAATTCACACGACAACCCAATGCAACCAAAGATCCTGAAACATTGACAACATCTCATAATCTCATCATGCAAAAGGAGTTGCCATTGTGGAGCTTCTTCTCCTTTGCAATGCCTATTGTTCTCCCCAGGAGAGGATTTACCCTCAAAGTATGTTTTCCCCTACAAATAGTCCTAGTTTTTTCAGAGTTCTTTTGGGTAACTCCCAGTCACACCAACAGACCGTTTCTCTGTCAGTCGAGTAATCCCCTCACCCTTTCTTTGCTGAGCTCTACTTCGTTCGCTGTTTTCCTGGACCAAGGACTTCAGGAAAAGGCATAGTATCACCCCATCTACAATCCCTTCACTACTTCCACTATTCAGTTTCCACTCTTTTGCTTCTTAATAGGTCTTGAGTGAGTATGTGAATGATTGTGTTGATGCATGAGATTTCCATTCAATAAAATCACTTGTTTGACATCTTTGTCTGGCTTTTGGCTTGGCCTGACCCCATAAAAACTGGGTAAAAAGACCCCGCTAGGTTACCCTGCCTCTCGCATTGCTATTGTTTGGGCTCTGTTGAGTTCCCATTTCCTCTCACGTGGAGCACAACAAGCCGTCCCCTAAGGGACCCCAGAAATCAGGGTAGCAATACAAATGCTGACAGAAAATATTCTGGGATAAAAAAAATGTATATGGAATTCCAAAATAAAATTGAAAAGAAGAACAAAATCTGAGACTTTCTGGATGTACATTTAAATGTAAAGAGCAAATTTTTTGAGTTGAGTGATTTGCATACCCCCTGTCTGCTTTATTTTGCCAAAGCAAGTATGAGAGAGACCCAAGATATTCAGTGCTTTCACTTGCACATTCTGTTAAAGGAGACTTGATTCTTACTGAACCAGTCTTCAGCCCTTTTCGCATGTTACCTGTTTGCACGATGGGGGAGGGCATCTCGCGCGAGAAGCCTCGTTCGAAACGCTGCCACTTCCTCCCTCCTTCCTACTGCAGGTCGCTTCCTGTTTGCGCGACTGTCACACTAGCGCCCCTTCCTTCCTTCCTTCCTTCCTTCTGCAGTATGGGAGTTGTAGGCTGTGCTGGGGGAGGAAGCGCGACCTGCCCGGCTCACTGACGCACCGCACACAGTTAAGTGCGCGAGGGCGCTGATAGCAGTGCACGAGCACGGGGCATCTTCGGCTTAAAGCCGAAAATCAAAAAATGCGCCCGCGCCCCGCTTCAGCCTCGTGAGCGCCGCGCAAGTTGGAGTGCATTGTACGGAGCGGCGCTCCCATTTGCGCGGCACTCAAGGGGCACGGGCACTAAAAAAAAAACATGCGAAAAGGGCCTTCATCTTTCCCAGAAAGGGACTAACACCTTGGGTGTTAGTTTTTACTCCAACAGCCTATTTTTAAAAAGCTCAGAAAAATTTAATAATATTACATATAATCTTAATGGTTACAGCCTTATATGACTGCTTACGGTGTGTTATTTCAGCTGCTATGTAACTGTTTCATGTCAATGTAATGTTATTGTTATGTTATTGCATTGTTATCTTAGTGTCATTGTTATGTTAGTGTAATGTTAATATTAGTGTATAGTCTTTGCTTCTGTATGTTTTGCATGCATCAAGTGGATGTGTGTTGGATATCATATGAAACTTATGTTTTCTCTGTACGATATACATTTTCTTTTCTTTTTTTCTTGTTTGTTTATAAAAATAATTTTAAAAAAAGCTCAGAAAAATGTTTCCATTAGTGTGGGATCTCATGTCTACAACTTGTTGGAATATTTGGTATTTATGTTAGCAGAGAGTAATAGGCTAAAACAGTGTGAATTTAATATAAAAACAATAGTTACTCTGGGTGTTCTATTAGAGTGTGAAAAATATCTATTATGTCAGGAAAATCATTCAAGGACATGAACAAAAGAGTAGGGTTTATTCTAAGCTTTTTCTACCTACTTTATTTATTTATTTATTTATTTATTTATTTATTTGTATCCCGCCTCTCCATGTGGATCGAGGCGGTGAACAACTTACAAATAGCATGTATTTCGAAACATTTCTATACATGCCCCCAACAAGCTGGGTACTCATTTTACCGACCTGCGAAAGGATGGAAGGCTGAGTCAACCTTGGAGCCGGGGAGGATTGAACTCATAACCTTGTGGCTTGCAGTACTGGCATTTAACCACTACGCCATCAGGGCTCTCCTGCATAAACATCCAGAGTATAGGTAGAGAACAGCAAGGAAATGCTTGTGGCCTATCCCCCCTGCCCCTGGATCATATGTTATTTTATGTGGCAATGCACAATGCAGCTGGAGATTCACTGCCATCACAACTATTAGTAGTGGGTGTAGAGGGGTTATTCCAATGGTCTCCAATATGCTACAGCCATACATGTCCTGTTTTCTCCTCCTTGTAGGGTCCAAAGCTGTAGCATGGCTGGGGTGTGCATGGCCGTGTGAAATAACCTATAGTACAGGATTGGGAAAATCATCATCTGGTCTGGCCCCATTGCTAGCACAAGATCCTCAATACAAATACCCCTGATTCCAGGATGTCCAGCACAGTATCTTGAAGGTCTATCAGTCACTCTGTCTGTCTGGCTCCTGAACAAGAACTGTCCTTAGGTCTTACCTAAGCCGAGCCACATTTCAACTCTTCACTACTTTTCTGGACTGATAATTATAACCCAAACACCTCAGCCTCTCTATCTATAATTTTTCCTCCCTTTATCTTTCAGTTAGCTCTTGTGTGAATGTTTCACTGTGTGTATCTTGTGTGCATGCGTGAGTGAATTCCCCTCAATAAAACACATTTTTAGTTTATTTTTGAGTCTCTGGCTGGTTTCTTTTCTGCGCGAGCCCGTAAACATTGGTAGAAAAATCTCGTTAAGTTATCCTCCTCTCACAAGTATCCTCTTTGAGCTAATTAATTCTCTACTTTTGCACAGAGGTAATGGCATCATAGGGTGGTCCTTGTGGCACTGACGTTTTGGAGTAACAGGAATACTGAGAAGGTAAATTGACAGAGAATGAGCAGAGTATTAAAGGAATAGTACTAAACTACTGTGGAATCTTTGACTACTAAAAGTAAAATTCGTATTGTAGTTCAGTAACCCTGCACTGCTAGCACTTTATTTCCAAGTCAAAAGAAAGAAAAAGAAAAAGAAAGAAAGAAAGAGGAGAAAGAAAAGAAAAAGAAAGAAACAAAGAAAAAGAAAAAAGTTTTTTTTATCCACTGTGTCATTTGCATGTTGCTGATTGAATAAAATTTCACACTTCCTGGAATTCTGCTGTTTTCTCAGAGAATCCAAACAGTTTTGATCAATTTTAATGGAAAGGACAACGATATGGCCAAGGCCACCTAACTAGATTTCTCATTGGAAACTTGTCAGGAAAGTTTCTCAGGGAATATATTTGAACACAGCCAGAGACATTGATAAATTTCCCTTCTGAACAATCAATAAAAATCTCTCCATCTATTCATGCTTCTGCTGTGGACGTGAGGGCCATAATTACACTGTCAAAAATTCAAGTTATCCCAAGCTGGACTGAGACCACCTTTAAAACTGACATGTGATTGCCATGTAGTTTATGGGTGGTATGCTTTAATTAGTAGGGGAGCTGGACAAACCCAAAGGCAACAGTGAAATTTCCCAATCTACATCAACACCAGAGTGCAGAACTGCCACTCAGAGGGAATTCTGGGAAAATCCTTAGTCAAAAGGAGAAGTTGGCAGGCATTAAACAAACAGGATTCAGCCAGAGCTGACTATTTCCTCCTAACTTTTCTATTTGAAAGGAAAATAAGAAATAAAATTGCACACAATCTGTTTCATTTTTGATAAGTCCGATTGTTTAATGATTTATATCTGCATGCTCTTTCCCTCTTCTCTCTCTCCACATATATAAATTTTGGTGAGCAGTCCAACTGGTTTTTTTGCTATAAGCAAGGTTGATATTAAATTTGAACCAGCAGAATGGGTCTGTACTTAACATATGCAACATGAATGCACAAAAAGAGTGTTCTTTCCCACGTTATTTCTGCTTTCACACTAAATTGTGGATTACACACTTTGAATGAACCTCATTGCTAAATTGTGCCTCAGACATGGGATTGGATACAACTCTGTGGCAAACTATCAGGATTTCTTGTGTCATTATTAAAGAACTGAAACCAAGAAACCGCCTGTCTTTCTATGCCATAGGTTGCTTTGTTTGATTTTTCAGTTTTTGAATCTATTCTCACAGCTTAGAAAGTTACTTTTTCAACTTGCTGCTAAAATCCAACACTCTGGAATTTCCTAACCCTTTCCTACCCATGATTCTGCTTTAACTATAAATGGGACAGATGGAGAGCCTTATGAATATGTACTGATATTGAAATTATCTAAGCAGAAATCAACAGCTGGCACTCTACAGTTCAGGCACAAGTGTGACCTGTTACAAAATGTTGCAGGATGGCTCAACTCCAAAAGAAAAGTGCTGCTGTTTAAGTCCTCAGCCAGGATTGTATAGTGACATACAAATAACAAATCCACCTCTTTAAGTTAGGGAATGAACAAGAGGAAAGACTCATAAAACAAGAAACTAAATAAAAATAAATAAATATATAAAGAGTTTAAAATGCATATCTGAGAGCAATTTTTAAAAAATTATTTTCTGTCAAAAAGCCAGGACTGGTTTGGCACAATGAGATGCTCTTTCACCTGGTAGATTAAAGCTTTCTGCAAAGAAGGAGGTGGCCCTATTGCACAGCTTTATCCTTCCTATAAAGACTACCTTCAAAGAGAATCTCTCTAGCTAGGGCTCCCTCATCATTCAGCTGCCATGACAAGGCAGGACATACCAGGAAGACTTTCTTCTTTCATATGATCTTTGCCAGAATCTGGATCTGGCAACCCTGAAAAACTACACACAGCAAGTGTACTAGGCAGACTGAAAATGAAATTTAGCTTGTAGGTGAAAGAGTTATCACCTGACAGCTGGTGGTACTTCATCCTATTACTACTACTATAACTCTTCCTCAAAGCAGTATCTTCTATCATTATCTAACAATTCATATTATTATTGCTATGGTTTGTATCAGGGATGGGAATAGTGTGTCCATTCAGAGGTATGTCCTCCTCTTACCCCACCTGCATGTTTTCATTCAAATGCTACCAATAAATTCAAGGCCAGGGTTTCCAGAGATAAAACTGGTGGAGTGAAGATCTCTTCACTCACAGCTCAGGACAGGAGAAGAAGAAAAGATGTGGCATGCCATGGTTTCCCAGTAGAAGAAAGGGGGCTTGGTTGAAACTCACCCCCTTGTCACAGCACTGCATACTTCCCATGATTGGCATGGTGTAATTGGCAAATATTATTTAATTGGCACTCTCAATTGGCATGGATATAAATGATACCTGAGGTGACAGGAAGGTCAAGCTGGAAGAGGCAGATAACTGACTATCAATGTGAGACAGCAAGACAGGTAAGTCACATTCACGTCCTAGGCAGAAACCAAGTCATTTTCAGACTAATAGCATGCCCACTTTCAAGACAATAGGCTTGAAAATAATGAGATGGACATCTCAGAACTGAAAGGGAAAGTCTTTACCAAATTGTGATTGTCTTAACCTTGATCTTGCACACCTTCATGTTTCCTTGTTGTCTTCCCAGCCTCTCCACAATACTGAGCTATTATGACAGCCATTATCCTTTTGTCAGCTAAACACTAAGACCATTAAAGACTTCATTGTTGTGTGAATCTTACTCAATAAAACACATTTTATTTCATTTCTGGAATCCCTGGCTGGTTCTTTCCTGTGTGACGCTGTAAACTTTGGTAGAAAGATCTCCTCAAGTTACCCCACTTTTGCAGACCTCCTAATTTTGAGCTAACTAATTCCCCTCTGTCACATGGAGGTACTTACATCATAGGTGGAGGGAGCACTGTCACCAATGTTTTGGGGTAACATTCTGGACAAAAGGTCTAGTGGGGGGATTAATTTAAAAAAAGGTTCCTGGACTCCTCCTGGCATATTAGTCCATCCCACAGAGGTGACCAATTGTGGGGGGAGGGGGAAGCATGATTGTCAATAGATCCACAGCATGACTTGTCAGATTTAAGATGCTCTAAACTCTTCCAAACTCCTCTTTCTTGCAACAAGTAAGAAATAAAATCAAAATTATTTCCAAGAAGAGGTTTCGTCAACATGGATTTGACTAGCAACTTTGGAAATGCCACTTCCTTGAAATTACCAAAGTGTGAGTAACCAGTTTAGACAAAGGGACAGGGAGGGAGGGAGACTTTTTCTTAACTTTTTCTTATTCTATAACTGATTGCAAGAAGTACAGAATGTCCATTAAAGGTTTTGATTTTGTCAAAAGATAATATATAATAGAAACTTCAATAAAAATGGATTTGTGTGATAAAGACATTTTTCCTACTTTTAAAAGTGATTGTCAAGAACTAAGCAAGTTTGCTTTTAACAGGTTGAATTATACTAGAAATTCTCAGTATAGACTATCAATATAGATTTTAAAACAGTGTATGAGATTGCATTATGTAGATTTACATGAGAAAGAATTTTTCATTTACCTGAAGTGTAGATAATCTATAAACTGACCTTGAGAAAGCTGGAGCATAAGTAAACTGTCTGGCTGTGCAAAAGAAGTTTTTTAAAAAAATACTTGCATAAAGAAGAGTGAGTAAACACCGCCATCTGGTGTCAGCAAGAAATGCAAAGGAAATTACATTAACTGCTGTATGAATGAGTGAGATTGCTTTTTAAATGTGATTTCATTGGAAAGAATGAACAAAGACCACCATTTAGTGTAGAAATAAATTATAGAAATGGAAACTTTTGTTTTAAAATAAACTTTTTCTTCTTTTTTCCTATTTTTTTGTATGTTCTGGGATTTTTTTTCATGGGAGCTACCTATTGAGATAGTGGTAAATTATAATATGGAAACAAGATTAGAGGAAAACAAACAAAAACAGCAGAAAGAAGATCTGCTGATTTACCCTCTAAAGCTACAGAAACAGCTTCCAAGGAAATTCAGCCTCTGAAGGTCCAGATAGCACAAATGGGAACACAATGAACAGATAGAGGAATGCATCATATCAGGAGATGAAGGAAAGAAATCTGAGACAGAAGTTAAAGAAGTTAAGACAGAAATGAAGGAAATGAAACAGTCTTTTTCTCAGATGGCTTCTGATATAAATCAGATAAGTCAAAGGACACAGAGCCTAGAACAGAGAACAGAGACTTTTGATAGCAGAGTAGATAGACAGGAAAGAGGAAGAGTATAAGAGGTGGATGTTTTCGCTTTTAAGGAAAAACATGAACGGGAAAACTGTTTGTGCTTTAGTGCAGTCCCAGAAAAACCAAATCAAAATGTCAGAGACAATATGGCAGGGGTCATAGCAGAATTGTTAGATATGTAAAGGAGGAGATAGAAGATCAACTGGATGGTCTGTAAATTTTTTTCATGCACAACCAAACAGAGAAACTTGCCAAGAGACACGATAGGATATTTCCTTCCAAAGCAGACTAGAGATCGAGTGTTGCAATGCCACTTTAACAAAATTGAAGATAGATGGTGCTGATGTTGTGTTATTTAAAGAGATATCAACAAGGTTCCCATGCAAATAAGGGCATATACTTTTTAAATTGAGAATTGGGATGAACAAGAATCCTATTTAAATGAGAGAGATTGAAAGAGACTCATCTGCGTCAAAGATGATTTCTAGTGAATGCAATACAAAAAGCAGAACAATAAAAAAAGAATTGGATTAAATGGCGGGAAAAGGCAAGGTGAAACCCAGGATGTTACATTAATTCAAGATCAAGAATGAGAAAAGGACAAGAATTTGGATAAAAGAAGAAATTAGAGGTGCATTTGAGAATGGATTATTCCAGTTTTAAAAATTAATGGATCTATGATGTCTGGCATGGAATATAAGGGGTATGCATATCTCTTTTAAAAGACTAAAATTTTCATCATTTTGGCCTTTTTCACATGGGGTTTTTAAAGTTTCCCCAGTTCGTCCTTGGTCGGGTGCCTTTTACACGTTAGAGAGCTTTAAAACTTTTTGCATTCTCACACCAATCTAGGGGGGGCGCAACCAATCTGCATTTCCCGCACTTTTCAAAGACCGGAAAAAATGTGGTCTTTTCCTCCAATCCGCGCTCGACGTCTTCATGAGAAAGCAGCGGTGCGTCCATTCGCGCGGGCGATCAAGAGAGGGAGGGATCAAGGCGTGGTCAGCAGAAGCACAGGACCGCCCCCAGCACGAGCGGGCGCGCCATTTCCAAACCCGCGAGGGCCTGCAAGGAGGAGGCAAACGGACGAGGAAGGGAAAAAAAAGGGAAGGTTTCAGAGGCTGCAAGGAGGAAGCAAAGGGACGAGGAAGGGAAAAAAAAGGGGAAGGTAGGTTTTTCCCCCTTAGCTATCCTTTGTCCGTGCGGCGTCGTGAATTGCGGGTTTCCGGGGGTTGTGTCTCCCGAAGGTGCCCTGATTTTAAATATGGGGTCGAGGGGGAGGTGGGGTGGCAGTGGATACCGCCGAGGATGGCATGGCAGGATGCTTTTAAAGGTTAGGGAAAATTGGGAAAGCTGTGGAGGGGGGCAGAGGAAGGGAGAGAACGTCCAAGAAAGCCACCGTGCCAAAGTTCTCCAGGTTACTTTGGAAGCGGGATCATGGCGCAATGACGGGATGCTGTGAAATTGGGGATGGCTGCTGGCTGCTCCGGACGAGGTCCCCGTGCCTTTTACGGGGAAAACTATTATTTTTCTCTGGGGACTGTTTGGCGCCCCCAGAAAAAATGGCCCGTGGTAATCATCCATTTTAAACCAGACTCTCGGGCTGGGGGTGTGGTGGGAGTGGCTTTGTTTGACCCTGGCAGTAGTTTTTTTTCGACCGGCCGCCATTAATGCAGTCACTCCCCAAAAGGGGCCTGCTGTTTGTTTGTCTGCCCCCCCCCCACATGCAGAGGGGATGACTTCCTGCCAGGGCAGGAGACTCAGTGGTGTTCCATGTTCTTTAGCTGTCTTGGACATGGCAGAGATCCATAGGGCAATGGAACACACATCATTGTTTGGGGAGGCAAGCATTTCATCTTTATCAGTCCATGTGGCTCTGGGAGGGAGGATCCCATGGGCAGAGAACCAGTTCCTGGGACTATTGAAGGCACACAATTTACTACATCGTTTCCAGTCTAGCTTGTGCCAAAATTTAAGTTGTTGAACATTAGCTTGAAGCTGTTGATATCACAAAAGCTGGAAGGTTATCTCCCCTGCTGTGAATATCTGCCTTTGAAGTTATAAAACAAGGCAGTTCCCTTTGTCAGTTCGTACTGTTTGCTTTTTTATAAATACTAACGCCCCTCCTTGTCTCCACAGGATCGGAATCCACGTGGAGTGCGCATTCCCAGTGCAAATCTTCCCACGGAGTGTTGACCCAAGCTAAAAGTCCACGCTGACACCACTGCCCTTTCCAGCATTCGCCAACACCAATACAGTTTGTCTGGCTGGAAATTGCACAGCGGCCGTGACTGGAACAGTGGCATGCCACAGACGCCACGCTGACCAAACAGTTTTGCAGGGGAGGGCTACATGCAAGGAGCCACACACCTACTTGAAAGAATAAATTTTTTAATAAATAAATGTTTCCTTTTTCCAAAAAAATATATTTTCATAACTACATATTTACATAAATAAATAAAACAGTGCTGTACAGGGTGGATGTGCTTTTGGGGAAAGGGCTGGGGGTTTCAACATTGGCCTTGGAACGTTTTTACTCCTGGGCACAGGGGTGTTTCCTCCGGCTCCTCCACATCCATCCGGGGCCCGTTCCGGTTGAGGGATTTTCTCTTGGTCTGCTGCCCAAAACAAAGGTGAAATTCGATTAGGCGTGTGCACATCCACAGCAGCCTTTCTGAAGGAGGAAACTTTATTGTGTCCTTTGTTGATTGTTGGGCGTTAGGGGGGGAAATGAAAAATAAGCCAAGGGCTGCTAAAATAGTGGTTTTCCTACCTTCCATCCCTGGCATGCCCTGCGTGTCCACGGGGGCTTGGTGGCCAGGCGCATGGCGTCTTCTGCCTATGGAAATGCCGCAGAAATCAGCGTGGGTTCTACTCAGTCAGGGTGCATCCCCCTTTTGGGGGGGGATACACGACAACCATTCCCCTGGGGTTCCCATAGCCACACAGGCGCAGTGTGTTGCGCTTACTCACGTCTGCCACCGGCTGTCCAGCTAGGGCTCCCCGCCGCCCTCCACAGGCTACGCATCACCTTGAAAAAGGGTGGCCTTGCGTGGGGGCGGGTGTCCGTTGTAGGAGCGCAGGGCGGCGTAGCCGTCCGCATAGCTCGCTGAAACGGGTCCGGACCTCCTCACACTCCCCCGTGGCCATGTCGCGTAAGGCAGTGGGCAACGGTGTGGAGGTGCTCATCATCGTCCCCCCTTGTGTGGGGGCGCATCATTTCCGACACACCGCCACACCACCTTACCATGGCCAACATCTCCCTGGTTCAAATTAGACCACTCTCGAGGCCTCTCCCAACCGGCCCGGCCCCATTTCTGCAGGAATGCCCTCGTCCGCCCCCACTAACAAACCACGCGGCTGCAGTACCAGCAATTGTCCACTGGGGGATTTTGGCCCCCGCCATTTCCCGCGCGCCAGGAGGACGCATGCGCGAAACGTGACGAGAGGAAGGAAAAAGAGGGAGGAGCCATTTTTCGTTTGGGAGGACGTGTAGTGGGGAAGGAGGTTTGCAAAAGGAACAAAAAACCAAAAGGTAACATGCAAAGCGGGGAGCACACGCAGGGGAGTGACTGCAGCGTGGAGGAGGAAGGGTTTCCTTTGAGGCGACAGCCCAAAGGCCAAGAGGCTTGGCCTGGCGCCATACGGAGATAAAAAATCTCCTGGACATTTGGGGTGAACGTAGGTTCCAGAGGGACCTCCAGACTACCTAAGAAATATAGAAATTTTCGAGGAGATTGCGAGGGAAATGATTAGAAGGGGACATAGGCGGACTGCTGAGGAGTGCAGAACGAAACTAAAAACTGCGTGCAGCTACCGTGAGGCTGTGGCGGAAAATAAACAGACGGGCACAGCCAGGGCGGAATGTCCCTACTTTGAGGAACTTTCCAGGATTTTGGGGGACGCAGTGCCGAACCTCCAAGAGTCGTTGAGAGCTTGCAGGTCGCCATGGGACCCGAGAAAAGCGAATGAGAACGCGGCATCAGAAGGTACGTAGGGCAGCGAGTCGGGGGATTTTCCCTTCCCCTATATGTATTTTGTGCCCCTACAAATCCATTTCCCCTTTTTCAGGGGTGGACGAACTGATGAGCCAGGAACTGTTTGAACAAACTTCATATATGGGGAGTCATCAGGTGAGGCTGCATGGGTTTACAATACATTACATTTTGATTTACTCTACAATAACCCTTCGTGGTTTCAGGGCAACGCAGGAAAACGGACATAAAAAAATAACAGGTGGATGAGGCCCAGAGAGCAGGCCTCACATGCAAGCAGGGCGCGTCACGTGCATGGCCACAGGCCCACCACTCCTGCTGCTCCTTTGGAATACTTCTTCTTTCACAGCAAAAGGGGTGGCATGTCACTTTCCAGGGAACTTTTCACTCTCTAGGTGACATCAGGGCCATTTACATTACCATTCTTTGCTTGCAGGAGTGAGGAAATTCCAAAGGAGAAACCTTATGGGACTTAAGTGACAATGCCATTTCCACACCACACTGTCACAACATTCCACTTTCAGCATCCTATGGGAATCTGTGGTATGTAGTTTAGGGAAGGGTATATAGAATTCTCAGCCAGAGAGCTCTTTGGCTTTAGCAATATAATCCCACAACTCCACAGAATGTTGAAAGTGGAATAATGCACTGTAACAGTGTGGTGTGGCTCTCGTCCCAGGCCAACCACTTATAGCCTCCTGCAGCAAGGTCTAACTATTTCGTTTTACCTCCAAGTAGGGATCAAGAACAGCTGCCCCACAACTATGCAGGTTAAAACTCCTGCACCGGGGATTTCTAGCACCACGGCTGCTGGTGAGTTAGGTGTCCTGCAGCCGAAATATTGCTGCGGGGAGTTTATATTGCATCGGGATAACCGTGGTATGATTTGTCACCACGGGTTTTGGGGAGATTCAGAGCATGGCGTTACGCAGCGGCCTTGATATGCCCATTGTGCTTTTCAGCCTTCATGGCCGGGAAAACCTAGCATGCGGGGTATCTTCACAGTTAAAGTTTCTGTGCATCCGTTAGGGCAATGCCCGGAAAATGGCATTTAACATTCTGCCTGTTGTTGGACTGCCATTTAAAGTTTCTTGGCAACCTTCCAGTTGGAGGCTGAAGCCTTACATGAAGCAAGGTACATGACTGTGACAACTGTTTTGTGTGGTTTCTATCTTTTCTACAGTTTTTTGAGTACCTTGATTTCAAAAAGGCTGTCTAATCGCCACTTGCTCATACATGTTGTGTCCTAGCTCCGAATGATAGAGGTTGACTTCTCAATCTTATTCTGAACAGATGACTGCCCCAGCACTAGCCCGGACATGGAGAGCGAGATGCCCACGGCGAGAATGTCCCCCCTGTCACGCCTGAGGATGAGCAGGAACAGAACCGCAGCGGGGGGCGGGACAAGGCGTTTGCCTATGCAAGGGAACCTTGGACTTCATGCGCGAACACGAGGAAGGAGCTTGCAACAGATGGCCATGGATCGCGAGCAGGCGGCTCAGATAGCACAGGGCAGAGAATGCGCGGCAGGAGATAATATCAATTCAAGGGTATGCGCCACTGCCATGTCTAATATTTCAGATGCGGTAACAGCCGTGGGCGGAACAAGCCAATCACCTCCTGGCTCCTCCCGGTCCCGACAGCTAACTTTTGGGGAGCACAGCGCAAACGTAGCCGGGAGCAGCGAACGGCGGCTCCCAGCCAGGAGCAGGAGTGAGGGAAGGGCAAGGCCGCAAGGGCCAGGAAGCCACGGCAAATTTATAGCCCTTGAGCACTTTGTGGGCCCTGGGGAGGAAAGAAAATCCAGGCCTAGCTTTTCCTTCCCAAGCGGGCCAGCGATGTACTTGTTTGTCGATGAGAACTGTTCATAATGGACGTTCTTCCCCCCAATAGTTTTTTTTATCCGCATTTATCAAAACAGTCAAATAAAACCTATTACCATTTTCAATAAACAGACGCAATATTTATTTGTTATAACATTTTGGGTTAAATGGCCGTCCAGTAACACAAGAGATCAATATAGTCCAGGTACAGCTTGAAGGAGGACCCACTCCTCGCTGTGTGGGGGGGAAGTTCAAAGAGGGGGAAGCAGTGACAGCTAATTGCAGTCGCCCCCAATCATATTGGCGATAGCGTCCCTCACCAGTTCCCCTTCATGGATCCTCCTGGAAGAGTCATGAGGACGGGACTCCCTGTCGGTGCGTCTCAGAGTCAAGGGGGCTGGCTTCTGTATCACAGGGTGGAGAAGGTGCCCTTTGCTCTCACAAATGTTGTGTAGCACCACACAAGCAGACACCACGGGGGGGTAGTTCTTCTCCGAAACGGTCAAAAGGGGGCCCAGAGACACCCCCATCTGGCCTTAAGCCGGCCAATGCGCGCTCCACAACATTCCTTTCAGTGGTTGAACACCCTGTTGTAGGCTATCTTCTTGGGGTGAGATGTCCACCGTAAGGCTTCATTAGCCATTTTCGACAGTGGGTATGAGCGTCGCCCAGAATAACTGGGCCTATGGTGACACCGTCTATGGTGATGGTCGGGTTCCCGGGTAAAACTTTCCAGCCTCCATGGATGCCAGAGGATGAGTGCCTGAAAAGAAGGCATCGTGCGTTCTTCCAGTGTAGCCCAGCACGATGTCCACAAACCTCCCCGAATGATCCATGTTCCCTGTAGGAGAATGGAAAATGCGCTCTTCCTGTTCAAATTCTTCCCCGCGCCCCTTGGGTGGTCTTACTTTGATGTGCGTGCCATCCACAGCTCCAACGCACTGAGGGAAAACCCCTCTGGCGGAAACCATCCATAATCTGTGAATGTAGAGGGCAAGGAAACAAGTAGTAAATTTTCAGCTGGTTTGAGGTAAAAATATTTGTGGGGGCCACGCACACACACCCCAATGGGACCTGGTTGGCCTAGTGTCTTGGAGGACAGGACACAACTTCATTGCTTGGCCCACACATTAAAACGGGCACCAAATCCAAAGAAATCGCACGCTCCCCATGGGGTGATAAAGTAAGACTGTGGGGGAAAAAGAGGCAAGCCTCGCAGAGTGTACCTGGTTGCCTTCCCGCAGTTATGTCACGCTGATGGAGGGGGCAAAGTGCCCTGCTGCCTCCCGCTCATCCCAAGGGGCCATGATGGCCGAGATGGCATATACTGGGTTTTGCTGACGCCCCCAAACCTGAAGGTCCACAACCACATCCCGCAGTGCCTCCACAGCTAGCTGTTTTCAGCCGGTATCTTTACAGGGGAACTTTCTGCTGGCAGGCCTTAATTAGATAATCCGGATACGGGAACCCCGTGGACATCCATGCACCTTCTTCTGGGTGGCAATTTGCTTGGCAACTCTACAACTTGGGCCAGTTCACTGCAAAACCCAACCTCTTCTCCCAGAGAAAACCAAACCCCCCCCCTCCTCCCATTTAAGCCCACTGGGTTTGGGAATCAGCGGACCTTCCTCCGGGAGTCCCCCAAGCACACAGTGGATGCAAGGAGTTCATACTCATCGCAAGGCACACCTCGATCACGATGACAGACCCGTTGACACTCCCAGGCCAAAAAATGTTCGCTGTCTTCCGGTATATCAGGGCGTGTAAGCCACCACACGGTGATGGCCACCCTCTCCTCTACAGAAATCGCTTGCCCATCCCTTGGCTTCTTTCAAGGTAGGGACGAGGGCCCTCATTTCAAAGAGGGTGGCTTTCGTCATCCGGAAGTGGTACAACCACTGGTAGTCATCCCATTTCTGCAGCACCTCCTCGCTCCACCACGCCCGCCGACCGGGCCCCCAACCCACCACCTTCTGGGGCGCGGGACTTCATACAAGAGAGGTGCAAGAATTGTGTAATACAACCTCGAGCGTCTCATGGCAGCGCGATGGTTCCTTGCGAGCCTGCGCCAACTCGCACCATCTTCGGGCCAGCAATATTCAAGCGCTCCTAACAAGGCTGCAATTGCTGTCATAAACGGGGCAAGGAGCCCAGCTATTTCCCTCAACTGCTCGCTCGCCATACTCAAAACAGCAAAAAGCGAGCGGGGAGGAAAGTTTTTGCAAAAAGTTTCCGCGGCGTTTCAGCAGGCGCGGGGGAGGGGGTGGATCCCGGGAGGGTGCGAGGGGACGCGCGTGCGTTTTGGCGTCATCGATACGCCCAAACTTTTTACTTTTTGAAAAAGGGCACCGCCAATCAAACGCTAGGTAGGGCGGGGAAAGGACAACGTTGGGAGGGGCTATGGCCGCGCTGTGTGAATGCGATAATGCTCGCCTAGCCTCTTGCCGATCGAGCCATGAGAAACGACAAAAATTTGGGACGTTTTAGCGGGGATTGGGAAAAACCTGCCTGGATCGCGGTGGGAAGATTTAAGCCCCGTGTGAAAAGGGCCTTTATTTCATTTCATTTTAAAAAGTTATTTGTTTGCAAGAAAGACATGTTAGAAATAGATATGTTAAATATCTAATTATCCAAGGTTGGACAAGGAATTTATTGTGTGGTCACCAAAGAAGAAAAATGGAGTATTTATTTATGTGACTCCTAGCTGATCCTCAAAATTGATATCTGAAAATCAAGAGGGTAAGCATTTGAGGGTTCAAACTGATAACTGTGGGGCTAAAATCTTAGTGATGGGTGCTTATGCCACTACTGAAAGCAAGGAGGTTTTCTTTGAGAAGTTATTAGATAAATTGTTGAATCATTTGTGCAAGAACTTAATGTTACTTGGAGATTGGAATGGAGTTGTTACCCACAGTGTGATAGACTGTTGGAGAAAAATATCAACATTAAGCGAGGGAAACTCCTAACCTTTTTTGATATGATAAATAATTTAGGGTTGGTGGATGCCAAAAGATTCAAATCTGGCAGTACTAAGGCTATACATTTTTTGGAAAGACATAAATCATTTTCAAGGGTGATATGTTTTTGATTTCAAAGGTATTGATTTCAAAGATGGCCAATGGCATAACAAATATTGTACAGCCTACCTAAAACATTTCCCATTACAATCCTGTAATATTAATACTGAATGGAAAAAGAGTCTGAGATTATTGGAGGCTGAATATTCCCTGCTTCTAGAAGAAAAGGTTGTAAAAAATGCAGGAAGGGACTAAGCATTTTTTAAAGATAATTTGGACAAAATTGCCCATATTTAAATAGTATGAGATGCTAGTAAGGCATTCATGATAACATGTTTAAGTCAATAGAATGCAAAATTAAGAAGAAATGACAAGAAAAATTACGGTTGCTTTTGGACAAGATCAGAAGAAAAGAAGACAAGGTAATAGTCAAACAAAGAAGTTGCAGAGACAACTATTATCAATGACTGAAGGTAAGATTGAGAAGAGCTATGTTTTATGAAGGAGGAGGACTTCAAATCTGCCAATAAACCCAGAAGGTAAAACCAGCTTTAAGGTGAGAGAGAGAAAAACTCCTCTATGATATGTGTAGGAATCTCAAAGACAGTAAACATAACTGAGACTGGGAAAGCCATGTATTTCTCATTATAACACTAGGTAGTTAAGGTCATACTGTTGTTAAATATGCTATGTAGAAATTTCTACATTGCAATTAATCCAAACCATTTTTTTTTTAAATTAAAATCTTTCCTTCATCATTATGTTCACAGCATTATAGGGATACCAAATTCTTGTCCCAGTTCAGCAAGGCACTTAAACAGATGCTGGATTTTGAATATGCAAATGCTCCCATCAAAATTAATGTAACTAAATGTGTGGTTAAAGTCAAGCAGTGTATAAAAGTACTTTTTCTGGATCAAAGCCTTCCTCCCATTCTGAGTTACACACAGGCAGCTGCTTAAGCATTCTCAGTTAGAAAGCAACTCCCAAAACTGATGCCCATGTTTTTTGACCATCTGCATGTGTGCCCATCTGTTGAGATGACATGTGCTCCCTTGCAAGCTGCTTGGACTTTTTCCTGACAGTACCAGTGCCAATCAATGGTGATTTAATCAGCTACTTGAATACAACATCTCCTCTGGAATAAAACTGCTTCACATGAACCAAATAGCATCATGTTTGGTATTGTTAATTGTGGCTATCTGTGCCAAAGAAAGCAATTACTAGAATGGAAGAAAGATTATTACCATAGTGTACAATCATTTGTAAATGGCCCAGAACAATCTTAATTAGAGTAGGAGCTTCATAAACCTATTTTTTAAATTTTGCATATTAGACAAGTATAGGCTGATAAGCAAGAGAAAACAGCAATTATACCAGCAAGAGCTCTCCACTGTTTTCAATATGGAGGGCAGATCCCTTCCTATTCAGGTGTCAAAGATTTGAACTTAAAGTGAGCAGGTGATAGAATACAATCATAAGGCACATGCAGTCTTAAAACCTTTCAAATTATATTTCACATAACCTTTTATAGACTGTAACTCACTTGCTTCTCATGATGTGAGTTGGAGGCCACAAAAGATATGCCACACAAACATACAACAGCGCATATAGGTGTCCCTCCCGGGACCCCCAGTAAACAGCGTAACAGCAAGGTACAGCTGGGCTTCCCATGCCTCTCTCAACTGAGGAAGAGACAGGCACTCCTTCCTTGACTGAGAGAGACATGCAAACTGTGGCTCTTTGAAACCAAACACCTCTGTTGGCCAAGGAAGGAAACGGAACCCTTTTCTCAGCTAAGAGAGGCATACAAAGCCTGGTTCCATGAAACCAAACACCATTCTTAGCCAAGAGAAAAGATGGATGGAGAAAGGCATGTGAATCTGGCACAACTCCCTCATTCCACCCCTTTCTCAGCCAAGGAAGGAGAAAAAAATTCCTTCCTGGTGAAAAGAGGCATGTGATGCCCATCACAGAAAAGCTTTCCTTGCCTATCTTGGCAGAGGAAGAGACAGATGCTCCTTCCTTGGCAGAGAGAGGCATGTAAAGCCTGGTACTACTTCACCCCACTTCTCTCCTTGCCAAAGGTGGACAAATGATCCTTTCTCAATGCAGAGAGTCATGTGAAGCTGGGCTTTCTGCACCTCACTCAGCTGACAAAAAGATGGATGCTCCTTCTTTGGTGGAGAGAGGTACACAAAACGTGGCACGGCTCCCAACACACCTCTCTCTCTCTGCTGAGGAAAGAGACGGATGCTCTTTCCTTAGTGGAGAGAGGCATGTGAAGTGCAGCACAGCACTTCCATGCTCTCTCAGCCAAGGAAAAGATGGGCACTCCTTTCTTGGCAGAGAAAGGCATGCAAAGCCTGGCATGGCTCCCATCCACCCATCCATTATCTGCATAAAAGCAATTTTGCTAGAATTGTGTTGCAGTGGTGGTAAAGAAAAGCATGAAACTTTAAAGAGATAATTTTGCTTTTATTAAAGAAAAAAGGAGAAACTCTCTATCAGAGAGAGACATCAAAAAGTCAGCATGTGACACATTTGTGCTTGGTTTGGAGACAGATGTTGAGATACCAAAAGGTACAGGAACTTAGTCAATTTGTAGATATATCACCATAGAGTTGAAGGTCTAAGATCAGCTAATGGGATTCAACCAGTAGGACCTGAGAGGGATGGAGTTTGTGGCTGGAATCCAAACTTTCTGGCAGTGGTAAAGATCTGGTGCATATACTCCAGTTTGTTGTCCTTGTCTTTTTGAATAAACTAGCCTCATTGAAGGGGATGTCTTCTATTGTAGCACATGCCTGATGGAAGAGGCCTGATTATTGTAACCAGGAATGTCTCCTGAGGGTGTTGGCATCTGCTTGTGTTTTGCCACTGCAATCCACAACATACCTAGTGGTCATAAGTTTTTGAGAGGTGAAGTTGTAAAACTTGGTTTGGAATGTGGCAGCCATGCATCTGTACCCCCTCAGTTTGGCAAAAAAAAATGTCATCAGTAACTTTAGTTAGTAGGAAGACGCAAGCCTTGTAACTGGTGATTCTAAATGATAGAACTGCAGTGGAGTAGAACTTTCTTGCCAAAATGTCCTATTTCCTGCCTTCCTTATCAATTGGACCAGTCAATTTCTTCTGAGAGGACTTTGTTGTGTTGCTTCTACTCTAATGGAGTTCAGTTTGGGTTGCTGGAGAATCCACTCTGAACCTGATTCCACAACATAGTACTAAGTGCCTACTTTTCTGGAAGTAGGTGAAATTGTGAAAGATGTAGCCCAAGACCTATGGATAATTCTTAGCAATGCAGGCATCAATGAGATAGTGACAGGCATAGGGACTTTTGACTAAACCCTATGGTATATTCAGTGTCCAATTGTCTAACATCCAGCTTCAGCACCTATGCCATCCTAGTCATCTGTTCCATAAAGGAGCAAATGCCATCAGTTTGGGATACAGCCTTATATTCTCCCACCACAGTAGGTGGGGGCTTCATCTCAGGCATGTTGAAAGAGATCAATGATGAATCTGAAAATGGAATCATCAGAAGTAACAGATTCATGTAGAAAATGTGTGGAATGACATGGTGGAAATGGCTGTGCCTGACTGGTCCTGAAAGCCTCTGGTTAAGATCATGGAGGAGGGAGTGGAGGCAGTGTACGCAGCCTAGAAGGCTCAGTGGAGAGGTAAGATTTGTTACCCTGATTTCTGGGGTCCCTTGGGGGACACCTTAATATGCTCCATGTGATAGGGAATGGAAACTAGCCAGAGCATGAGCAATAGCAATGCGAGAGGCAGGGTAACCTAGCAGGGTCTTTTTACCCAGTTTTTACAGGGTCAGGCCAAGCCAAAAACCAAACAAGAATGTCCAGGAAATGATTTTATTGAATGCAAGTCTCACGCAGCAACACAATCACGCACACCCAAGTGCTATTAAGAAGCAAAAGAGAGGAAATTGGACAGGGGGAGCATTGAAGGGGTGTTGTTGGGGTAATACTACACCTTGTCTTGAAGTCCTGGGTCTGAGAAGGCGGCGAAGAAGTGAGGCTCAGAACGAAGAGGACTGAGGGGATTGCTCGACAGATGGAGTGACTGTCAGCTGCAGTGACCGGGAGCGATCTGAAGAAATGCTCCAAAGCTGGGACTATTTGTAGGGGGAAAAGTACCTGGAGGACTAATCCTTTCCCAGGGAGAACAATGGGTGTTTCAGTGGGCATGAAGCTCCATATTGGTAATTTCCTTTGCGTGATGAGATTATTAGGTGTGACCAAAGTCTCAGGATCCTCGACTGTGTTAGTTTGTAGTGTGACTTCCTTGCCTGATGGTATATTTGCTCAACTTGGAGCAGACATGCTAATCCCTTCAAGTCGGCATCTCGGGGCTGAGGACCCTTTGTTTACTGTGGGTTTGCTCATCTTGAGCTTTCCTGGGGCTATGTGATGGGGGATTAACTAGTCTGACCTGGTTTTTGGTCCCTTGACCATGCCTGCCTACGTGCCCCTTCGGGGGACCTCTCTGGCGCACCAAATCATTCTTTAATATCAAAATTGTAGACCTCGGGATAGCATTTTTCTATCAGAGTAACAGGTTCCTCCTGGTGGTCCAGTGGTTGAGTAGGGCGAGCAGACCCAGAATGGTGGGTGTCTGAATGCCTATGGTCTGGAGACTGAGAGTGAGCTAGTTATGCTGAGGGAAGAAGTAGAGAACCCCTGTGATTAGATGGCAAGCCATGGTACTAACTCTGTTGGTGGTATGGTAGAGAGCAACAGTAGTGGAAATATTAATCAGAAATGTACTGTGGTACAGTGGCTCCCATTGGTGGTACAGTGAGCGATGTCTCCTTGAAGGCTGCCAGTCAAACCTGTACTCAGAGTTGCTCTCAGAATAAGGAGGGTCTTCTTGCTGGTACTGGAATGAATAGTAACAGTGTCAATGATAACTTTCTTTTTGTCTATGGCTGTAGCCCCCCAAATCAGGACCGTCAGCTGAGGAGCAAAGTGGCATGCATTCTGAAGCAAAAGCCAGGGGGATTGACTCCTTAAGAAAGAAGACCTCAAAGAATGGGATGAACCCAAGGAGGAGGATGTCAAACCATAACTTTAAACTGTGGAACATGGAGAAAGTGGCAAGGGAGCAACTCCAGCTACTTGTGCAGGCAAATAGGAGAAGGAGGCACAAAAGTCTGAGCTGGTAAACTGGGAGACAGTTGAACTGCATGAGAAAGGGACTCCAGGATCTCTCCATCTGAAATGATAGCTACATGGATGACCTCAGATGATCCTCTTTGAGATGGAGAAGGTGTAATTGTGGCATCAGAGTTTGATGAGGTGATGAGGGCTTTCCTTTTTGCAGTGCAACAGTTTCAGTTTGTACTATAAGAAAAGATGGGCCTAACAGCCTTCTTGGCCTGGTGGATCAACCTGGTGTCAATGGAACCTGGGAGTAGGCCTGACGTTTGTGTTCTTGGGTTCATACCAGTGACTATTCAGTTTGAAGGGCAAGATCAGAAGCTGAGCAAACTCAAGTCCTGTGGAGACTGCTTCACAGCGACATTGGCTGAAGGCTCCAAGGGGGTAGGCATGGAAGACCAGTGAAGGACTGATGAGCAGTCTGAAATAGAAGGAGTGTTGGTAATGGTCAGAGATTGCCCTTACAGGAGAACTTTTAAATGATCCTGAAGACATGGTTGAACAATTAAACTGAAGAGATGGGAGAATATCCAGAAACTAATCTGGGGACCTTTTCGCATGGCATTTGCCATGCAAAAGGGCCCCTCAAGCATCGCGTGAATGTGAACACAACACACTCACATTCACGCTATGCTCCAGGGCCTGGTAGGCACCACTCACACACTTTTTCATTTTTGGCTCTGAGCCGAAAATGGTGTGTGATTGCACATTGCTCCAGGGCCCCGTGTGCACTTACCTGGCATGTGGAGCTCCAGAGCTGCGCCGGTCATGCTTCCTGCCCCAGCACAGCCTGGAAGAGGTGGGGATCTCTCGTGACCAGGAAGCAGCTGTGGAGCTGAAGCAACGGGGACATGAGAGCCTCTCACTGGAGGCTGCTCACATGATCCCTGCACCCCAGAGCCAAGAAAAGTGAGTTGCAGAAAAGGCCTGAGTCAAATGGAAGATAGAGTTGAAAACTAAGCCAAAGAAGTATCTGAAAGAAGAGCCAAAATGCAGAGATTAAAACAGAAAGTAGGAGAAGAGATAGAGCGAGCCCACAGTTTGTTCAATGCTGCTGCTGCAACAGACAAAAAGGAAGTGAGGGTGTAACTCTACTGCTTTGATAGTCTAATTGGCAAGATATATTTATTTGCAGATATGTTTAATTGGCACAAAATAGAAATCATATAAATGTAAGGTCATGTGGAGGAGGAAGTCTGACTGGAAAAACAGGCCAGAGATAATCCCCTGAGCATGGCTGAGTTCAACTTAATGGCCTTTGCAAGGACAACAAAAGGCATCTCTGGAGAAGAGTAAAAAGACCTGTGGTTTGCATATCCTATGGAGGACAAAGCCATAAAACTGGCTACCAACTTGATTTGACACCCATTTGCTGGAAAATTCAAACAGAGAGCTTTTGCTTGGTTGATATCACTGGTTCAGTAAGAACAGGAAGATCTCAAAGAAATCCATGATTGCATCATCCTCACATCTATGATCCTTTTCCTAATCTCTGATCACACTGCCATCCAAATCTTTTGCCATTCAGATGTTAAAAACCATCAACTGTTTCCTTTGGACATTAACAACCATTAATCCATCCTTTCACCTTTATCCACCCTGGAAATCCTTTGTTGTCCAACCAGAAAGTCACACCTCCAGGGCACGTTTTGGGGTATAAAGAGACCCTGATTTTGGGTCCTTGACACAGCACTTCAATTTCAGGGGACCTCTTTGCTGATTTGCTTGGGCATGAGCCCAAGCTACATTGCCATTTCTCTTTGGATGGTAAATATCCCCCCCAAAAAAAATCCTTTTCCTTTCCCTCTATTAATTTTCCTCCCTTTCTTCTCAGTTACCTTTGTGGGGTTGCTTGTGTGTGTCTATTTGTGCTCGCATGTATACTTCCCCCAATAAAACACATTTAAAATTGTACTATAAATTTTCTGACTGGTCTCTTTAGCAGTTCCTCATAAACATAGGTGGAGAGGATCCTGAAGTTACCCTCCTTTTGCAAAGTTCTTAATTTGAGTTAGTTATTTCCCCATTTTTACATTTAATTGCAGGTTCTGATATAGGACTTCATGGGGTCCCATAACAAGGGTCTGAGCAGGAATCAGACTGGTCACATGGAGCAAGGGAGGCCTGTATAACTACTCTAGAAGGTTCTGAATGTTGAGCACAGTAAACCCACTTGTGTGAGTCACAGAGACTATTAAGAACAATCCATTTTCTGTGGGGTGGGAAGTCAATATTTTTTTTTTAATAGATAGTAACTGTTTAGGTTAGATAGTTGTTTGTGTATTATGTTAATTTGTTCTGTAAGTTTTGTTTCGTGTGTTATTATTTTTATATGTGGTTTTATATTAGTTAAAAGTGTGTTTAATAAAAATATTTTTTTAAAAACAGTTCTACTGGAAGGCTCCTTGCAGATACAATGGTGTTGACAAAAAAATAATAATTTCTTTGCTGCCTACATTGCCACAGATTAGGCCTTCAAACAGACCTCCACCAATGTCATTCTAGTCTCCATCTCACTTGCTTCATAATTGCCAATTCCCTGGAAAATCAGGGGGCTGGTTTGTCTCCATTCCATAAGAGGAGACTCTCAGAAGCTATTGTGTCCACCACCCTGGCTATTTCCTCATTCCAACGGTCAGTCAGAGCTTAAACAGAATCACCTGCCACGGTGACTGGAAAATCCCTAAGAGCCATCAGGAGTCCATCCAGATCTATCAGCCTGCTGAGGCAGACCATCCTAATTCTCATCCCACCCTTACAGAGGTTCCAAGTCTTAGTGAGTCTAAATCTGACTAGATAATGATCTGTTCATGGCAACAGAACTATCAAAAGTTCATCCACACCAAGCTCACTATCAACCTACTCAGCACGCATGCATAAATAAATAAATAAATACATAAATAAATAAATAAATAAATAAATAAATAAATAAATAAATAAATTTCAGAATGTGCCCAGCAGCATGTGTTAGGGGCAGATACTGTTACCACAGTTATGATATGTCTGGTGAGAGCACTAGATATTGTTTGATATCAAATAATTTGGCTTTACTTGACCTTTCTCTGCCACCACGCTTCACGTGTTTGCAGAGGTCCACCGGACAAGCACGTATTAGGTGCGGCCGTTAATGGTTGTAAATTCCAAACCTCATTTAGGCAGGCCTCTTCAATGCTTAAGGGACCTCTCCTTCTTGCAAACCAGCCTTGCTGCCGCTGTGCTTGGTGAGCTGTCCCCTCAGCTCCCAATAACTGAGTCTGCCTCCCTTCTTGGACTACTTCGGCTCGCCTTGGACTTCCATCTAGCCTTGCTGCTGCTCTGTCCAGTGAGGCTTTCCCCTCAGTTCCCAATAACTGAGTCCAGACCGCTTGGATCGCTCCTGAGTTTCATCCAGCCTTGCTGTCAGTTTGTCCAGAGTGCTCCCCTCAGCGAACCGTGCTGAGCTTTCTTCTCTGCAATCTCCACTTCTCTCCAGGACTACGAGAAAAGGTGTCGTATTACCCATTCCCCGAAACTCTCCATTTCCATTTCTCAGTTAGTTAATGTATGTCGTGTCTTTCATGTTGAGTGTCCTCAATAAAAATATTATTTGTTACTTTAGAACTTGTCTATCCGCTCTCTGACCTGACGCTGTAGACATAGAGTTAAAGATCCCAGCTAAAGTTACCCTGCCTCTCGTTAGCTTAAGAGAGTGCTCGAGTCTAATTTCCCCCATCTTGTGTTTTTCTTTGGTAATTTGGGTGCCCCTCCCGGGACCCCCAACATACAGGGTAACAATACCACTTGGGTCAGACCCATAGTTGTCATGGAGACCATGGAGTCATGAGTCACTCCTGACAGGACAGTCTCAGCATGGATCATGAAGTCTCTCAGCGATGAGCACCATTTGATGCTACCCTCATCCATGACACTGTAACTGTCCTCTCTTTCCCATACCTCCATCTGCCCTCTACAACTCCATTGGCTGCTCCCAGAATCTGAGTACCTCTTCCCTCCTCTTGAAAGCACTTTCTTCCTCTATTAGGATTACAACTGCACTCACCCTCCAAGACAGATATGGTTTAATTGGCAATATTATTTGATTGGCACTACATTAATTGGCATTTGATATAAAATTGAACCTGAGGTGACTGGAAGATCAAGCTGGAAAGAGGAAAATTGCTAACTGTAAACATGGGATTGCAAGGCAAGTTAACCATACCCCCTCCTAGGTGAAACTAAAGTCATTATCAGGCAGATTACAAGGAAACTCTAGAGACAATAGGCTTATGCTAAAACCTGGACATCTCAGAGCAGAAAAGAGAAATTCCCTCACACTTGAATGTTTCATTGCTTTGTCTTCCCAACGTCTCCACAATATTGAGCTATTATGACAGACATTACCCCTTTGTTATCTAAACATGAAGACCATTAACTCCACCTGGACCTCATTGTTTGTGTTACAATTTCCATTGTCCACTCAGCTGGGAGAGTGATTCACACCCATTACCCATAGGGTAGATTTTGAATATGAGAACCCTCAATTTCAAGCAGTCTCTTGGAGTCTCTCAACTGAATGCCATGCTGTCCATTTGATTCCTGAATGAAAACTGTCCTTAGATGCCTACCTAAGCCACATCACAGCTTTTCTTCACTCCTCTCTGGATAGGTAATTATCACCCAAATCCTAAATGTCTTCTATCCACAACTTTCCTTCCTTTACCTTTGGTAAATCCTTGTGTGAGTGCATGAGTGTTTAGCTCTTTTGCATGCATGTGTGAATCTCTCAATAAAACACATTTTTAGTTCACATTTAGGAATCTCTGGCTGGTTCTTTCCTGCATGACCACATGAACATTCATGGAAAGATCTTGTTGCCCCCCTTTCACAGGTCTCCTAATTTGATCTAATTAATTCCCCTCTGTCATGTGGAGGTACTGGCATCACAAATGAACCTCTGAGTCACCCACAGTTTGAGGTGACTGGACAGCTATTAAAAACAACCAGTCAATATACAGTCAGGCATATGGTAAAAGAAGGTAACAGACCCTTGCCTCTGTCAGGCAAAAGCACAGGCCGTTGCCCTTGCATACCCCTGAAGTGGTTCCCCCAAAGGAGACTCCCCCCTTGGTGTTGCTCCCATCAGCAATGACCCTACTGGCAGTGGATCTGCCCCCTCAAGAGTCCTGCTTTTAGTGGCCCAGCCTGTTGCAGGCAAGGCCACTGTGCTGGATGGCGGGCAGTACCTCCTGATTCAGGACCTTGTTCCTGCAAAAAGCAGAGTCTCACTGGTGAAGTAGAAGTCCAAGGCAGCAGCAACAAACAGCAACTTCTTCCTCCCTATAGTCTCCAGGTAGTTTCTGTGGTCCCCTTTCTCAGCTCAGTACTGTATAGCTGAGGCCCCCCACAAGAGTCTTTTACCATCTGTCTGTGTGACCCAGACAGGCAAGGCATTGTCAATTTGACATACAGACTATGGTGGCACTCAATAGAACACATCCTCACTGCATACTTTCAAATTTTGTTATAATAGCTAACAGAAAAATAATTTGCACTCAAACAGCATCAAATAATTTTACATCTGTAAGATAACAGATCTACTCATTTAGTAGGGCAGATGAAGAAACACAATTTTCTTCCCTCCCAAAGTTTCCTCCCTATGTTTGGTGGCTACTAATGCCCCTCTTACTCTCTTTACCTCCCCCTCTGTCCCTCAGCCAGGTTTATTTGACAATGAAACTCTACCATCTGAAAAGACGGTCAGGAGAAAGAGAGAGAAAGCATAGTAAGGATGCCTATATTTGTACCCAAGAACGAAGTCTGGCTTTTTCTACTGAGGCATTATCACCATCTTGTGGTGAATCTCCAGGAAGCTGACTCCTGTTTGCTGATCACAATCCACAAAACCAAAGTAGGGTAATGCTTTAAGATGAAACAGAAAATGAAAAGTTTAGAGATACTAACTCCTTTTTTGCAGTTTTGGGAGGGAAGGCAAAGATGCGTTGGTAGATTATGGGATCCTTGTCTGATATGCCTCTGAGGATGAAAATATTTTAATTTATGTAAGTTGCAAGCTGCCCTAGAGTGCAGGGATGGGGAGGGGGCAATTTTCACGCTATGGCCCCAATAGGCCATACGACAATGTCCAACACAACTGGAAGTGAACTTGGGTCACTTCCAGTTTCAATTTCAGATGGCTTTCAGGGTTGGTTGGTTGATTTTTTTGGCTGTGCTTTGCTTTCTGAGGTATATAGGAGGCTTGAATGGACTGGTAAATCCTCTGCATTTTGCAGCAGTTTCAAGATATTTGCAGAAAAGCCAAAAATTTCCTCTAAAAAAACCTGAGGAGGATCTGGGGGCTTTGGAGCCACATTTGGGGGCATGGAGGACCACACTTTGCCCACTTCTACTATAGATGCCACTCTCAAGACAGCAAACATAAATACAAAATAAAACACAATAAAATCTAGTTAAATACAATTAAAAGTGGAGCAAGGACAAGCACAATTTAAAACAGTGATATAATAATGCATACTAAAAAGATTTTTAAGTTAAGTTGAAAGGCCTGAGAAAATAAAAGAACTGCCTGGCTCCAAAAAAAAATTCAAGAAAGGAAGTGCCAGGTGAATCTGTCTGGGATGGACATTCCATAATTGCAGATGAATACTGAAAAAGCCAGTAGTAGATATGCATCAGATCTCGCCTGTCAGGGCACTTGGAGCGGGCCCTCAGAGCACAGAGAAGAATGTAAAGGAAGAACCAGTCCATCAGATACTTTGGTCCTGAAGCATTATTAAGTTAAGATAAAAATTGTGCAGTTTGATGGTACACTGCATTATGTTCATAATCTTTATATGTTCATAGCTCTCTCTCTCTCTCTCTCTCTCTCTCTCATATATATATATATATATATATATATATATATATATTCTATGCTTGTTTTAGACCAGAGACTCTAGAAAAGCCTAATTTACACATTTCACTTTTCACATAGTTACCAATCATGCTTTATAGCAGCTAACATAATACATTCCTTGAATGACCTAAATTTTTGAACTGCATAAGTGCTATTTAGGGAATGCATGTTTCACCACCTGCATCCTTACTCCTCAAAACTGCGTAAAACTTCTGTGTTACCTCCCATACTTTAAAATCTGCTGCTCTAGAGTCTATCTTCTGCTGGAGTTATGTTAACTAGGAAGCCAAGACATCTCAGTCAGGCCAACAGCACTCCTTGCACATCTGGAGTCTTGGTTAACAAATTAATTTATGTTTTGATTCAACAATCTCCCCCCAAAACACAGACAACCTGTTCCTTTAAAGGGCTCATATGACAGTCAATATGCTGGTATTTATATTTGCCATAATAATCTTTGATTACATTATGTAACCATTTTGATATACCATTCAGAAATGAGTCAACAGTATGATGAAATAGCTTAAGAAGTCAACATTAATTCCAGGCAGCGTCAATAGTAGTATAGTGTCTGGGTCAAGGAAAATAATAGTCCCACTCTATTTTGCTTTGGTCAGACCACACCTGGAATACTGTGTCCAGTCATGGGAACCACAGTTCAAGAAAGATATTGACAAGCTTGAATATGCCCAGAGGAGGGCAACCAAAATAGTAAAAGGCCCAGAAACCATGCCCTATGTGGAGCAGCTTAGAGAGCTCAGTATATTTTGTCTGCAGAAGACAAGGTTAAGAAGGGACATGATAGCCATGTTCCAATATTTGAAAGAATCTCATATCAAAGAGGGAACAGGCTTGTTTTCCACCGCTTCAGAGACTAGGACAAGGAGCAGTGGCTTCAAGCTTCAGGAAAAGAGATTCCCTGTAGCCATTAGGAAGAACTGCTGAACAGTGGAATATGCTTCCTCAGAGTGTGGAGGAGTCTCCTTGTTTGGAGGTTTTTAAATGGAGGAGGGATGTCAATCTGTCACAAATACATTGCTTGTGGCAGGGGACGGGACTTGATGGCCTTTGTGATGTTTTCCAGCTCTACAATTCTATGATTCTATTATTTCTTTCTCTGCTAGCCTTTTTTTTTTTTTTTTGCTGAGGAGAGGATAGTGAGCTGGTTACTGATTCAACTTTTGCCTAGTGTTTTTTTTAGGTACTTTGCTAGAGAAGTCCACCAAATCCCAATAAATCTAGCATTAATCAAAATGAAATTCTGTGCATGCAATGGGAGTTTATTTTTCCCTCCTTCTCTCCTTCCATGGAACCCTCAAATCTGTTTCAGGACATTTCTCTACTTCCAGAGCAAACTGGGAGCCATGACAACTGCAACAGAAAGAGGGAATTCTATTTGCTGATGGAAAGGTGTCACTGGATACAATCCATAAATTGTGGTTATGCTACCTACCACTTCCCCTTAGTTTTCCTGATACAGGTCAGAGCTATCTGAAAAGTTAATCTGCTTCATTAATTGTTAGTGAATTCCCTACCCCACCAATCCAAGTTTGCTATGAAAATCTTTATTGTTTTCATTCCTAATTGCATCAATCGCTACTTTATGAAGAAAGCATAGGGAGTTTGTACTCCAGTGCTGTTTTCTAGGTAATACTTCCTAAGCCTGCAAATAATGACTCACTTTACTCCAAAAGGTTCATTGCATACCTCTTTCTTATATAGCAAAAGAATTGCAAAAAGACAAACCAAAGTTTGCTATTTGTTATGTCCAAAATATAATAGATAGAAGACTGAATAGGTTAAAGTCATTTACTCAACAAATCAACATGTTAAGATGGTATTCAAAATGAATTAAAATCCCCAAGTTCTACTTCTGAATTCAAATGTGTGTTAAGACATAATGAGAGTAAAACTTGATTGAAATATATTGGACTATGCAGATATCATAATGTCACATCAGTGGATATTACGTATATTTGTGTATGAGAGAGTTTGTGAAAGAGAGAGGGAGAGAGGAGAGCAGAGAGGAGAGAGTGCAGGGAGGACAGATTTATTTTTCTTTTGAATCAAGAAGTATTTAAATCTCATTACCACTATTGCTACCTCTGTTTCGGAATAAGTATGTTATTCTTTTAAATCATTTAAACAAATCCATAGTTATAATTTGGTTTTTAGCCGGTTTTTATTATAAAAAAGGAAATAAAATATTAAAGATGTCACAAGAATAATCAGAGAAGACACAGCAAGGAACTTGATTCAGTTATAATTTTATTCTAAGCACTTAGTGTCAGTTACTTATTGGTATAGTAACCATGGGCCTTTCTGCACTACACTGTTATAGTGCTATAACTCAACTTTCAACCTCCTGTGGAATCCTGGAGTTTGTAGTTTACTGAGGCCAAAGAGCTCTCTGGCTGAGAATTCTAAATGCCCCTCCCTAAACTCCAAACCCCAGGATTCCATAAGATGTTGAAAGTGGAATAATAATGCTATAACAGTGTAGTGCAGAAAGGCCCCATGTATCATTGCCCTTTATAATTTCAAGTACAGACTTCTTACTCCCAGTATAAAATGATTTTTTTCAAAAAAAGAAATTGGGGAGGATGGGAAGAAAGGGAAATTGGTGCTAATAGTATGAATATGTAAACCTTCTCTTCAGCAGAGCCAGCAAGAAAGGAGCTGAAGTGAAAGATGTTGATTTAGAAAGAACCACCACAACTGGACATCACCCAATCTGCAAATTTGTTTGAGGTTCTCTCATTGGGTGATGTGATTCGTGAATTTTATAACAGGATTTGAACTTGTCCCCAGAATGAGCATAGGATAGCACTAGTGTAAATCTACGGTTACTTCTGCCTAGTAATAGGTTATGAAGTTTATCTTAACTGTGACTGATATGTTCCACTGATTTGGTTTGTTTTAGGAACTCCTTTTGTCAAAAGCCACAACTTCTCAGTGATCAAATTCCTGTCAATCGCCATTTTAATTAATGCAATGTTTAGAATGCTCATATTTTGAGACAGATGTTAATATAGAAAAGGTCTATTAACATGTTGCTCAGATGCATCTGTGACTGAATATTAACCTGCAACCTGTCCCTTATTTTTAGGTATTGTTTTATTAATGAAAGCATGGTGAAAAGTTTCAACTAAATCTTATATATGACACCCATTGCCCAAATACTCTCTGTCTCACTCTCATATACACTCATGCATTTGTGTGCACTCACTCACACACATACTTTATCTCTTCCAAGATCTTCACCTCCATGTGTCAAAATTTCCAATGTACTCACAAACAATTTTACAAATCCACCTCCCTGAAACCAATAGAATCTCTAAATTTTGTAGAATTATGTAGCCAAATAAATAATATAGATAGAAACTATTTTACCTCCCCAGGCATGTAGTACAATGCAATGTCTTTACATTTCTTGCTAGATCCACAATCAGACAAGTGAGAAACAGTCTTCTCACTTTTCTGTAACTAGGATAACATTCCTGTAACTAATTTTGCTTCACAGCAGAAGAGTCAGAGTGGTTGGAGCAACAGGAAATCTTTAAGTAATGTATTACCACTCCCCCAGCTGGCTGGCCTTGTAAAAAAACAAAAAACAAAAACGCATAAGCTGTTGGAACATGAAAGCCAAATCACAGATGCAGACATAAAACAAGGCAGACTCTCCCCCACCCCTGCCCTCTGCTTTGATAGATTGCCATTTAACTAGCAAGCAAGGAGCAAGCGTTCCTGTTCCCAGTCACCACTGAGGGACAAGGTTAACATTTTAAGTGATGGAATACAGTGTATATATTTCCCCATGCCAGAGACCCAGGACTCCAACACCACCTTTCAGAACACTTAATTTCAGTGATGGAATACATGATGTGTACTTTCCACACTGTGAACTCTTGACAGCTTCTCAGATTAATACACCAAAGAGATTTGTTTTGTGTTAACCCTCCCCTAACCCAGCCAAAATGAAGCAGACTCACATCTTCAGATATGGCAAAAGAAACAAAGGAGTACACAATGTCATTTTTGTTACCAAGTTATCTTGAAAAAGTATTAATATATTAGCAGGTATCTGCTTCAACTAATTCTACCTTGAAGACAATAAAAATATTTACAGAAATAACATTTTTTAAAATTTTTATTATGGTGTTTGTTGGTTTTTTTAACTTTAGGGAAATGTTTTTCCAAAGGCAATTTCCTTGTGACTGAGCAATTAGGAAAGTGAATAGAACTATAATTTTTGAAGACAAATTAATATTTATTTCACACATATTAAGAATGTTCATGTGCAGTTGTGGGCTTGTTAAGGAAAAAATATAGAAGTAACAAAAGAATATATCACAGACTTCATTCAGTGCACCAATCCAAAAAGGATGCATAGCACAGATGATATGGCTGATAGCTAATGTACCAAATCTTTAATGTACAGTTTGCAATGAGCATTATTAGTATCCTTAAGTTTTATTTTAAAGTTGAATAATCCATACAATCCATTCTTTTTGATCTAATGTCCAAGAACTTTCTGTTCTGTTCAGTATGAGGTAGTAGAAATAATTGACCATCCTCTTGGTAGTTCAAAACTGAATTTGCAGAGGCCTAGTTTAAAGCTTCTTTTGCTCCAACCCTATTTGTACTGCAGACTTCCCACCATGTATTTTTTAACAGTTTTCAGTGTCATGTTTTTACACATATTCCATCGACTTCGGTATGTAAAAAAATGTGTGAGAGGCATATATCTACTAATGGTTTCTGCAGGCACTGATATAAACTTACAGGCAATATACATATATAATCTCCTTGTAGCTATTTGACACAAGACAATAATTCCAATGCAGCAACATAGTGCTTCTTTTTAAAATGCATGTGATCATTTGGAAATGAAGACGGCATGTTCTCAGCTACTTTTCTAAACATTAAAATGAAAGCAGTGGAAGCAATTAAATGTAGGATGACAGTTTCAAAGGGTGTGCCCCAAATTCTATTTCCAGTCTGAGCCTTCAAGAGGAAACCAATCATAGACCTGGAAAAACCACAAGAGCCATCAAGTCCAACCCCCTGCCATGCAGGAATACACTATCAAAGCATTCTTAATAGATGGCCATCCAACCTTTCTTGAAAGACTTCTGGAGAAGGAGATTCTACTACACTCTGAGGCGCTGTATTCTACAGTCAAACTGCTCAGGAAATTGTTACTCCACTGGCACACCCTATCTCGGGGACTACAATTTTGATATCAAATATGCTCACCATGCCAGGGAGATTGCCCAGATGGACATGTAGGCAAAAATGGTTGAATGACCAGGAACTAGATCAGGTTAGAAAAATCCCCAGTCACGTAGCCCAAGGAGACCTCAAGCTGTGCAAACCCATGAAAAACAAAGGGTCCTCAACCAAAGAGGAGCCATCTTGAGGGGATTAGTGTGTTTTCCCCAAGTTGATCACTTGTGACTGGAAAAATCCTACAAGGAGAGGCCCATCTACATAAATTTACACTACAACCTATTGTAACCGAAGATCCTGAAACATTGGCAACACATCATAAAACCATCATGCAAACCAAGTTGCCTTTGTTGAAAATTCTTTCCTTTGCTATGACTACGGGAGAGGATTTGCCCTCAAGGTATGGTCTGCCTTACAAGTAGTCCTACTTTTTGAGAATTTCTCTGGACAACTCCCCCCCCCACGCTAGCAGACCATCACTCTGTTAGTTGAATAATCCTCTCAGCCATTTCTTTGCTGAGCTCCATTCATCTTGCCACTTCCCAGACTGAAGACTTCAGGATAGGTGCAGTATCACCACCTCTACAATCCCTTGCTATATCCTCTATCCATTTTTCACCTCTTTTCTCTCACAATAGGCCTTGTGTGCGTGTGTGAGTGAGTGTATTGGTGTGTGAGAACATTTTCATTTAATAAAAACCATAAATTTGAACATTTAGCCTGATTCTCTGTGATCCAACTCCTTAAAAGTTGGGCTCAAGATCCTTAATCACCCTGCCCTCTTTGCATTGCTACAGCAGTGTTCAAAGTTAATTTTCCCCAAAAGTGATAATTTTGAAAGGCGTCGGGAATTCCCTAAGGGACCCCCAGCAAGCAGGGAACAAAGTTACCATCAGGAAGTTCTTCCTAATGTTTAGATGAAATCTCTTTTCCTGAAGTTTGAAGACACTGCTCTGTGTCCTGGTCTCTGGAGCACCAAAAAACAGGCTTGCTCCATGCTCCATATGTCATTCCTTCAATTATTTAAACATAGAAATCATGTTGCCTCTTCACCTTCTCTTCTCAGAATTAAACCTACCCAGCTCCCCAAGCCCCTTTTCATAGGGCATGGTTTCAAGGCCTTCTACCACTTTGGTTGATCTCCTCTGGACATGTTCCAGTTCCTGAACTGTGGTGCACAGAATTGGGCACAGGATTCCAGGGGAGGGGGGTCTGATCAAAGCAAAATAGAAAGGAACTATCACTTACCTTGCCCTGGACACTATACTGCTACTGATGCAACCCAGAAATGCATTGGCTTTTTTAGCTGCTGCATAACACTGCTAACTCATGTTCAGCTTGTGGTCTACTAAGATTCTAGATCCTTTCCACATTCACTGTGGTCAACCTAGGTGTCACCCATCTTATATCTGTGCATTTCATTTTTTTCTGATGAAGTCTAGTACCTTACACTTTTCTTGTTGATATTCATTTTGTTAGTTTTGGCCCAGCTCTCTAATCTGTTAAGATCATTTTGAATTCTGATCTTGTCCTCTGGGGTTTTAGCTACCCCATCCTAATGTTCCACAAATTTGAGGAGAAAGCCCTCTATTCCCTCACCCAAATCATTGATAAAGACATTAAATAGCATTGGGCCCAGGACAGAACCCTGTGGCACCCTCTAGTCACTTCTCAGTAGGATAACGAGGAGCTATTGGTGTGCACCCTTTGTATTGAGTTTGTCAACCAGTTACAAATCCACCTCACAATAGTAATGGTTAGCCGAAATTAGCTTCTTTGCAAGAATGTCATAGGAGGACTTGTGAAAGGCCTTACTGAAGTCAAAACACCTTACATCTACAGCTTTCATTTCATCTACCAAGCTAGTAACTCTATAAAAAAGAGAGAGAGAGAAAAGTTAGTCTGGCATGACTAGATTTTGACTTAAGTGATCATGTCATTCCTTTCCAAGAGCTTACATATTATCTGTTCAATGATCTGCTCTAGAAACTTTCTGACAATTATGGCTGACTGGACCATAATTGTTTGGGTCCTCTTTTTCCCCCTTTTAAAGATGAGTACAATATTTGCCCTCCTTCACTCTTCTGGGACTTCTCTGATTCTCTGCCAGTTCCTTTAATGTCCTTGTTCATCTCTTCCTAGAGATTTGAATTCATTTAGAGTAGACAGGCCTTCCTATATTACCTTTTTACCTATGCTGTGCTACGTTTCCCCATCATCTGCTCCATTTTCCCTAGGTAGAGCAATATTTTTCTTTGGAGGAAGACCAAGCAGAAGGTGTTCAGTAGTTCTGCCTTTTCTCTGCCCCCTTTTAGCATTTTACCATCCCCTCCATGCAGAAACCCTTCCAACTCCTCATTCTTCCTTTTGCTACAGACAAACCTTAAAAAGCCATTCCTATTATTTTACTTTTGCAACCTTGACAGCAAAAGTAGTATTTCCTGAGGTAACTGTGTGGGTAGTTAGTAGGGAAATACTAAAATTTTGATGCCATCAAGAAAGACAAAAGCCAGAATGGACAACCCCGAGGAAGAACAACCTTTGGTTGAAATGGCTACACTTGACTCAGTAGAGAGTGTGGAAATATGGAAAACAAAACTCAACATGAAAAGAATGGAAGAGGAAAGGGCTTTAAGAAAAAAAATGGAAGAGCAAAGAGCTCTAAAAAAACAAAACAAATGGAGTGTGAGAAAGCAAGGGAGTAAAGAGCTCATGAACTACAGCTTTATGAATTAAAATTAAGAGAAATAGAATTGCAAGCTCAATTTGCCAGGAATGGGCAAGAAAGTAGCCTAGCTCCTCATATAGACATGAAAAGATTCCCTAAATATTACAAAGGGGATAATGTGGAAGCCTTTCTCATTAGTTTTGAGAGAGTGTGTGGTGAATTACAAATAAGACCAGAGGAAAGGATGAGTTACCTCAGATCTCAAATTTGTGGGGTGATGGCAGAAATCTATGGGCAAATGTCAGCTGAAGAGGCCCATGATTATGACTTGTTAAAAGAGAGGGTCAAACAAAGATTTGGTTTGACTCCTGAACATCACCGAAACAAATTTCGTGGGTTGAGAAAAAAAAAAACCCGAGGAAACCTATTCACAGATGGGGTGTAGATTAGTCAGAGCACTGGAAGGATGGGTTCAGGGTCTGAAGTGGAAACAAAAGAACAGCTGCAAGAGCTCATAGGATTTGAACAATTTTATAACACCTTACCTTATGAATATCGATGGCTGGTACAAGACAAAAAGCCTAAACAGTTAACCAGGCAGCTGAAACGATGGACCATTTTGTGATGGTGGGTCAGGCTAGATGACCTCTGGGTGTGAGGGAAAAGCAATTAATTTTCTCTGCAGTTGAAGTCCCTCTGTGTTTGAAAGGAATACAATAGAACTCTGTAAGATAGAATGTTAGGGAGGACGAAATGTGGTACACTACGCTTATGCTTCCTTTACTTTGCAACATTTGTAAGATTATGCTAGAGAATGGTGGGAACCTTTGTATGCATCGGTTCCCTTTCTTGAACATGTGATGACTGTACTGGAAAATGTATAAATGTTTGTTAGCTCAAATAAGGGGGGCTCGGTTTCTTTTGGGAGATATCCCAGCTGAGGCTTGCCAGCGAAATAAAAATCTTTTTTCCTAACCGAAAGGGTCTTATCTCTGGTTTCTGCTTTAATTTAGTTACCATCAGAGGTGCTCCAAAAATCCCAAGTAGTGATAGGAGGAAGACAGCCATTTTATGGGAGATATACTGAGAAGACAAAAGAAACTCCTAACAGTCCTGAAAAGAAGAGGACCAGAATAAACAATATTTCCTCCCCAAAAGGAAATAAAATCTTATAACTGTGGGGAAGCTGGCCATTTTCAATTTCAATGCCCAGAGAGGGTGGATATGGATAAAATGGAAAAGCCAAAATGTACATATTGCCTAACCAAAGTTGAGGCAGTTCAGCAAAGGCAATCCTGTCAACTTGTGTTGGCTAGGAGAGTTGCCATGGAGATAAGGCCTAGTGGGGAAGAAGGAAACAGATTCTCTCCTCAAAATTCTTATCTCTGCATGGTAGTAACTCTAGATACAGAGTGGATGGAGGAATATGGTGAGAAAATAGAGGTTCTAGGGAAAACTGTCTGGGGAATTACAGGTACAGGATCACAGATCTGTATTTTCCAGCCACATCTGATTCCTCCTAGGAATCTTATTCCTCAAGAGAAAGTACTATTGAAAGGCTTAGGAGGGCCTGCATTTTCAGTGCCAACTGAGGTAGTTTCTATTTCATACAAGAACTGGACAGGGGACTGGAAGGTAGCTGTGTGGGAAGATATTCCAGCTCCTTGTCAAGGTCAGAGACCTAGGCGGCGAGTCAGCCCAGAGAAAGGAGTATGAGAGCCAGAAAAGTCCAGCTGGGAGGAGACTAGCAAGCACTTTACACAAGGGAGTTCATTTACCAGAGCGTCAAGTGAAAGCCATAGTCAGAGTTCCAAAAGCCAAGGGTCAAGAGATCAATTCAAGGTAGTAGGAACCAGGTGCTGGGAGCAAGGATTAGGCAAGAGGAGGGCTTGGAAGAAGTTTGCCACAAGCAAAGGAAAGCTTCCAGGCAGGCAGTTATATAGCCCAAGACACAGGTGTTGTTGCAGAAAAATAGAGATTGAGACCCACGGAGCGGAAATTCAAAGTTTATTCAGCCGGCTGGGCCTCGGTGGAATCGCTTCCAAAGACCGAGCACCCCCCTTCATCAATTCACAACGCTTTATACATTTTTCGCACAGTGTTATCTTTAGTAGAGTGTCATCATGTTCACATAAGGCACCAGATGTGTTGTACAAATCTGATTGGTTACTCTACATAATACAATAGACCATTCTGTGGCTGTGCATTCTTTAATCTTGCAAGTAGAACTTCTACTCTACTTTGTTTCTTTTTCCCTATTCCTCCTCAGTGTGGCTAGTCACTGCTTCTTGAACTTAATCAAGGAAGCCTCCCTTTGCTCAGCTCTCTTGAGTCTCCGCCTTGTTTGTGGACTGATTGGCACAGGCTCCCAACCATCTTCAGAATCAGATCCCTGTTGCCCTAAAGGAGCAGGCAGAGGAACGTCCAAGCCTGCTTGGTCCATGGCAGCAGGGGGAGCTCTTGAGCTGCAGGACTCATCTCCACCCTGAGCAACAGGGACCAACAGCTGCTACTTGTCAGCAGCAGCTCTGACAGGGACTTCAGTTATCACACTCTTTTGCTTAATCAAGAATGATTTAGGCAAACATATTCACCAGGTCTATGTAACTACCCAACACATGACACAGAAGGCACAAGTTGTACCAGCAGAGTTAATAAGGGGGGAGGAACTGAATGAAGAAACTCCTAAACACAAGATCAACACTAGTGACATTAATATAACCAGCAGTCAAGATTTATTGCAGATTAGTAAACTTAAGGAAAACCCAATGTCTGAGTTTGTTAAGGAACAAAGGCTAGATGAGAGCCTTAAGCCTCTGTTTCAATTGGCAAGGGAGAGTCCTCTGGAACTGACACCTGAAGTCCCAACCAGATTTATAATAGTGGATGACAAACTTTATCGAGAGTCTCTCAAGCAACAGAGCCATTGAACAGGGGAAAAGCAAAGACAATTGGTAATGTCAATCAAGTACAGAGCAAAGTTACTTGAAATGGCACATACTATACTTTTGGAGGCCATTTAGGGACCAAACACACTAACCATCAAGTAACTGCTAATTTTTACTGGCCAAAGGTAGGGCAACAAGTGGAGCAATATTGCCAGACATGTAACACTTCCCAGAAAATAGGCTCAGGTGGAGATAAGACAAAGGCAAAGTTATGTCCTATGCCAATAATTGGAGAGCCACTTGAGTGGGCATAGATATTGTGGGTCCTTTGCCAAAGGCTACCAGAAGGGGAAATAAATATCTGCTGACATTAATAGATTATGCAACCCGATACCCTGAGGCAGTCGCATCAAGCAATCTGGAGACCTCCACCATTGCCAACGTTTTAATCACTATATTCTGTAGAATGGGATTTCCGAGAGAAATTGTGTGAGAATTGGGAACATCATTTACCTCCAGGTTGACGCAAAAACCATGGGAGCTGTGTGGAATCAAGTATTTAACTTCTACTCCTTACCATCCTGAGATTAATGGACTAGTAGAATGATTTAATGGTACCCTGACATGAATGATTAAAGCATATGTGGCAAATAATCCTAATGACTGGAATATTAAATTGCAACATCTATTGGATGCGAGGGATGGTCTGCACCTCACAACCATCGGCCAGAACCTTTTTGCAAACAGTCTTGCAAAACAGATCAGGAGGTCTTTAAACTGAGTTTGACTGGGGAGAGAGATAGTATTATTCTGGGCAAGGTTTCAGTGAGTGCTGTGAAAAATAGACCAAATGATATAGATAGGACAGGCCAAGTAGAGCTAGAGACTAACAGGGTGAGGTAAAGTAACATTAGTACAGGACTTCTAGGAACAGCACGTGGTCTCAAGTATCTCTACACTAATGCACAGAGCATGGAAAATAAGC
The DNA here is from genome assembly GCA_948474755.1 of Ctenosaura bakeri. Lineage (NCBI taxonomy): Eukaryota > Metazoa > Chordata > Lepidosauria > Squamata > Iguanidae > Ctenosaura > Ctenosaura bakeri. The sequence goes on from CAOLHI010001771.1 coordinate 410,959, forward strand.
AAGATGAATTCCAACTCTTAGTACAACAAAATCAATATAATTTAATAGGCATCACTAAAACCCGGTTGGATGAATCTCATGATAGGAATGTAGGAATAGGAGGGGTATAACCTATTTCACAGAAATAGACCAAACAAGAAAGGAGAAGGGATAACCTTATATGTCAATGATGCTTTCACCTGTGAAAAGATCCATGACTTCAATCCAGGAAGCCAGGTCAAGAGCATCTGGATAAAAATTAAGGGAGTGAGAAAAAATAAGGATGTCATTGTGGGGGTCAACTACAGACCTGCAAGCTAGCCAGATAATTTGGATGATGTCTTCCTGGAGCAGATGATCACACATTCAAAAAGGAGAGAGGCAGTCGTAATGGGAGATTTCAACTATCCTGATATATGTTGGCAGTCAAACTCTGCCAAGATCACAAGGTTCAACAGGTTCCTCGCTTGCCTTGCAGACAATTTCATGGTCCAGAAGGTGGAAGAGGTGACAAGGGGATCCACTGTTTTAGATCTGATTCTGATCAACAGAGATGACCTCGTTGATGAGCTGGAGGTGGTGGGATCCTTAGGGGGAGTGATCATGCTCTATTGAAATTTGTCATTCAATGGGAGAGAGAAGCCAAGTTAGACAGACACGCGTCCTAAACTTTAAGAAAACTGATTTCTGTAAACTTAGGGAGTTACTTGCTGAAATCCCATGGTCAAGAATACTGAAAGAGAAAGGAGTTCATGATGGATGGAAGTTTCTTAAAAGTGAGATACTGAAGGCACAATTGAAAACTGTGCCAATAAGGAGGGAAAATGACAGGTGTCTAAGGAAACTGTAATGGTTGACTAAAGAACTCTCAGCTGAGCTAAATGTTAAAAGAAACAGGTACAGGAAATGGAAGAATGTTGAAACCACCAAAGAGGAATTCAAGCAAATAGTCAGGAGAGGTAGAGAGAAGGTCAGAAAAGCTAAAATGCAGAGTGAACTCAGGTTTGCCAGAGACATTAAAAACAATAAAAAGAGCTTTTTTAGATATGTCCACAGCAAAAGGAAAAACAAAGAAATGATAGGATTGTTGCATGGAGAAGATTCCATTATTAACTGGCAAGGAAAAGAGAAGACAGAACTACCCAACACCTTCTTTGCCTCAGTTTTCCCCCCAAAGGATAGAAGTACTCAACCTAGGGGGATGGGGAGCAGGTGAGGAACGGGGAGGAATGCAGCACAGAATAAGTAAAGAAGTAGTACAGGAACATTTGGCTAAATTGGAGGAATTCAAGTCTCCAGGGCTATATGAATTACATCCAAGGATATTCAAAGAACTGGCAGAAGTCATTTCAGAACCACTCACAATAATCTTTGAGAACTCTTGGAGAACAGGAGAAGTCCCAGCAGACTGAAGGAGGGCAAATGTCATCCCCATCTTCAAGAAGGGGAAGAAAGAGGACTCTAATAATTATTGCCCAGTCAGCTTGACATCAATACCAGGAAAGATCCTAGAGCAGATCATTAAACAGTCAGTTTGTAATTACTTAGAAAGCAATGCCGTAATCACTAAAAGTCAACATAGATTTCTCAGAAATAAGTCATGCCAGACTAATCTTATCTCTTTTTACGATAGAGTTACAAGTTTGATAGACAAAGGGAATGTTGTAGAAGTAGCATATCTTGACTTCAGAAAGGCTTTTGACAAAGTTCCACATGACATTCTTGCAAAGAAGCTAGTAAAATGCGGGCTGGAGAGGGCTGCTGTTAAATAGATTGACAATTGGTTGACGAAATAAGCCCAAAGGGTGCTGATCAATGGCTGTTTTTCATCCTGGAGAGAAGTGACTAGTGGGGTGCAACAGGGTTCTGTCCTGGGCCCAGTGCTATTCAACATCTTCATCAATGACTTGGATGAAGGAGTAGAGGGCATGCTGATCAAATTTGCAGATCACACCAAATTGAGAGGGGTTGCATAACCAATATGTTAAAGGCTTATCATTGGAGGGAGAATTTAATCTGTTATGCAACCAGAGGACAGGATCAAATTTCAAAATCACCTTGACAGGTTGGAGAGCTGAGCCAAAGCTAACAAAATGAATTTCAACAGAGAGAAATGTAAAGTCCTACACTTAGGCAGAAAAAATGGATTGCACAAATATAGGATGGGGGATGCATGGCTGGATAGCAGTACATGTGAAAGGGATCTAGGAGTCTTGGTAGATCACAAGCTGAACATGAGTCAACAGTGTAATGAGGCAGCCAAGAAAGCCAACACAATTCTTGGTTGCATCAATAGGAGTATGGTGTCTAGATCGAGGAAGGTAATGGTACCACTCTATTCTGCATTGGTTAGGCCTCATTTGGAATACTGTGTCCAATTCTGGGCACCTTAATTCAAGAAAGATATCAACGAGCTGGAGCATGTACAGAAGAGGGTGACCAAAATGGTGAAGGGTCTGGAAGCCATGCCCTATGAAGAACGGCTTAGGGAGGTGGGTATGTTTAGTCTGCAGAAGAGAAGGTTAAGAGGGGACATGATAGCCATGTTTAAATATTTGAAGAGATGTCATGTCAAGGAGGGAGGGGGCTTGTTTTCAGCTGCTCCAGAGACTAGGACAAGGAGCAATGGATTCAAGCTGCAGTTAAGAAGATTTCACCTGAACCTCAGGAAGAACTTCCTGATGGTCAGAGCTGTTCGGTAGTGGAATATGCTGCCTGGGAGTGTGGTAGAGTCTCCTTCTTTGGAGGTTTTTAAGCAGAGGCTGGATGACCATCTATTGAAAATATTTTGATGGGTGTTCTTGCATAGCAGGAGGTTGGACTCAATGACCCCTGTGGTCTCTTCCAACTCTGTGATTCTATTATTCTATGATTCTATGCATATTGGGAGGTGCCACAATCGATCCTTGGTTTCAGTCCTTTTGAATTGCTGTATGGACAGAAGATTCATGGACCATTAGACTTTGTGAGACAAGGCTGGGATCAAGGTTCGGACTCTGAACTGGAGGTTGCAGTTAGATACATCAACGGCCTATTAACCACCCTGAAGTTTGTGAATGTCTGGCTGGAGAGAATATGCAAAATGTGCAGAAGAAATAGAAAACCTCGTACGACAGACAAGCTTGAGAAAGAATATATCATCCAGGAGATGAAGTACTGTTCTTGAGACCTGTAAAAGGGAACAAGTTGTAGTTTACTTGGTTTAAACCTGTGATCATCATAAAGCAATTCAATGATGTCAACTATTTAATAGACTTGGGGAGTGTTCAAGGGACTAAAGTATTTCATACCAATATGTTAAAGGCTTATCATTGGAGGGAGAATTTAATCTGTTATGCAATTACAGATGGTGGGGAGGAACAAAATTGGTTGCCATGTTGGAAGAAAGGAGATTCACCTGAGCATGGAATCCAGGAAGTCCATATAGATGAATCCCTTTCTGATAAGCAAAAAGAGGAGGTATGCACCATGTTATCAAAGCACGCAGTATGCACCATGTTATCCAAGCATGCAGAAGCATTTTCCAACATCACAGGAAGATTGAGAGGGGTTCATCATTGTATTAAAACAGGGGATGCTATACCTATTGCCAGTTCACCTTATCGAGTAACTGGGAAATTTACTAAAAGTGTGGAAAAAGAGATTAAAGAAATGCTGGGAAAGGGAATTATAGTTCCATCTTAAAGTCCTTGGGTATTGCCTGTGGTATTAGTTGAAAAGCTTAACTACACTATTAGATTTTGTGTGGATTACAGCAGGCTGAATAGTATAACCCAGGCAGATGCTTATCCCATGCCTAGAACAGATGATCTAATTGAAAGAAGGGGAAGAGCTAATTTCATCACCAGTCTTGATTTAACCAAAGGTTATTGGCAAGTTCCTATGCGTCCAGAAGATCAGGCCAAAACAGCATTTATTATCCATGCGTGCTTATTTGAATTTACATTATTTCCCTTTGGGTTAAAGAATGCTTCTTCAACCTTTGAAAGACTGGTAGATAGGGTCCTACAAGGACTAAATGCTTTTACTGTAGCACATATTGATGGTAGTGGTGTGTTTAGCAACAATTGGGGAGAACATCTTCATCATCTGCACCAGGTATTGGAATGAATTAAAACAGCAGGGCTTACTATTAAGGCACTAAAACGCCATATAGGGAAAAGAGAAGTTAAATAACTTGGTTATATTGTGGTCAGTGGTCATATCAAGCCTAGAGAGACAAGATCAAAGTCATAGATCAATGGACAATACCCACCACTATAAGAAAAGTGAGAGCTTTTCTAGGTTTAGTGGGATATTATAGGAGGTTTATTCCTAAGTTTAGTTCTGTGGAAGCACCCTTATCAGAACTAACTAAAAAGGGTTACCCTGAAAAGTTGATGTGGAACCAGCTATGCAAGGGAGCTTTTGATAAATTAAAGGAAGCTATTACATCAGCTCTGGTGCTTATCACTCCTGACTTTGAGGTGTTGGGGTTGTATTAAGTCAAAAGGGTGAGGATGATCAATTGCACCCAGTGATATTCCTCAGTAAAAAGTTGCTATTAAGCAAAAGACATCTAGCCACAGTAGAAAAAGAATGCTTGGCTATTGTGTGGGCTCTGAACAAATTAAAATCTTATTTATGGGGAAGGAAATTTGTTTTGAGAACAGATCACTCACCGTTGTGTTGGCTGGAGCCTGTTGCTGCAGAATTTTAATTTTGATATTGTACACATCAAAGGTCAAGAGAACATCATTGCAGACTCCTTATCTAGACAAATGGAAGAAGGATAAAATGTAATGAGTGTAAAGATTGGGTTATATAATGAAATAATCAGTTGAGGTTACCAGAAGGTCTATATGCATTCTTCTACAAGGATGAAGTTATTCATACTATCTACCCTTGTAAAAATGTATACCTTGGAGAGGGTTTGATACCAGGCTGGAACAGCTTGAATACAGGTAAAGTAGAGAGAAGCGTTAAGTTATAGAGTATTTTGTTAATGATAGTAATATATATGCTGTTTATGTTAATTGGTAATATGTTTTGATGCATATTAATAGATGGACATATGGATGCTAAGTATGTATTGAATAGTATGGCAGAATTGTTGTGTGCTAATCCTCATTGCTTTTGATGAGTCCTGTTAAGAGGTCTCAGCAATACAATGAAAGAGTAAAGGGGCGAGGTCTGTGATGAAACCTGAAGGAAGGGCCATGGTAACTGAGTCTCCATAGTGACCAGGAGTGGTTTAAAATGATTGGTCGGTAAAATGGAACCCTGAGGAAATCAAGGGGAGGTGAACTGTAGCAGGATGGCAAAAGGTCCGTTTTTACATTCAGGAGGCGGCATGGTCACCTTCCCTCACGGTCTCAAGTGCCGTCAAGGATGCAGGACTCTCCAACTACAAGTCATCAGATGGAGCAGCAACCTTCTTCGTCACCACCCCCCCCATGGTGCCCGGGGGAGGTGATCGGGTCCGGAGGTCGTCCCGGTTCTCTGGAGCCTTCAACCTGTAAATATTTTGGTGGAAGACTGACATTGTTAGTAGCCAATGTGTATAACAGATGCAACTTACTGGCTCAAAGCCTGCTGGGAGAAGGATCCAAATTCTGAAATTTGGGTCATCATGACTGAGAAGATTAGGAGCTGGCAGGGACATAAATAGTGATTGTGTTTAAGGCTGTATTGGCTGGAGGAAGGCTGTTGGTCGAGGCAGTGAGACTGCTGGTTCGGGACCCGCATTGACTCATTGGCCTAACAGGCTGATGTTAACCTCCCAGCACCGCGAGAGGACCTCAGGTTATGAAGGTCCCATTCGCACTCTGGTCATGACAACATGGGCCTCCACACTCACACACACCCCTCACTCAGACCCAGAGCTGAAGCTCCAAGCCTGATGATGTAATCCCAAGGGCTTGGGGCAGGCTTGCCAATATAGCACCGATGGTTCGATGCTGGCCTCGAGCAAGCAGTATCACTACCTCACAAATATAAGCTGGACTCCGAGGTAAGACCTAAAGATTGGCCACCCTCGGATAGGCTTTTTGAAGCCAATCGGGACAATCAAAACAACACACTACACTAACATTAAACCTATTTACAAACATTACAATATACACCTCAGAGCTTTCAATAGAAGCGGCCAGCTTGAAGCTGGAAAACCTGTTTCTTGACCCACAGTGCAAGGCCAATTAAGCATAAGGCGAGTATGACCTGAAATGTGAGTAAAATGACCAGAGGGTGCAATGCGAAGTGAGCGATTGCCTGTCCTGTGGACGACCAAGTGAAGGAGTCCCACCAGGAGTGTTTAGCGGCTGTTTCCAATTCTTCTGACGTTTTAACGATCACCTTGGCTGAATGATTAACCATCAAGGAGATCTGTAGGAGGGAGTGCGAAACCTCCTTTACTCTGTCAGCTAGGATGGTGAGATTCCTTAGCCATGTAGACACAGGGATCTCATCGTTAAGGTGGAATCTGACTAATTCGGACTCCATAGGCACATATCCAGTTTCTAGAATATAATCTCGTATCTCCCGTTGGAGATAGAAGTCTTTACCAAAGCATTCTTGAATGTACTGACTGCAAAAGCATGGGTTGACGGCGGTGCGGTTGATCCTTACAGTCACACCACTAGGCAGTACTGTCACATTTTCACATGGGGTTCTTAAACAAAAGCACTCACTATTAGTTTGAGCCATGACTGTATAATTAACCGGTATTAACACATAGTCAGAACTATTGCTGTGGCTAAAACTGTCAATATTGCGAAAGCACTGTGCCCAATATTGGTGAAATAACCAGATAACTCAAATTAATGTGTACCATTGGACCAATGGTACATCTGTTGGCGTAGCAAGGTGGCATTGGCGGCTATGAGGGGGAGCCCTAAGTGGGGTACTGGATGTACAATTATAGGATCCAGAATCCTTTCATGAGCGACACCCACCTTGAGAGTTAGGCTCTGTCAGGTGGCGTGCCGAATTTGTGCCAAAGCGGCAGGGTGTTCCAAAGATTTTGGGTATCGCTCTCTTAGCAGGCTCAGGCTCTCAGGGTGCATTAATTCCATGAGGCTGGCCTGGCCTGGATCACCTGAGTGGCAAAGGTGACCACGTTGCTCTGCAGTTGCATGCACTGGATGGCAACTGACAGATCATGCGTCGTGTTCTTTGAGACACGACCAAGGTTGGCTACTATATCTCGCTTGAGGCCAACCCATTGTGGTAACAATTTACCGATCAGATCCATTCCTCTCGCTAGGTTAGTTAAACCAGCAGTGGAGGATACTCCAATTTCTTTGGTTTTTGTGCCAATTACGCCCAATTTGTTTGCTGGGACCTCATTGTTTATGGCATCAATAAATGCGCCACCAGTCCCAATTCCTCCTAAGACGGTCCCTAGGACGTTTCACTTAGGGTGAGTGTGTGAGTAGGAAAACGATAGCCATCGCTTTTCCCAGTGCTCCAACTGTGTCCATGCCAATTTCAGATATGGCTGTCAAGGCGGAAGTACTCTGGAAACGTTAACAACAGTGAAACTTAGTACCATCGTTGTGACTAAGGGTTGGACGTTCAAGTACACGACCATTTCTATGTCCTTTCGGACTACGGAGCTACCCACATACATGGCAGGGTGTCTTTCAGAAGGAGAGGTGTGAGAGCAGAGGTGTCAGGGTGCCACACCTTCCTGTGGGAGAACTTACACCCTGTCGAGGCCCAAGTTATGTTTTGGCAAGTGAATAGGAAGGTTTTCCATACCCATATAGGACGGCATTTGTCAAAAGTGAAGGTAATGATAACTAAGGCAGCATCACAGTGATCACTCCGGACCACTCTTAATGGTCATAGGAGTGGCTGATATTGCCATTTCTGTATATAGAGTTACGTTTTTACCGCCAACGGCCATTCTTAGACCAGCGCTAAGTCTATTACCAGGGCATGCCCAAATGTGTGTGAAAAACTCAAATGGATATCTTTTCTGAAACCAGGGGAACAGCTGCATTCCGCTTAACAAGGTTTCTGCCTCCAGATAAGGATTCCAGTGGCACACTGCTTGCACATAGTATTGCCAATCAGTATATACATAGCTGTATTCTGGTGAGGCTCCGAGGGTATGCACAACCAATGGAAATAACGAAGCAATCCAAGTGAACGGTCCCATTCCATCTCCCTGTAGGGAACACAGAGATGGGGTGCCGTTACTACAGCAGTTATTCACCTAAGGGGCTATTTACAAGGGAAGGGGGGAAAAAGAAGGGAGCCGGAGCAGTTGCCTCTTCAAGGGGGTTGCCATCCCATGGAGGGAAGCAAAGTCCATCCATCACTTGGCCGTGCTAATGACAGGGTGTTTCCATCTGGAGGTTTCCCTTTCCAGTCCTTGCTATGGGTCTCCGGAATTACCAGCAGGGGTGGCAGTGCCTGCTCCTGATTGGAAACCCGTACTCTCAATTTAGCATGGAGGCGGGTCTTGGATCCATGTACCTCCTGGAAAACTGCCTCTTCAGGTATGATGGTGACCGAGATGGAGCCGTGGACTAGCTTGGCCCTCTTTATGATCACCAGTGTCACAATTAAGGTGGTGCCGGGGCCCTTAAGGACAATGCAGCACCAGAATGTCTGTACGGAGGGATAGGCAGTAGCCCAAGTCACTTCCGAGTATGGGCATAGCGGTTGCGTAGTCACTAACAGGACAAGGGCAGGAGCTTTAATGGTGGCACAATGGTGCACAGCCGAAATCTCTGCTGGTTCCTGATATAACTGCCATAGAAACCCGTTCGCGTAGTCAACCATGAGCCTGTTTCCCCGAAGGAAGCCGATGCCCAAAAGGCCGTTGTCTTCTCCCCGGTTCTTGCATGCCCACAATTGGAAACGGAACGTCTCTATGGACATCGGGATGTTCGTCCAAGCTTGGGCTTGGTGACACCCCCCCGTCATATCCAGAAAGCTGGATGTGCTCAGGCATAGGTTCAATGTGTTTCACAAGTTTGGGGTGCAGCACGTTCAGTGCCACACCCGAGTCTACCAGAAGGGTGGCAGGAGTCTTATCCTTCTCAGTACCAATACCTGCCTTCACCCAGAACCTTCCCCACCTGTCTGGCTTCAGCTTAGCCACAACGTTGCGGGGAAGCTTCCTGGACCGAGGGCACCCCTAGTCTTGCAGATCCAGGCTGGGATAGTATCCAGTCAGAAGAAGGCCGTTGGTCACAACACTGACTGGCTGTTTACCTCCCGCCTGAAGCTGCTTCTCCAGAGCTTCCAAAAGCTCAGATGTTGGCCTCTTGTTGAACTGGCTCATGTCCAGTCCGAACTTCCTAAGCATGCCCCACATCTCACTCTATCAGAGGAATACATGTGGGGCATGGGATCATACCCGCCAGAGGTCTCCCTGGGAGAGTTTGAGTCTGAGGGCTGTTTGGGAGTAGAGGGTTGCTGTGAGGAATTCTCTGCCTTGCTGGGCTGTCCTCAGGAATCCCTGCCTTGCCACTGCCTATTGTCCTGTCTGGGAGGAGGGCGCAAGTTCCAATCCCCTCGCAGAATGGAATTTGGGGCCGTTTTCTGGTGCTGGGAATGGGGACCATAATTCGAGTATGTGACCTCGGATACGGGTTCCCAATTCCTGGGTTCCTTTCTGTGGATCTTGATGGGAGGTCTGAGGGATCCAGCTTCTCAGATCAGGTCAGAGACTTGTAGGAGGTTGTTTCCGAAATCTTCCCATTGGTGGTGGCCGGATCCACCCAACCAAGAGCCATTTTGGTCTCGTGATTAAGACCTCCATACAGAAGTGTCTTAAACTCGAGATGGTCAAAGTCATAGCCGTGGGCGGTCAGAGGAACCTTTTTGGCCAGAATAGCGAGGAGCTGCTTCCACGCCATATAAGCCTCAGGGTTCTCACGAGGACCCTGTTTGTTGGGATAGCCTCCATAAATAGGGGATAATGGATTAGTGTGTATTTTTAATAGGCATAGCTTCTAGTATGTTTCCCTAATTGCTCAGCAGCAAAATATAACGCAGGTGTGCATTCCCCAATTTACTGTTCTCAAAACATCCACTGGGAATGAAGATAGTTACTATGGTAACACTGGGTCCTCCTGACCTGCAGGAGAGAAAATATGCTCCTGCTTATCTCTAGTGTGAAACTGAACTGCTTAACATTAGAGTCTTTGGAATTATTGCTCACTCCTGTCTTTTGAAGTCAATGTTCACTGCTCTGCAACTTTACAATAAATCTGATATACAAGTTTATTGTCACTGTGTATGAGTCTGATCCTGACACTGTTGCTCCATGACGTAGAGCATACTCGCACTCTGCCCGGGCCACAAAATCCTAACTACCTCCCTCATCCAATCGTGGGCCTCCAGCCTAACAAGACCTCAAGCTGCCATGGCCGATTCAAGGGTTTTTGAGCTCGGAAGGGGACATACAAAGCCAAGCCAGCTGGGTCAAGTCCTGGCCGTTGGCTATAGGATGGGAATGGATCACTGAGTTTAACCACATAATCCCGGTGGACCGATTCAATGGACCTATTTGGTCCACTATCACCTTTCCCTCAGTGGCTCACCAGGGGACCCTAGTCTCAGTGACCTGCATCTCCTGGGTCTCTGCCGTCTCTGAACTGCCTTCGCCAAGTGGGGTGGTCCGCCTAGTCATGGACCGGGATGTCTGGCAGGTACGACCCCGTGGCCCAGACGTACTCCTTAGACAGAGTGAGTATCTGGGGTATGCTACGTAGGTTCGGACTGGACATGAGCCAGTTCGACAAACGTCCCGCCTCCGAAATGATTGATGCCTTGAATAAGCAGCTTCAGGCGGGAGGTAAACAGCCGGTCAGTGCCGTGACCAACGGCCCTCCTTCATCCCGTCCTGGCTCTGCAAGAATAGGGGTGCTCTCAGTCCAGGAAGCTTCCCCGCAACGTTGTGGCTAAGCTGAAGCCAGACAGGTGGGGAAGGTTCTAGGTGAAGGCAGGCATAGGGACCGAGAGGGATAAGACTCCTGCCACCCTTCTTGTAGACTCTGGTGTGGCACTGAACGTGCTGCACCCCAAACTTGTAAGACACGGTGAACCTACACCCGAGCATGTCCAGCTTTCTGGATATGGTGGGGGGGTCACAAACCCGAGCTTGGATGAACATCCCGATGTCCATAGAAACATTCCATTTCCAGTTGTGGGCGTGCGAGAACCGGACTGAGGACAATGGCCTCTTGGGCATCAGCTTTCTTCAGGGAAACAGGCTCACAGTGGACTACACAAATGGGTTTCTATGGCAGCTAGATCAGGGACCAGCAGAGATTTCAGCCGTGCACCACTGTGCCACCATTAAAGCTCCTGCCCCCTGCATTGTGTGACTAGTGACCCATGGGTGAAGAAGTTCCCAGAGGTCTGGATCAAAGACAAAATAGAGTGCGGGACCGTAAAGGGAGCTTGCGTCTTGATAGAAGGCCAGGGCCCCCCGCCTCAAAAGCAATACAAATACCAGTCAAAGCATAGAAAGGCATAGGGAAAACCATTGAGGGACTCATCAAGTGGGACGTAGTCACCCCTATGCAATCCATTTGCAATGCACCCTTATGGCCAGTGCTGAAATCTGACGGCAAAACGTGGAGGATGACTGTACATTTTTGAGCCCTAAACTGTGTTACTCCTCCCATAGTGCCTTTCGTGGCTAAATATAATGAAATTCTGTCTGCTATCACGGCGGGAGCTAAATCCTATAGTGTTTTGGATTTGGCAAATGCATTCCATTCGATCCCTTTACACGAGGCGTGTTGGTACAAATTTGCCTTCACGTCCAGGGTCAGCAATATGTGTTTAAACGCACACCCCAGGGCTTCTATTCCAGCTCAAGCATTTGCCAGGCACATGTGGTTAAGATGTAGAAGAAGCTGCAACCAGCTTCAAGGGCCCACGTCTTGTCCTACATGGATGATATCTTGATACATTCCAATTCGGAGGAGAAGACCAGGGAAATCACCCATGAGGTGTTAGAAATCCTCTGTGACACCCGATTTAAAGCTAACAGGGGAAAAGCCCAATTGGTGTCCACAGAGGTGAAATACCTAGGGCTTTGTCTAGGCACCGAAGGTCACACTCCCGATGCACAGCGGAAAGAGGTGATCTCCAAATTGCCAGCCCTCACGGATGTGCACGCCCTGCGCTCTCCACTGAGAACATTCAACTTTTCTAGGGACTTTATAGAGTTGTTTGCCGTCAATGCAAGACCTCTGTATGCCCTACTAAAGAAGAATGCCCAATGGGACTGGGGACCAGCACAACAGCAGGCATTCACTCAACTTAAAGAGGACTTGATGAAGGCACCCGCTTTTGCACACCTGAATATTGCCAAGCTGTTCCTTATACAACTAGCCGCCTCAGATAGGAGTATAGGGGCAGTTTTGTCTCAACAACTAAATGGCACTCAGCGTGTGATAGCATACATCTCTAGGAATCTGGACCCTCATGAGACCAAATTTACTCCCTGTGAGAAAACCTGCCTCACAATAGTCTAGGCTCTAACACATTGGGAATTTATGATTGGAGGCACCCGTGTGATTGTCCAGACCCCCACACACACTGCTTAAGTACATCCTCTCTGGAAAAGTCCAGAATGGCCAGGTGTCCAACGCCAGGATTGCCAAATGGACCGTTTCCTTGGTGTCATGTGGTGTAGATTTTCAGAAGCAGCCGCAGGACCCACCAGCTCCCTATGGTCTAGTTGTGACTGGAGCCATGCATGAGTGCCCCTTACCACCTTTAAATACTAGTCAATAGCCAGTGAAATGGGGAGCCTTCCTTGAGGAAGCTCAGTTACAGGGCTTTGTTGGTTCTGTGACGGATCATCCATGCACGTGGACGGTAGCCCACGGACAGGCTATGGAGCGATCCAAGTCACAGACTCCTTCACCCTACAGGAAAGCCTGATCACACTCCAGCCAAGTGGTGGAAGTAGAGGCTCTGAAAGCTATTTTAGAGCACGAACCGCTTGACTGCCCCCTGGCCATCTATACAGATTCTGACTGTACTGCTAAGGCTGCCAGCGTCTGGTTACCAATCTGGCTTCAAAATGACCTGAAAACATCCGATGGGAAGCCCATAGCCCATCTAGACAAATGGGTCCGAATTGCAGCCCAAATTGAAGAATGGACAGCCCCTACATGGGTTGCTCATGTCTGAGGCCATCAGAAAAAGAACATGGCTACCTGTATATGGAACACTAGGGCAGACGCGATAGCTCAGGATGCCGCTTTACAGGATGATGGGGCTCCCATTGCCGCCATTAATGTTAAGCCAAAAGAACAGTTAGTCCCTCCCATGTTTGATCTGGGAGTGCTACAAAAAGGTGACTCTGAGATCTTGGAGTTGGCCAGGAAAGGCTTGGACGAGTCTGGCCAGTTCAAGATCTTCCAGCTAGAGGGAGTGTATTGGGCTATTGATGCCAGTGGCCAGCGCCTCTGGATCGTACCCAAGGACCTCCACAGTGACATCACACAGTTTGTGCATGAGCAGGGGCACCGAGGGCGTAGTGTGACCCTGGACAGGGTTCAGGAAACCAGGTGGTGGCCGCAAATCAAATAGGATGTGGACCAGTGGGTCGACAACTGCTTGGCTTGCGCCATGGTCAACGCTGACACCTCCAGCCCCAAGGCGCCCATCCAGCACCAACACATCGAGGGTCCCTGGGCACGCATCCAGATAGACTTCATAGGCCCCCTGCCTACAAACCCCGCATGGGAACAAATGCTGTTTAAGGCTTTTCCTTGTAGGGACAACACTGCAAGCATGGCAGTGCACTTGCTCTTTAATAATGTCTGGGCGAGGTGGGGAGTGTCACGTGACCTTGACTCGGAATTAGGAGTACACTTCACTGGTGAATTTACTCAGGAGTTGTGCAAGGCACTGAGCATTCGCCAACGCTTCCACGTTGCCCACCAACCTCAGAGCTCAAGACGGATAGAGAGGACGAACCGTTCTTTGAAGGAAGCCCCTGGGAAGGTGGTGCTGTCCTCTGGTAAAGACTGGGACACAAAGCTGCTGATTATTTTGATGGCCTTCCGAGGCACGGTGGCGTCCCATGGCTTCACACCGCATATGGCAATGACTGGGCGGAAGATGATGCTGCTGGAAGCATTTTGGGTTGATACTAGCCTCCCCTCCGATTTAGAGCCAGTGGTTCTAAATAACGAGTGGGTGAGGAACCTTTTGAAGCACATAGGGCAAGTTCACCACCAAGTGGCAACCCAGCTGGGGAAGAACTTGCAAAAGATGGACAGGAGACTGGGATGGGTGCATCACCCTTGCCAGTGGGAGGAGGGTCAACCGGTCCTATATAGAAATTTCTATAAGGACAAGCTTTCCCTCCCTGCCAAGTGGGTTGGCCCCGTCCCCATTGTGAAGCGGATTTCCCCCGCTGTTTATCAGGTGAGGATTCCTAGGAAGAAGGGAGACTGGCTGAAATTCTTCCATGTCTCTCATCTGAAAGAGTGGAGGGGCCAGCCAGTCAACCCGAAGGGCGTTGCATCACAGACTCGATTGAGGAGAGCACCGGAAAGGCTCCCGTTAATGTAATTGCCCCTCAAGTGTCTTTAAATTACACTGACTTACCAGAAATTGATTTGTCGGAGACGTTTGTCCCCATCTACGAGGCATTCAACAATGGTTGAATGACCACTGTCTGCACGGAGCAGAGGCAGAGTGGTGACCCCTTTGAGCTCCCAGTTATTGTACATAGTCAAGCCATGTAAATGGTTCTGTTTGTTTTAGTTTTTCTTAGATAGTTATTTCTGTCTTTTTACTGTTTTGGGGAAAGACCCACAGGATGGCTGTCCCGAGGTCCTCGTATCCTCTGAGGTAGATCGGGCCTACAGAGTCAGCCCTGATACCCTGGGGAAGGGTCATGAGTCAGACCGGGACGCCGGCATTCTCTCACTCTGAGGGATTGCCTTGTGCAATGGCGTCCTGGGACGATACGGCAAGACAAGGGGGTCTCACGACCCTCTCAGCAGAACCAGGTCTGACTCTGGACTCCTGGTCTACTACCCAGATTGATCCCCCACCTTTCAGAGACCTCTCTCCTCTTTCCATTTGCGGGCCTAGATTGTTAGGGTGAGAGCAATCTGAGCTGCTGCTTCGTTTTCCCCGTAATTCAACCTTGGATTCCTAAATTTAGATTTACTCTCCGATGCCCCATAAGGGCAGGGGACCCACACAATTGGCTAGACGCCTTGCCCCGGTGCATTGTGTCCAATTTGCATATGCGGATAGAGCATTTGCATAGTATGCCCAACCATCCTGACCAATCACCGAGAGGGTCAGCGTCCGCTCTGGCTACAAGCAAGCGTAGCCTGCGCTTGTCTCGGTTTGGTTTCATGGTCTGTTGTTTAAACAGTAAGGGAGCCCTCACCTCCAGGTGAAGGTCAGAGCTTAAACTAGTCCAACTAAGCAAGTGGGTACCACGGCCTTTGCAAAAAGCACCTCTATAAGTTGTGCCTATATGCTCATGGTATAGGGCAACGAAATACAAAGGATTGCATTACCAGCCCTCTCATATTACACCGTGATATTTGTTGCAGGCCCGATCTAGCACAGATGGTACACCTTGCCCGGAGGGCCCTCCTCTACTGAGGTGTGATCAGACCGACCTTCACCCTAGGGGGAACAAGGTCTGAGACAGTCACCCCTGCACCCTTTGTGTTAGCAACTTTGCCTGGCATCTTGTTAAATACCAACTGAGGTATCATCCCCGGATTATTGGCTTTTGATCCCAAACTCAATTCCCATTAGGCTTTGAACCGGAAATTTGCATTGATTGCATACATTGGCTACTAACAATGTCAGTCTTATACCAATAAGCTACAGGTCGACGGCTTCAGAGAACTAGGTTGACCCCTGGACCAGACCATCACCCCCGAGCACTGTGGGGGGAAGCCATAACACCACCGCTCCAGTCAGGAGCCAGGCCCAAGTAGACAACCTGAGTCCTCTGATGCTGTTGTGGGACCCCAGAAGGAGTGATCCCCCACACCCCAGAGAATTTAAATAACTGTTTGCTGAACCCTTTGGCTCCAAGAACTTTTGCAATTGCCTTTTGGACTGTTCCTCTTGCCAACACTTTGCAAGCCGCTTCCTGAAAGGAGCTAGCGTTCCCTGGCTAGCTTAACAACAGACTTGGACATTTTGTTGCTGTTCCAACTCCGCTTTCCGGATGGACTCATGCTGCTCAATTGCTCCAGCTACAAGACTTTTCCTGTTCCCAGGGGGAGTGCAGAGACTTTTGCTTACACCTCACCTCCCCCTGGACTATGAACTTTCATTCCATTATCCACATTGAACTGATTGCTCCTTGGATTGCCTTCATTGCAGACCCTGCATTGGATTTACAGTATTTCATGGATTATTTCATTTTTGCTTTGCTATCTTGCCTTTCTCCATTGGCAGGAGGGTTCTTTCATTGGTTACCATTCATTGCTATTGTTTGTTGTGTGTGTGAATGTGTCTAGGTTTAGGTATTTAGTTAGGAATGTTTTTATAAGGTAGGAATCCCTCGTGCTCATTGCAAAAGCCCCTTTGCCATAGGAGTGATACAAACTCTGATCCTGTAGACCCCTATTCGGCGCTAAAATTGCTTTAAAATGTTTAATTGGAAAATGACCGATATTGTCCCAGCATCTCTCATTTTCAGAGATGGATTGTTACCGCAGTTTAGGCCTACTAGGAGATACCCCCAGATATCATTTTAATGTCATAATTTGGCTCTCTTCCACCACCCCTCTCCACGTGTTTGAGAGGCCCCGGACAAGCACAGAACTAGGCTCAGCCACTACTTGCTGAACATTCCATTCTCCACCCAGGCAGGTCAGAAATAGCCAGATCCTTGCTTTAGGAGACCTCTCTGCGAATACCTTCATTATATATGCACGCTGATTACAAAGGACTCCCTGCCCCGAGCGGGCAACCTGGTAAGCTGAATACTCAACTGCCAAGCACTCTGTATTTGCATACTGGCTAACTCTTTGTTGATTCGGACTTAACTCAATCATGCTAAATTCTGGCCTTTCCAAAGCTTTGTCCCACTCCTAAAACTCATTATTTTCCCCAAGTATGGCATAGCCTGCAGTCACATTTCTCCCTATAAAAACCCCTGATTCTGAGACCATCCTCGGATCACTCCCGAGTTCCAGACCGTCTTGCTGCCGCTTTGTCCAGCGAGCCTCCCCTCAGCCCCATGTGCTGAGCTACATCACACCCCAGCATCACTCTCTATCTGCTTTCCAGGCTCCAGGAACAGTTTCCATATCACCCGAATCAACTATCCCTCTGCAAATCCCGCTATCGTACTCACTCCTTTATTTTCCTTAGTTATATGTGTGCGTGTGTTGCTTACATTGTGTGCCTGTATTTAATAAAGATCATTTCATTAATTTACAACACGGTTTGCTCCTTGACTTGGCCTGACCCCGTAAACATTGGGTTACAAGATCCTGCTGTGTTACCCTGCCTCCCGTAGTGCCAACCAGTGCTCTTGACTAATTTCCCCATCTTGTAATTGTAAGGTTATTTTGGTGTCCCTCCTGGGACCCCCAGTAAATAGGGTAACATTTGGTAGACCTTAAGACAGTTGCAGTATTCTATACAATTATTAGTGATAAATAGCAGACTCAGTGTTAAATAGATCAGGAACAATTTCACAGGAGAAGCCAGCAGATGGCGCTCTAACACCCCAACACAGATTCTAGTCCACAATATAACTTATGGGAACAGCGTGAAGCCTTTTTTCCCCTTTCTCCTTTCTCTTAGCTTCTCCGGCCCCTCCCTTTTCTCGAGGGCAGTGAAAAGAACAGGAACTTGATAAACACAGTCAGCAGTCTTTCCTCCCCCACCTCAAGTCTCTCTCTGGAAAATGGATTACTACAGAAATTTGTCCCTCTACCAAGTACCTTATTGTATTATCTGATCTATAGTACAAGATATAGAAATATAATATTATTAAATCATAAGCACCTTGAAGCTGGTACTAAATAAACTATATAACAGTTGAGAAAATAATACAATATTGGTCTTTCAAGTTACCCAGTTTTCATCAGATTCCTCGCATTAACTCCATTTTATTTATAAGGCAATACCTCAGATTCATTACACAGATACATTATTCCAACTTACTACTCACATTCATTATTCAAACATGATCAGAAAAGTCAGAAAATAAAAAGGGGGTAGCAATCAGTTCCTTCAGGTGTTGCTGAAACATATGTCAATTCATTCCAAAATTTTCAGAGCAAAAGAACAGGGCAGGGATAGGAAAAAAATCAGTCAAAGTTCAAGAGGGAAACATTCATTCCAGTTTATGTAGTCTAATCAAAAGTTGTCAGTTGTCAATTTATAAACTTATAAAGCCGAATCAAATGCTGAGTTGCAGTTAATTACTTTGAAAGATAGTAAATCCCCAGAGGAGGAAGCTGAGAACATCTATTTCTCCCCCACTCAATCAGGTCTTCATTAATGAATTAAATATACTGTTCACAAAGTATGCCCACAGTGTAGGTAAAATAACCTGGACAGTTACAGTCCTATTATGGTAAAGTGTGTTTTGAAAATGTTCAACAAAAAAAGAAAAAAATTATGAAGTGAAATGTTCATTGAAATATTCATGGTAGTTTGCTTGATTATGATTTGTTATGGTTAAGGACACTTTATGTTCATTAATGGGGGAAAAAAACACGGAAAAGCCCAAAGGAAAATGTGGAGAAAGTCCCAATTCTAATAAGTTTCACAAATAAAAAACATCATCTTAAATTGTACTTTTATATGAAATATTTTTGTTCTTCCACTCTGATCTAGTTTTCATTTTCTGAATTTCTATTCACTTATGAAATTTAAGCATCACAATTCTATGTTTGTCTTACATGTTTGATCTTGCATTTCCCTCATCCACTCAGGTTATGTTACAGTTATCCTTCTTTTATTTCAACTATAATTCAGACATTTTCACTTGACATTCCCCAGGCATTAACCATTACAATTTGCCATTCTGCTTTTATCTGCTCATCCAATTTCCCCTTTAGTCTCTGAGAAACAATATCTGCATTTCTGTTTTCAATAAACGTTCCCCACCATTGTTCAATTGTGGATATTTGCTGAGATTTCCACATTTTGGCATATTCTATTCGGGCTGTCGTTATCATACACAGTATTAATCTCCAATGTATCTTAATACTAGTATTCTCAAGAATATTTGTCACATTTTAACAGATAAAATTCAGGGTTTTTTACAAGTTGAACCTTCAGTATTTCACACATCTTTTTGTGTATTTCACTCCAATATTTCTTTGCCTTGGGACATGACCACCGCATATGAAATATTGTTCCCACCTCTTTCTGACATTTCCAACACATTCCCATGCCTGTATTGTAAATCTTTTTTTAACTTATCTGGTGTCATATACCATCTATGAAATAATTTAAAATAGTTCTCTTTAAGATTCTGAGCCATTGTAAATTTCTTTGTCCCTCTCTAGCTCTGTTCCCATTCGTCTAATTGAATTGAATGTCCAATATTCTGCACCCACAAAATCATTGCAGATTTCACAGTCTCCTCCTGTCTCTCCTGTATTAAAGTTTCTTGATATATATGGGTTAACAAATGAGGTGGATTATCAAAGATTCATTTAATCACTCCTGTCTTTTCTTTTGATTCTATTCCATAAGTTTTCAAGTCCATCTGAAATCTCTCATTTAACTGCCTATACGGAAACCATCCTTCCTGTTCCAATTTTTCTCTTGATTTGATCTTATAAACATTTGTCATAGATTTCTCTAATATATCTTCGTATCTCAGCCATTTCTCTGATTCCATCCATCTTCCAAAGAAAGCTTCTTGAGGGGATACCCACATGGGTAGCTGCCTTATGTTTTTACTCTTATATTCATTCCATATTTTCAAGAGCGATTTTCTGATATGGTGATGCGAAAAATCTTTATCAATTTTTGCTTTATCATAAAACATATAGGCATGCCATCCCATCCTCAAGTCCACTCCTTCCTGTACAAGCATTCTTGTATCTTGTAAGTCAATCCGATCTTTTAACCATGTGAATGCCACAGCTTTGTAATATAATTGAAAGTCTGGTACTCCCATTCCTCCTCGAGATATTTGATTCATCATAATATTCCATTTAATCCTTGGTTTTTTCCCTTGCCATATAAATTCAGTCAGGTCTTTCTTCTTCTTGCCATATAAATTCAGTCAGGTCTTTCTGTATGAAGGGTTTACTGTTTATTATTATGGGGAGGTTTTGAAACAAAAAATTCATCTTTGGAAGTACATTCATTTTAGTAGCCGCTATTCTCCCCATCATTGACAATTTCATGGAAGTCCACCTTTCCAAATCTTTAGTTATCTCTTTCCATTTTTTTCTCATAGTTGTTTTGAAATAGCTCATTGTTTCTTTTTGCTATCCAGACACCTAGAT
This sequence comes from Ctenosaura bakeri, assembly GCA_948474755.1. Lineage (NCBI taxonomy): Eukaryota > Metazoa > Chordata > Lepidosauria > Squamata > Iguanidae > Ctenosaura > Ctenosaura bakeri. The sequence goes on from CAOLHI010001771.1 coordinate 431,382, forward strand.
ATTTTGCTTTTTGTATTTTATTAAATCCAGTTGCAAGTGCTAGTTCCTTCTCCTCCTTATCTGTCGTGTTTTTCATTAACAAAGCTGTTTTTTCTTTATTTACCTTAAATCCTGAAAATTCTCCATATTCTTGTATTATTCCAATGAGATTTTGTATGCTTCTCTTAGGGTCTTCAAGAAACAGTACCAAATCATCAGCGAAAGCTTTGAGTTTGTATTGATATTTCTTGATTTGAACTCCTCTTATAGCATTGTCTTCTCTTATATTATTATTTAATATCTCCATTGTCATTATAAATAGCAAGGGGGACAGAGGACATCCCTGTCTTGTCCCTCTGTTCAATTCAATCTGCTTTGTTCTATCTCCATTGATAACCAATCGAGCTCTTTGTCGGTTGTATATTGCTTCAATCCATAAAAGAAATCTATCTCCAGCTTGCATTTGTTTCATTACTGTCTTCATAAACAGCCAGCTAATCATGTCAAAAGCCTTCTCCGCATCCACAAATATCATGGCCATTTTCTTTTCATTATGCTTTTTGTAATATTCAATTATATTCAATACTGTTCTTATATTATTTCTTAAGTACCTTTTTGGTATAAAACCATTCTGATCTTCATGGATAAGTTCAGACGAAGTCTTTTTAAGTCTCATTGCAGGGATTGAAGCAAAGATCTTATAGTCTATGTTCAAAAGTGAGATTGGTCTATAATTTTTGACATCTGTTAAATCTCTGCCTTCTTTGGGAATTAGCACTACATTTGCCTCTCTCCAGGCGTATGGTACTCCTTCTTTTATAATCTCATTTATTGTACTTTGCAATGGGATTGAAATCTCATGTTGTAAAATTTTGTAATATCTTGCCGTAAAACCATTCGGTCCCAGAGCTTTATTGTTCTTCAAATTCCTGATCACTTCCATTACTTCCACCATAGAAACTGATTTATTCAGGATCAATCTATGATCTTCAGTAAATCTTAATTTATTTGTTCTGTCCAAATATTCTTCCAATTCCTGCTGTTTTTTCACTTTAGAAATCTTACTCATCAGTTTCTCATAGTACTTATAAAATGCCTGTTTTACTCCTTCTTGTTTAGTAATTCTCTCTTCTCCACTTTTTATCTCTGATATAATATTCTTAGTCAGTCTTCTCTGCAACAAATTAGAGAGAAGCTTTGAAGGTTAATTTGCTTGCTCAAAGTAATTATATCTTATTCTCCGTACTTGCTGTACAACAACACCAGTTCTAATATTTCAAATGTCTTCTCAGTGCATTCTTTTATCCAGTGAGCTTGCCTTTACTTGCCTCTTCTGTTCCCCCTGAATGGACTCTTCTTCCTGTATACTTTACAACTTTTTTTTTACTTTTTTTTTATAATATCACTTTATTAAAGTTTCACAATTAAAACAACCATTTATTATTGCTATTTCACATGAATTATTTCTTGAATCTTCCAAACTGATCTAGACTTCATTTCCAAAATCTCTTAACATTGTTATATCATTGTACTGCATTTTTCAGCCATTTTACACGTTAGTACATAGCATTTCCATTACCATATTCCTGTTTCATGATATCTGCCGTAATCATCACAATGAAATTTTTCCACATATTACCATGAATTATAGACTTCTATCAAAGGTCACTGAGCAATCACCTACAATTTGCCATTCTTTCTGAATTTCATCATCTGATTTCCCTTTCAGTCTTTGAGAGACTATGTCAGCGTTTTTATTTTCAATCAAGGTGCCCCACCATTGTTCTATTGTAGGTATTTGCTGTGTTTTCCATACCTTAGCGTATTCAATACGTGCAGTTGTTATCATATATAATAATATTCTCCCATATTTCTTTATATTCACACCGTCTACTAAATCTGTCATATTTAACAAATACAATTCAGGAATCATAGGAAATTGTAGCTTCATTATTTCACAAATCCTGTTATGTATCTCAATCCAATATTTCTTGACCTTTGGGCATGTCCACCACATATGATATATTGTACCCACCTCTTTTAAACATTTCCAACAAAGCCCGGTACCTGAATTGTAAATCTTTTGTAATTTATCTGGTGTCAAATACCATCTATAAAACGTTTTATGATAGTTCTCTTTTAGATTCTGGGCAACCGTAAATTTGCTTGTCTTTTTCTATACTTTACAACTTTTTCACATCACTTTGCCAGTCCTCAGTTGCTGTTGCTTCTTAGGGTCCCAAGTAAGTCCTTTATTTTTTAATTCTCCGTTCTTCAATTCAAATCCAGTAAAAGCCCAGTTTATGTGTCTATGTATTTTCCGAAGCCAAACTTAGACATGGATTCTAGACTTTAAGAAAGCTGATTTCAGTACACTTAGGGAAATACTAGGAGTGATACTGTGTTCAGGAATACTAAAAGACAAAGGAGTTCATGATGGATAGGAGTTGCTTAAAAGTGAGATATTTAAGACACAGTTTCTAACAATTCCAATGAGGAATAAAAACGGGAGGTGTCTAAAGAATCCAGGATGGATGTCTAAAGGACTTTTAATGGAGCCATGATTTAAAATGGACATGTACAAGAAATGGAAAGGAGAAATCACCACAGAGGAATTCAAACAGACAGATAGCTAGTTCAGGGAGAAAGTCAGAAAAACTAAAGCACCGAATGAGCTCAAGGCTTGCTAAAGAGGTTAAAAACAAGGGGGGTTGTTATTGTTGTTATGTTGGTAGCAAAAGGAAGAACAAAGAAATGGTACATTTCTCCATATTCTGTGTGGAGAGGATAATGAAATGCTAACAGGTGACAGAATAGACAGAACTGCTGAACACCTTCTTTACCTTGGTCTTCTCCAAAAGACAGCAATGTTCTACCTGGGGAAAATGGAGTAGATTATGTGGTGGGGAAATGCAGCGCAGTGCAGCTTAGGTAAAGACATAACACAGGAACACCTGGCTGATCTAAATGAATTCAAGTCTCTAGATGAACTATATCCAAGGGCATTAAAAGAACTGGCAAAAGTAATCTCAGAACCACTGGCAATAATCTTTGAAAATTCCTGGAGAATAGGAGAAGTTCCAACCAACTGGAGGAGGGCAAATACCATCTTCTCCATCTTCAAAAAGAGGCAAAAAGAGGATCCAAACAATTACAGCCCAGTCAGCCTGCCAATCAGGAAAGATTCTAGAGCAGACTATTAAGCAGACAGTCTGTAAGCATTTAGAAAGAAATTCCATGATCACTAAAACTTAACACAGCCTTCTCAAAAACAAGTCACGCCAGACTAATCCTTTTTTTTTTTAAGAGTTACTGTCTTCAAAGACAAAGGGAACACTGTGGACATAGTGGGCTAGATAATGCTATTGTAAGTTGGATTTGTAACTGGTTGACCAATCAAATCCAAGGGGTACCCACCATTGGCTGCTCTTCATCCTGGAAAGAAGTGACTAGTGGGGTGCCACAGGTTTCTCTCCTGGACTCAATGCTATTCAACAACTTTATTAATGATTTGGGTGATGGAATAGAGGGTTTTCCCCTCAAATTTGCAGATGATAACACATTAGGAGAGGTAGCAAACATCCCAGAAGGCAGGATTGGAATTCAAAATGATGTTAGCAAATTAGAGAGCTGGGCCAAAGCTAACAAAATGAATTTCAACAGGGAGAAGTCTAAGGCACAAAATGAGACTGTTTGGAAAACAGACAGGTAACCACCCAAATCACTGTCGTTTGGTTACTTTCGGGCAGATGAATTATAATAGCCATGCTGATGTGTGCTCAGGGAAGGGGTGGGGTTGGTAACAGTTGCAGCTACCCCTTGGATTTTCCCCCCACCCATTTGTTTTGTGCACACAGTGGGTATCCTCAAACATATTTCTCCACATCCTTTCTGAGTTTTGGCTGACAATAATCTTGGCACACTGTGTGCAGGTTTTCAGAAACCCAAAATGACTTGCTGACTTGAAATCATGACATTGTTGTAACACCTGTGCATGCATATTTTCAGGGATATTATTCTCACACCATACCTCATGTCATTCTATTAACTCTGTCTTGTGTTCCTTCCTCCAGCTGTCTTGTTGAACTGCCCCCTGAAACTCCTTGGAGGGATATTTTGGGATTTCCCCACCGTTTGCCTACTACTGGTGAAGACCTAAGTTTTCAGCTTGGCCAGGGGGCTTTGCTTTTGGCACACAGTTTTCTCCCAGAGATGGAGAATCTCCACCTCACCAGCCAGCAGCATCCATCCCATCAGGGTTTCAGGGTTGTCACACGCCACAGACCATTCTAGGATCGCTGGTTTTAGCCCCTCTTGGAAGTACTGGATCGTTGTGGCCTCCAACCAGGTCGGGGGCCCAATCATTAGAATTCCTCCATATATTTATCTACTAATCAGTTACCTTGTTTGAGGGATATCAGTCATGCCCTGGCCTTGGTATGCTGGAAAGGATCTTCCAACCTTACTCTCAGGTAGTTCATGAACAGGCGAAAGTTTCTTAATATAGGGGCTCCCATGTCATACAACCCCACCAGTCAGTCGTATGCCTTTCCCTCCATCTGTCTGGCCACACACCTCACCTTCTACTCTTTGGAAGGGAAGATGTACTCCTACATGGCCATGAACCAAGCTAACTGGGTCAGGAAATAGGATAGTTGCTCCCCTTATCCATCAAAGATTGCTTTAAGCTGTTTTCTGCTGGGTACTTGTGGCATTAGTGGGATCTGTGGAGCCACTCCACCATCAACTCAGTTGGGTCTCTGGACTCTGCCTTGTTGAACCCCATCTTCCACTGCTTGCAGAGCTTCTTCCCCTTTGGGCATTGCTGCAGCCCCAACTCCTGTCTGTCCTTCACTAACTCCAAGAACAGACACATCACTGCCCACAGCTGGTGAATCATATCTCTAATTTAATTGAGCTCTTCCCTCAGCCTCAGAACTTCTACTTCCAGGCCTGGTTCCTTACCATATAGAATCATAGAATGATAGAGTTGGAAGAGACCACAAGGGTCACAGAGTCCAACCCTTTTCCATGCAGGAATACACCATCAAAGTATTCCCAACAAATGACCATCCAGTCTCTCTTTAAAAACCTCCAAAGAAGAAGACTCCACCACATTCCGAGGCAGCACATTCCACTGTTGAAGTGGTCTTGCTATTAGAAAGTTCTTACTAATATTTAGGTAGAGTCTCCTTTCCTGTACCTTGAGGACATTGCCCCATGTCCTAGTCTCTGGAGAAGCAGCAAACAAAGCTTGCTTTATATGACATCCTTTCAAATATTTAAACATACCTATCATGTCAGCTCCACCTTCTCTTCTCCAGACTAAATATACCCAACTGCCTAAACAATTCCACATAGGACATGATTTCCAGGCCTTTTACCATTTTGATCACCTCCCTCTAGAAGTGTTCCAGCTTGTCAATATCCTTTGTGAACTGGACACAATATTCCAGGTGAGGTCTGTTACCCTGATTTCTGGGGTCCCTTGGGGGACACCTCAATGTGCTACAAGTGATGGGGAATGGAAAGTAGCCAAATCACAAGTGATAGTAATGGGAGAGGCAGGATAACCTAGCGGGGTCTTTTTATCCAGTTTTTATGGGGTCAGGCCGAACCAAAAACCAAGCAAAATTGTCCAATAAATGATTTTATTAAAAATAAAGACTTGTGCACGTACGCACTTACGCACTCACTCACTCAAGACCTAGCGAGGAATAAAAAGTGAGAAAATTGGATAGGGGGCTTTGGAGGGTTACAGCTGGGGAATACTGCACCTGATCCTAAAGTCCGGAGGTCCAGGATAGCAGCAGAGAGAGAGATGAGACTCAGCACATGGGGGGCTGAGGGGATAGCTCAACGGGTGGAATGACAGTCTGCTGGGAAGCCGGGAGTGATCCTAAAAGCTGCTCAAAAACCAGATCTATTTATGGGGGGAAAGTACCTGGAGGGTTAATTCTCTCCCAAAGAGAACAATAAGTGAAGGAGCTAGAACAAAGTTCCAATATGTCAAGGTCCTGTGCATGATTGAATTTGCCGGGGTTGTCAAAGCCTTGGCTGTATGCAAATCGTCCTCACTTGATGGGCTGTTTGTCAGATGCGTTAATCCCTTCAAGCCGGCTCCTCGGGGTTAAGAACCCTTTGTGTATTTTATGTTTTACATGTCTGGAGGTCTCCTGGGGCTACGTGACTATGGATTTACTGGCTTGACCTGGTTTTTCCTGTTTTCAGCCATTCAACCGTGCCTGCCTACATGCTCATTTGGGGGACCTCTCAAGCACGTGGAGATATTTTTAATATTAAATTGTAGACTCTGGGATAGGGTTTATCTACCGCAGTAACAGGTCTTACCAAAGCAGCATAAAGTGGCACTGCTACTTCTCTTGATCTGAATGCCATATGCCTGTTGATGCAGCCCAGAAAAGCATTGTTGTTGCTGCTATTTTGGCTATCATATCACACAATTGACTCATGTTTAGTTTGTGGTCTACTTAGTCCTCTGGGCCTTTTCACATGACTTCAGGGCATGGCTTGAGGTTCTGGACAAGTATAAGAGGATTTCCTTCTGGCATAATCTCCTGAACCTGAGCATTGATCTACACTTTCAGTTAAGATACATCAGGCAGTACAATTTTATAGTTCATGCTGTATGCAGCATTGGTCAGAACACTTGACTTGCTCTTGACAATTTGGATAAGTATCATGTTTGGATCCTGACATTCCTCAAGGTGCCCCGGAGGATCAATCCTGTTTTCAACTTTCAATAGTTGTAAGGCAGGTTTGGTCAAAAGATAAAATTCTTAATATCAGTGTGACTCAGTAATGGATCACCTTAAATTCCTATGCTACCTTTCTATTCACTTCTGGATCCACATACTCACAGTGTCTTTGTTTACATTGCCCTCATCCCTTTGCTCGTATGACAGTATCTACCCTGTTCATACCTTCGGATAATGGAATTGTAGTGTGGCATCTGCATTTGAAAAGGTTGTTTTAGACCACCTGCCTATTTATTTTAGACATCTTATGTGGGATACCATCAGCTGAGACATTCTCTGAATTAATTACATATATTTAGCTAAGATATTTTTACTTCAGATTTTGACTTTGAACATTCTCAAGATAACTTGTAAAATAAAAACCATGTGACTTGAATCTGTGCTCCTTTCTCCAGCTGCCAATGTAGTATGGCAGAGCCAAGTGACAGTTGGCTGGTGAAGAGGGCCCGTCTATCTGGCCTATCCAATATGCGTAGCTACAATGATCATAAGACCTTGGGTTTGGAGAAGGGAACTAAACATAAGCCAATCTGACAATAACTTTATCTAAAACCACTGAAAACCTACCACATATTGAAACAGGACAATGCCATTTTCATTTCTTTTGAGATGTCATATAATATATTAAAAATATGGTTATTTGGGAAAGTGGCTCAACATAAGTTCATAAAGGTCTTCAAGCTAGTACAACAAAAAATGAGATCTAATGAAGGAATATAATGGTGAGTTGACTGTTCTGTATTATTGCTGCAATTCAGGAGTAGCTTTGTGTGGTGATTGGAATGGTGTTGAATAAGATCTTGAATTGATATCATAATCTTATCTACCACCAGCAAAAGTATCAAGACTATACATGGGATTCTGAAAATGTCATATGCTGCAATTGACATGCAATTGTGAAGCTGCAGCTGGAAGGCTGCTAGCCTTTCCCCTCATATCTGGAAACGTGCCACCCTTACATGCTGTTATGAACCACAAATCAAGGGCCTACCAAGGAATTAAAGTGAATCCCACCCTTCCTCCCAGAAAATGTCTATGATTCCTGTGGGCACTCAGTTGTTTCTACAGGAAGCTACTTCTGATTTCTTTATATTCTTCACATTTATTCTTGACACCTAAATACTAGGTTAGTCACATGTGACAGTGGTGCCTTGCCCAGGTCTTTTTTCATAAAGTGTATCAAATTTCTGTGTCCTTTCTGTAATTCTTGCCCCAATTCAAAATCCATTACTTGGTACAATTTTGTCACAATCCCTTCTTTTTGTTGGGTGACATGTTTTATTAAATAATTCTTTAACTATTTTGTGAACTGTTCAAGAAGATGACTTATAACACAATTATTACTTATCACTGTCACCTCTCCAATATTTCTGAGGTTTGGAGGATGTCCTGTGCTCTTCACACAAGAAAATGTATTAGAATGGCAGGGAGGGGGCTTGACGGGGTGAAGGTGTCTGCAATTACTTTTAGATTTCTCTGAAACTTTACTGCCCTATTTCTCTAACTCTTGGTAATCATGCTTCAAAAGTATACAAAATGATCCTCTACTCATTGCATGCACACTAGAGAACAATAAATCCTATGCATTCAATGTACAAAACAAAACAAAAATTCAGATATTATTAGCAATAATAACAAATGTGTCTTCTGAAGGATTGTTAAACTGCAAAGAAAAAACCAACATGGGTGCCAATGTAACCACAGGCAATGTGAAGAGATAAATAGTTGGCCCTGGCTTGTGTCAAGTTAGGATTGATGCCACTATCAGAGCTAGTGCCTTTCCATTTTTTAAAAAAATCTCTTATAGAGTGTCTTATCCAGTTACTTCTATCAGGGCAATACCCTGGATGGGGGAAAGAAAGAGAGAAGTAGTGGTAGTGAGAAAGGTCATTCTAAGAGGACAGTCTTTGATGGACTGAACGAGGAAAGGGACCTTGCTTTTTTAAAAATGAAAGTAGTTTCTAGATGTAAGGTAAGAGTAAGCAAAATTGCTGCTGCTTTCTCTTTTAAATGCACAAAGACTTGCATGTATACTGAACAGGCCTTGGGCTGAAATGGCAAACAGAGCACTGGTTGTTGTAGTAATAATAAATACAGAGAGATTATAATATTTGCTTAAAAACTTTCACATTCATGTCACCTTCTATGTCATCTTCTATGAGAATGATTTGAATAAAATGAAACTTAATACACTCTTCTTGGCTAATGTTATGCCTACCCCGAGCTTATAACCATAAATGGACTGATGTCACTTAAATTCATAATTGTAATACATACAGACTTTCATATCAATAGTCTTGAGGCATTTCTTTTCCTATTGAAAGGCAATGGAAGAGTATATCAAAAGGGTACACCAAACTTTAATCTCAAAAAGAGTACACCAAACTTCAATCCCATTGATTTCAATGAAGCTATTCAAACTAAGTAGTTAAATCCAGAACTACTTATAGTTTGAGTAGCTTCATTGAAATCAATGGGATTGAAATTGTCCTAACTAATTTAAATCCTTTTGATTTCAATGGGTCTATGTAAAGTACAGATCCACTGAAATCAATGGCTTAAATATGACTATAGCTGCAAACATAGTTGAAGCCAGCATGGTACATTGGTATGAGTGTTGGACTAGGAATCTGGGAGACTGAGGTTTGGACCCTTCCTTGGGCATGGGAATCTTCTGGGTGTCAGGAGGTTTGGTTCCTGTCAAGTTAACAGAGGGAGTATGATTAGCTTAGGCAGTAGATAAAACGGATTAGAGACTGCTAACAAGACATTAGCATTCAGCCATGCTAATTGCTGTTCACAGCAATGTATCAAATACCAATTGCTGTTTGCTTCTTGTGTCGGGGGGTTGCGATTCAAAGGCCTCAAGGTACTTATGGAGATGATCTGGTGGCAGTTGAGCATCCAGCCTAAGGGAGGAGGATCAGAGGGGTGGAGTGTGAAACCAACAGGAAGGTGTTGTGAAAACAACCAGACAGAACATGGGATAAAGAACATGGGAATTGTCCAGGTTCTCAAGATGAAAGTATGTAAACATTGGAAATGCCTAGGAAAGTGGGGGTTCAAATGGGGTGACATGACATTTACAACTTTCACCAATCATTGCCATTCATGCCCAAATAAAACCTGTTACTATCCAATATATGTCAGTCTTAGCAACTTTTGAAAGTTGCTGTGTTGCTTGCCAATTCCAAAATAAATGCTGCTGCTAAAAGTCTGAGTGTTTCTTGGGAAAGCAAATTAGGCTGCATAACGCTGGGTGACCTTGGGCAAGCCGTACTCTCTCAGCCTCAGAGGAAGGCAACGGTAAATCTCCTCTAAATACATTTTGCCAAGAAACCCCATGATAAGTTCACATTAGGGTTCCATAGGTCAGAAACGAGATGAAGGCACACAACAACTGCAAAAGTATTATGAACATTTAACACTTCAAAAACAATGGTGTCTTTTCATAGGCATTCTTCCATGTATGGGAAAGATCACTTTCGAATCAAGACACAGCCTCTGTTTCTCCTTGGTAAATGGATTACTCAGTTAAATGAGATCTTTGAGATATCCACTGTAGTATGTAACTTGAAAATGATGCTGATCTTCAGGGTTGGTGCAAATTGTTTCTAAGAGACTTTTAAGGTGGTATAATAAAGCTGTAACGTCCATGTCTGTCAGAAATTTAATTTTTTTGTTTCTTCTTGTTCTACTATAGTCTCAGGGCTCCACCAGACTAACAGATTGTGCCAATTTGTTCCACATGTTTTCATGTCATTTCTTGCCTCTTGGCTTTCCAGACTTGATAATGCACAGATATAAGAAGGATAGACTTAGTGCTTAAGTCAAAAGACATGATACTACCACTCTATTCTGCTTTGGTCAGACCCCATCTGGTATACTGTGTCCAGTTCTAGGCCCCAGAGTTCAGGAAAGATATTGACAAGCAAATATAGGATAGGAGAAACCTGGTTGAACAACAGCACATGTGAAAGGGATCTAGGAGTCTTAGTAGACCACAAGCTGAAGATGAGTCAGCAGTGTGATATGGTAGTCAAGAAAGCCAACCCAATTCTTGGTTGTATCAACAGGAGTATGGTGTCTAGACTGAGGAAAGTAATAGCACCACTCTATTCTGCTTTGGTCAGACCTCATCTGGAAGGCTGTGTCCAGTTCTGGGCACCTCATTTCAAGAAGGATATTGACAAGCTGGAGCATGTCCAGAGAAGGGTGACCAAAATTGTGAAGGGTCTGGAAGACATGCCCTACAAGTAGTGGCTTAGGGAGATGGGTATGTTTAGTCTGCAGAAAAGAAGGTTAAGAGGAGACATGATAGCCATGTTTAAATATTTGAAAGGCTGTCATATTGAAGAGGGAACAGGCTTGTTTTCCAATGCTCCAGAAAGTAGGACAAAGAGCAATGGATTCAAACTATAGGAAAAGAGATTCTACTTGAACCTAAGGAAGAACTTCCTGATGGTCAGAGCTGTTCGGCAATGGAATATGCTGCCTGGGAGTGTGGTGGAGTCTCCCTCTCTGAAGGTTTTTAAATGGAGGCTGGATGGCCATCTGTTGGGAGTGCTTTGATGTGTGTTCCTGCATGGCAGGGGGTTGGACTGGATGGCTCCTGTGGTCTCTTCCAACCCTTTTATTCTATGATTCTATGATGAGTCTATGATTCTATGGTGGAGGAAGCCTGCCTGTCTGCTCCAGACATTAGGACATGGAACTATGTCTTCAAAGTTCAGGAAGAGAGATTCCATCTAAACCTAACGAAAAAATTCCTGACAGTAACTTCCTGCAGAGTTCAATTGTGGAATACACTGCCTCAGAGTGTAGTAGAATCTTCTTCACTGGAAGTTTTTCAAGAGATGGTGGATGGTCATTTGCTGGGAGTGTTTTGAAGGTGTGTTCCTGCATAGCAGGGGGTTGGACTTGATGGGCATTGTGGTCTCTTCCAACTCTAGGATTCAATGAGTCTGTGATTAGTTTGGTAGGATTTATTCTTGACAAACCTATGTTGGTTCCTACTGGTCACTGTATTATGATCAAGATGCTAGCAGAAAGACCTTTGTATAATCCATTCTAATATTTTTCATGACATTGAGGTTAGACTGACTGACCTGTAGTTTCCTGAATCATTTATTTTGCCTTTCCCCCCATCTATTTCTGATTTTGTCAAGAGTGTTGTTTTTAAATCTTCTTTGATGGCAGCCAAAGGAAATGCTTTCTATTCTGTTCCATTTGTAGTTTATTCTGTGTTTCAAAAGTAATTGTGTAAGGAAATTATAGTCTTGCTTTTTCTTCAGAATTTACATGGGAATGTCTTTATACATTTCAATTTCTCATTCTTCAATTAGTAGTTTTCTCTATTACATTTTTGTAAGATAATTTCCTTAGCACATGTTTTTGTAAAGTATATTAATGTATCTCTGGCTCTTTTTTTCCCCCCTTGGCTATCCTTGAATTAATGTGAAGAACCTTATCTATGTCTACTTCCAGTTGTTCTTCTATTAAAGTAGCATATTTCATAAGCTCTGTCAAAATTTTGAGATGTCCTCCTGTTGAATCCCGAGGTTCAGACACACCTCTCAATTTCAGACATTTTTTTTTATATCAAAGTTCTAGCATGATTATTGATGTGTTTTCTCACTCTTGGGCATCTTAATTTGTTATGTTGCTATCTCAATTTCTTTTGCCTTCTCTTGTAAGGTCTCTATGTCCTTCTTCATTTCTGATATATCTTTGTACACTCTATTTTTTCCCCAAGATTTTCTATTTCTCTTTTTATGTCAGTTTTTATTTCTGTTCTTGAATCTTTTAGCTCTTGTCTCATTTCTGTTTTAAACATTCATAATTCCTCCAAAACTTGTAGAGTTGGATCATTTGTTTTCACATATTGTTCCAAGGATGCTGTTCTCATGGTCATCATTAAGGGCTGTGACTATGCTTGTGCTGAGGCAATAGGTTTCCTTGTACCCGAAGCCATCATTAAATTTACTATCAATCATTCCAGTATATAGCCAGCAGGTGGTGCTGTTGTATCACCTTATTAAAGTTGGCTCTTTTCTCTTCTGGCTTTCTGTTTACATTACTCAGGCCCTTTTCACACCTTACCTTTTTGGGTGCTGGGGTGCAGGGATCACATGAGCAGCCTCTTTCAAAAGGCTCTCGCATCTCCACTGTTTCAGCTCCACAGCTGCTGCCTGCTAGTGAGCAGGCAGCGTGAGAGCTCCTCCTCTTCCTTACGCACTGCACCTTGGGATTTTCGCAAGCACCGTGGCTCTGGAGCTCTGCACGCATGGTAAGTGCATGTGGGGCCCCAGAGCAATGTGCGATCGCGCACCATTTTCATCTCAAAGCTGAAAATGAAATCGTGTGAGATCTGCACCTTCTGGCCTCTGCAGTGTCACACAATTGTGAGTGTGTCATGTAGGTCGCTCCTCGCAATCACATGATGCTCCAGGGGCCCTTTCACATGGTGAATGCTGTGTGAAAAGGGTCTTAATCTTTATTTCACAGCTGCTGCTGCTGCTTCTCCTCTCAGTAGTGGCCTTGATTGTCTTGTTAGCACCAAGGTCACTCAAGCTAAATTGAGTTCTGCAGTAGCCACAGCTCCAGCAACAAGCAGCAATCAGATCTTTTATGTAAACACTATGCATGCTTTGTACACAAATCGTATAGACTTTTAAATTCAGAGCCATGCTAGACAACCCAAACCAAACTAAGCATAAACCAAAGGAAAATGAGTAGTAATCGCAGTAGTAAAAGCAGTAATACAACGAAATCTCAACAAATCAGTGCTTAACTAATATGCAATTCTAAGTAAGGTGTGGATACAACCTAACAAGAATTTTGGCATATAATTCAGATCATACCAAGCTAATCTACACAAATTAAATCTATTAGCTAAATCAAATCATGTAAGACAAATCAAAACTAACAGTTGTATCAATTATTTCTGTTATCTAAAGTGTACTTATCTATTCTTGTTTTAGACCCAAGAAATTCAAAATTGCCCAATATCTGATCACTAAGCCTGGTATATGAAACTATAATTAAATTGTCATTTCTATTATATAATGAATCTGGAGAAAGTTAAATCAAACCAAAAATTCATTTAATTATTAAATCAGCCCTTCTGAATTCTATCCAAGTATCTGCTCCAAAGCTTTAAAAAAGCTATGGAAAAGTTGAAAAGATAATGAAATATTTTATGCAGTAATTGTTATTAAGTATAATAGCTAAAAGTTTAGATAAAGTGATATGAGTGAGGTAGTTTTTAACTTGAGTTTTAAATGCTTGGATATTTGAATAATTTAAATGGACTGAATAATAATTCATTAATCCCTTAGACAGTTGAAGTATAGTTACAATAGAATTATGTTTTCAGAATCATTTTAGTCTAGGTTAGTAACTACGTTACGTTATGTTCTCTTGATACCTCTCTTTTGCTGTCTTTCTCTGTCAGCCCCCATCAGTCATTCCACTTGTCTCCTTGTAGCAGTAACAGTACTTGTTCAGTAGCAGTCTATTCGATAGCATTCCCCACTCACTGTCTTAAATCAAAATCTCCAAAGTTGTTAAGTAGTTAAGCACACAGCATGATCTCTTTCAGAACAGGCACTTCTCATCCACGAAGGAAAGTGGGCAATTTACAGTTCTAAGTATCCACTTTTTTCTTTCTCCATTTATGTGATAGTATCAGTCTCTGTGGCAGTGTACACAAAGCCTTAAAAAACCAATAGTGTGCTTTCCTTCACTTTCCTTCACTCCAGACACAAAACAAAGTTCACAGGTGTCCAATCAGCAAATTAGGAAACCTAACTTCCCTGTCAGCAGTGATCTCCAGAAGGTTTCAGATTTCAAAGCTTGGGCATATCCATTTCAGTTTCTCTCTACACTCATGTGAATTCAAATGGCAAGTAATATTGGCTCCTGCTGTCCTTTTTGGAAAGTGCACCAAATGAGAAGGAGAAGCAAAGGTTAATGATGGTATTCCTTGGTAATATTTCTTGTTGGTGTCTGCAGAATTGTAGATCAATGGAGTTATAGTCCTGTCCAAGTCCTAGGTAAGTATTCCAGTCATTTTACTTATGTTGCTCTATTCAAAGTGTGTTAAAAACCCTTCAGCATTGCTTGTGTTGTGAGAAAGCAGTGGCTGACTGCAGGCAATTGTGGTGACTCTGTCACCTCCTTGACTACATCCTTGTGCCTTGAACCCCTTAGGAGTGGAAAGCATGCAGGACTGCTGGTAACAGGTCCCCTGCAAGTCCCCTCTGGACCTCCTCTTCCAAGGACCTCCTCTTCCAAGGTAACTAGACTAGGTTCACAATGGAAAAATCAATCAAATCTAATCCTTTGGCAACTCACCTGTTCTGCCAGATTCCTCAGAAATGATAGCAGGCATTTCAGAGATTACATCAGCAACTTCCTTCTGGGATGTAGCTCATCTGACCTTATAGATTTGAACTCATTCAGATTTGCTAGGTGATTACTGACCTTCTTGAGAGGTTTTTAAACAGAGGCTGGATGGCCATTTGCTGGGAGTGCTTTGAGTGTATGTTCCTGCATGGTAGGGGGTTGGACTCAATGGTTGTTGTGGTCTCTTCCAACTGTATGATTCTATGATTCTATGACTAACTCCATATCAACCCAGATTTGCAATCCAGATCTCTTGCCAACGTCTCTGCCTCTGCACAGAAGTGTGTACACCTCTTCTGGGGAGAAAATTTGTGCAAAATAGACATTGAGTAGTTCTACCTTTTTACTGTGGTCTGTTAGCATTTTGCCATCGTTATTGAACAATGGCTTTGTTACCCTGTGTTTGGGGGGGGGGTCCCAAGAGGGGCACCCAGATTGCCAAATAAAATACCAATTGGGGAAAATTAGCTGGAACACTCTTTTAGCTGAGCGAGAGGCAGGGTAACTTAATGAGATCTTTAACCCAATGTATACAGCGGCGGGTCAGAGAGCAGCTAGACAAGGTTTTCCAAATAATAGACAATTCTTTATTAAAGACAAAAACACGAAGGACAAAGCATAAACTAACTAGCTGAGAAATAGAAACGGGGGTTTGTTCGGGAAAGGCAGTACAACCTGTCTCGTAGTCCTAGATTGAAGAGGGGTTCCGGGGAAGAAAGCTCAGTGTGGGGAGCTGAGGGGAGTCCCTTAGACAACTGGTAACAAGGTGGGATGGCAGTCAAAAGTGATCCGAAGACCATTTGAAAGTGAGGGGTTTTTATAGGGGAGTTTGTGCCTCTCGGCTATGGCAAACCAGTGGAGGACAAAAGGAGATCTGGTGCTGGACAAAGGATTTGGAAAGGTCAAGTTTAACATGATTGGATTTGCGTTTGAAGACATGTAGCTCGGCTGAGAGCCGTGCGGCTATTGTGGAGTTTGCGGCTGGAAGTCCCCTGAAGCTGGGAGCGGAGTTTAGGCTGCTGGCCTCAATAGAGTCTGGAATGTAAAACCATTAGTGGCTGCACTCACGTCCGTGCTTGTCCGGAGGACCTCCCAAACACGTGGAGTGTGGTAACTGCAAGCCAGTCCAGCAAAGGTCAAATTAGATGATATCAAAAGGATATCTGGGGGTCCTCACCCAGGGTGCCATACCGGATATAACAATCCCCCCCTCAAAAAATGGGCAGTGTTGGGACAATAGTGCACATTTTTCCAATTAAACAATTACAATCAATTTGAAGCCAAATTTAGGACTACTGTACCAAGGTCACAACATTTCAAGGCAATAACGAATGATCAACATTACTAACTAGCAAAACGTTCCCTAACTATCAACATCCTATGCCTAACTACATATTTACAAACATAGCATGAATGCCACAATGGCTGCATGGTAAAATGGCAATCTTACAGAGACAGTAGCGGAAAAATGGCACACAATGAAGTATAAACTGATACAATAATGGCAATGCAACAATGAAAACCAACAGGATTGCAAACACACAGTAAAATAGTAAGCAACAGACTTGCGTTGAAGGCAATGCAGACAAGGAAGCTGGTCTGGGACCGAGGCTGGGAAGGGGGCCGCTCCAGCGGAGAAACGGATAAAACATTAACGCAGGCAAAAGCAATAGTCCGTTGAGAAGCTGGCAATGTTAAAAGTTCCAAAGCACACAGTTCAATTTGGCGAATGGAGGCACAGTTCCCGGGTTTGGGGGGAGGCATTTCACAGCCCCGAATATTCAGGCACTCCACCTAGAAATGGAGAAGTTTGGTAGCTGGAATACGGGCAAAGAGTTCAAAAGTTCCAATATGGCCCAAAACGCGGGCAAAACTGGAAAGATTTCAACTGGGACCTGGGAAGGAGGTAGGCTGGGTTGCAAACAAATGTCTGGGGTTCGAGGCTGAGCTAGCCCAGGCTCGCTAGCTTTGCCGGAGGCTTGCGGGGGTGGTAGATGGCAGAGTCCAAGTAGCGACAGCGGCCAATGTGATGAGAACGGCTGGCATCTGGCAAGGTCCGTCGGGGAGCGGCTGGCACTGGATCCCCTACTGCGACAATGGGAATGGGAGGTAGTCTCGGGCTGGACCCTCAACACAAACAATGGCTTCTCGACACACACACACACCACGGCACCCGGGGGTGTGGGCGAGTCCAGGGTTGGTCTAGGCCACTGGAACCATCGACCTATTGCTCAGATTGGAGAAAACTGACACAGGTTATGACCAATACAGAAAATGAATGCAAATGACTGGAAAGGAGCCTGATGGGGGTTGAATTGAAGTCATGAAGACCGGGGATGATGGGAGCCTCAGTGGGCTGTTAACAGAGCGCCAGGCAAAGTCAAAATACATGGAGGGGACAGGGGTGATTACCTCGGACCTTGGTCACTATGAGCTGGAGGGTGGTCCGACCACACCTCAGTAGAGGGGACCTCCGTTCAGGAATACTCTCTGTGGTGACCCGGGCCTGCAATGCTCAAAGTTTTAGATGGATCACCTTAACGAGGCACTTTGTGTCTACCACACACGAATTACTACAACATGACACCTTGATGTGGATTGGACATGTCTTGGCAATGTGAGAGAGTTCACAATGCACTCCTTTAGGCCGAATTAGGTTGGACTATGCTCTTAGATGGACTAGGTTAGGCTCTGACTTCTGCCTAGGTGGAGACTCCCAAACTGGTAAAAGAAAGAGAAAGAGTTAATTAATACAAAGACAAGCGAGTGTATGCGTGTTCATTGCCAGAGCAGACGCTGACTCTACCAGAGATGGTCCCTGATGGTGGGCTTTACATATGCAAATGTCCTACTAACATATGCAAATGTAGTTTCAAGAATGAAAGGGGAGGGAGCTGCTGCAGTCACCTGTAATACTTGTGGCATGTTCCTTTTCTTGCCACAGGAGGTTCTCGGGTACACCTGCACCAAGTGCAAGCTGATCACCTTTTTGGAGGAGAAGGTTCGCCAGCTGGAGGCACGAATTTCTGATCTCCATCTTGTTAGGGAAGGGGAGGAGTTTTTGGATAGGGCAGACAAGACATACCGGAAGAGCGAAGGCACGGAGGAGCTGCCAGATCAGGAAGTCAGCATACGGTGCCAGGAAATGGGGGCTTGGGCGAATGTCACACAGAGGAGTAAAAGGACCAGGAAGGTAACAGAGACTCTTAATCTACACAATCGCTTCGAAGTACTTGGCCTTACGAACAATAAGGAGCAGCACGTGGAGGGAACAGAAGGTCAACAAGAAGGAATCAAACTTCGGCAACAGGAACTAGATCAACACTCCCAGCCTCAACAGAATGCCCAGGCAGTCCTAGTAGAACATGCTTGTCGAGGAGCTCAGGGCAAGTCTCAGAGGAGGCGGGTTCTGGTTGTTGGGGACTCTTTGCTCAGAGGAACCAAAACGGCAATTTGCAAACCGGACAAGCTCAATCGAGAGGTCTGTTGTCTTCCTGGGGCCAGGATCAACCACATAACGGAGAGGCTATCCAGGCTGGTCAAACCCACTGACCAGAAGCCCCTCATTTTGGTTCATGTCGGAACCAATGACACTGCGAGGAGCAGCTTTTACCACATCGCAAAGGAATACGAGCTTATGGGGACCAAGCTTAAGGACCTTGCTGCGCAGGTGGTCATTTCATCCCTCCTCTCTGTTCAAGGATATGGTGCACATAGGGAAAGGGCAATAGCAGAAGTCAACAACTGGCTCCGCAAGTGGTGCCGCCGGCAACGGTTTGGGTTTTTGGAACAAGGCCTGAATTTCCATTGCTTCTGGCAAGGGATGGGCTGCACCTCACAAAACTGGGCAGGAATGTTTTTGCAAACAGTCTCTCAAGAAGGATTAAGAGGTCTTTAAACTAAGATCCCCTGGGGAGGGAGACAATATTATTCAGGGCAAGGACTCGGAGAACATAGGGGGAATAGGCCCAAATGATACTGGACAAGTAGTACGAGCGGCCAATGGCGGGAGGAGTAGAAACAATAGTACAGGACTTGCAGGAAGGGCCCGGAGACTTAAGTGTCTCTACACGAATGCACAGAGTATGGGAAACAAGCAGGATGAACTTGAACTCCTAGTACAACAAAATAAATATGATTTGATAGGCATCACTGAGACCTGGTGGGATGAGTCTCATGACTGGACTATAGGAATAGAGGGGTATAGCCTATTTTGCAAAAATAGACCAAACAAGAAAGGAGGAGGAGTAGCCTTGTACGTCAAAGATGTTTTCACCTGTGAAGAGATCTGGGACTTAAACCCAGAAAGCCAGGTCGAGAACATTTGGGTAAGAATCAAGGCAGCGAGAAACAATAGGGATATTCTGGTGAGGGTTTACTACAGACCTCCAATCCAGGCTGAGGACTTGGATGACGCCTTCCTCAACCAAATGACTGCACATTCAAAGAGGAGAGATACAGTAATAATAGGAAATTTCAATTACCCAGATATATGCTGGCAGACAAACTCTGCCAAGACAGCAAGGTCCAGCAAGTTTCTTGCTTGTCTTGCAGACAACTTCATGGTCCAGAAGGTGGAAGAGGCCACAAGGGGATCAAATATTCTAGATCTGATCCTGACCAACAGAGATGACCTTGTTAATGAGGTAGAAGTGGTTGGATCTTTAGAGGGGAGTGACCATGCCCTATTGGAATTTGGCATTCAGTGGAAAGGAGAAGATAAGGGTAGCCAGACACTCATCTTAGATTTTAAAAAAGTGGACGTCTGTAAACTTAGGGAGCTGCTGGCTGGAATTCCGTGGTCAGGAATAGTGAAAGGGAAAGGAGTTCAGGAGGCATGGGAATTCCTAAAAAGGGAGATACTGAAGGCACAGTCTAAAACGGTGCCAATAAGGAGGAAAAATGGAAGGCATCTGAAGAAACCAGAATGGTTGACTAGAGAACTCTCAGCTGAGCTGAGTGTTAAGAGAAACATGTATAGGAAATGGAAGAAGGGGGAAACCACCAAAGAAGAATTTAAGCAAGTAGCCAGGAGATGTAGGGAGGAGGTCAGAAACGCTAAAGCACAGAACGAACTTAGGCTGGCCAGAGACATTGAATACAATAAAAAGGGTTTTTTTAAATATGTCCGCAGCAAAAGGAAAAAGAAGGAGACAATAGGGTTGCTGCGCAGAGAAGATGGCGAATTACTCACAGGGGGAAGAGAAAAGGCAGAACTACTTAACACCTTCTTTGCCTCAGTTTTTCCCCAGAAGGATACAAGCACTCAACCTGCCGGTTGGGGAGTGGGGGAGGAAGCAGAGGAAATGAGGCACATAATAGGTACAGAGGTGGTACAGGAATACCTGGCCACATTGGATGAATTCAAGTCTCCAGGGCCAGATGAATTGCATCCTAGGATATTAAAAGAGCTGGCAGAGGTCATTTTGGAACCGCTTGCTATTATTTTTGAGAAATTTTGGAGGACAGGAGAAGTTCCAGCAGACTGGAAGAGAGCAAATGTTATCCCCATCTTCAAGAAGGGAAGAAAAGAGGACCCAAATAATTATCGCCCAGTCAGCCTGACATCAGTACCCAGAAAGATCCTGGAGCAGATCATTAAGCAGTCAGTTTCTAATCATTTAGAAAGCAATGCGGTAATCACGAGAAGTCAACATGGATTTCTCAAAAATAAGTCATGCCAGACTAATCTTATCTCTTTTTATGATAGAGTTACTAGCTTGATAGATGAAGGGAATGCTGTGGATGTAGCATATCTCGATTTCAGTAAGGCCTTTGACAAAGTTCCCCATGACATTCTTGCAAAGAAGCTAGTAAAATGTGGGCTGGACAGGGCTACTGTTAGTTGGATTTGTAATTGGTTGACCGACCGAACCCAAAGGGTGATCACGAATGGCTGCTTTTTATCCTGGAGAGAAGTGACTAGCGGGGTGCCACAGGGTTCTGTCCTGGGCCCAGTGCTGTTCAACATTTTTATCGACGACTTGGATGAAGGAATAGAGGGCATGCTCATCAAATTTGCAGCTGACACCAAATTGGGAGGGGTTGCTAATACGCCAGAGGACAGGATCAAAATTCAAAATGACCTGGATAGATTGGAGAGCTGGGCCAAGGCGAACAAAATGAAATTCAACAGAGAGAAATGGAAGGCCCTACACTTAGGTAGAAAGAATGGAATACAGAAATATAGGATGGGGGACACGTGGCTGGATAGCAGTACGTGTGAAAGGGATCTAGGAGTCTTCATAGACCACAAGCTGAACATGAGTCAGCAGTGTGATGCGGCAGTCAAGAAAGCCAATGCAATTCTTGGCTGCATCAATAGGAGTATGGTGTCTAGATCGAGGGAGGTACTGGTACCACTCTACTCTGCTTTGGTTAGACCTCATCTTGAATACTGTGTCCAGTTCTGGGCACCCCAATTCAAGAAGGATATTGACAAGCTGGAGCAGGTCCAGAGGAGGGCGACCAAAATGTTGAGAGGCCTGGAAGCCATGCCCTATGAGGAAAGACTTAGAGAGCTGGGTATGTTTAGTCTGCAGAAGAGAAGATTAAGAGGGTACATGATAGCCATGTTTAAATATTTGAAGGGATGACATGTAGAGGAAGGAGAGGGCTCGTTTTCTGCTGCTCCAGAGACCAGGACAAGGAGCAATGGATTCAAACTGCAGGAAAGGAGATTCCACCTGAACCTCAGGAAGAACTTCCTGACGGTCAGGGCTGTCCGGCAGTGGAATATGCTGCCTCGGAGTGTAGTGGAGTCTCCTTCCTTGGAGGTTTTTAAGCGGAGGCTTGATGGCCATCTGTCAGGAGTGATTTGAAGGTGTTCCTGCATGGCAGGGGGTTGGACTGGATGGCCCCTGGGGTCTCTTCCAACTCTACATTTCTATGATTCTATGATTCCATGATTCTATGAAGAACAATGCACGGGGGCCAGTCATAGTCGCCAATTGTGTAGGTCTCTGACCTGTCAGAGACACTCATTTGGAAAAATACCAAGCTGAATCAAGTGAGGAGTGGAAACGGAGGCTCCAGGCTGCTCTCATCCTAACAGTTTGGGCTCCCGAAAAGAACGACCTGAGAGATGTCTGGAGGGCGAGAGAAAACCTGGTGGTAGACAGAGACTCCAGAGTCTGACCTGGTCTCACTGAGAGGGAGACACCAATGTCTCGCCTTGTGGTCCCCATAAACCCCCTTACACAAGACCATCCCTCAGCTTGAGAGATTGCAGAGGCTATGGCCTAACTCTAACCCTCCTCAGGGTATCCAGGCTGACTCTGTAGGCCCAGTTTACCCCAGAGGGTCCAAAGGGAGACCTCGGGTCAGCCAACCCGTTGGTCTCCCACCCAAAGCGGTTACCAAAAACAGATCAAACAATTCTAAAACAACTTAACACTATAATTAAAACAACTACTAACTATAGGCGGAACTATATACCAAAATCTGGAGCCTGGGAGGGGTTCACCACTCCACCTCTGCTCCATGCAGACTGGAGACGTTCAACCATTATCGAATGCCTTGTAAATGGAGACAAACGTCTCGGGCAAGTCAATGATCGGCAACTTCCGATAATTTAGGAACACTTGCGGTGCGATCACACTCACAGGAGCTTTCCCGGAGCCCTTCTCGCACAGTTCGGTTCCCTTGGGCTCGACCGGCTGGCCTTTCCACTCCTTCAATTGCGATAGTAGGTGGGTCCCCGAAATTACGAGCAATAGCAGCAGTACCCACTCCTTACTGGAGACCCTTTTGGACAATCCAGAGTGGAGGCCTGGGTTATTCCCACAGACCTCATAACCAACAGCCCTGCTGGGTAGGATGGTAGTCGTCAGGAGACTGTAAACTGTCTGGCCACGGCTAACAGCTATCCAAGTCACAATTAGGGTGCCGCCAGGGCCCTTAAAGGCAAAGCGGTGGCAAAACAGCCAAATGGAGGGGCTGGCAGTAGCCACAATTGCCTCCGCTTCCGGGCATACAGTTTGTCCAGGTGCTAAAGGGACTGCAATGGGGACCTCAATGGCGGTGGCAAAGTGCACAGCCGGATCTACCTTGGGTCCCTGATCTGATGGCCATGGGAGCCTGCTCCTGCTGCAAGCAATTGACTCGTGGTTCCGTGGGGGAACGATGTTCAAAAGGCCATCACTTTTGCTACAGCTCCCCCACGCCAAAAACACACAACAGAACATTTCCAGGGGCCAGGGAATGTCCTTCCAGGTTAGTGCCAGGTGACCCCCACCCCGTCATGCCCAGAGGACTGGACACGATCGGGCGCAGGCTCACAACGACTAACCGGTCTGGGTGCAGCACGCTCGGTGCCGCACCGGGTTCCACTATCGGGGAGGCAGGGGGTTTTCCCCCCTCAGTCTCGGTGCCTGCCTGCACCTTGCATTTTCCCTTGTAGCATGGCTGGAATTTGGCCACTACGCTGTGGGGAAACGTTTTGGACCAAGGGCATCCCTATTCTGAGAGTTCCGCGTCAGGGCAATATCCAGCTGGAGGAGGACTGTTGGTCACTGCACTCACGAGCTGGCTATTCCCTAGTGGTAGGTGCCTTTCAAGGGCACTGAGGAGCTCGCTGGTGGGTCTGCCATCTAATTGGGACATGTCCAATTTGAACTTGTGCAACAAACTCCAAATTTTAGCCCTAGCTGTGGGGGCTGTATGATCCTGTCCACCTGGGGGACTGTCATGCTCAAAGGACTGTCTGAGGGCAGCGGGCTGCTATGGGAGTCCCTTCCCTGCCACTGCCTATCCTGTCGGGGAGCCGGGCGCGAGTTCCAATTCCCCTTGGGAACAGGTGCAGACTTCCTTTGTTGGGAATGGGGCCCATAGTTGGAGTAGGTGACCTCAGCTATGGGTTCCCAGTTCCTGGGGTCCCTTTACTGGGCCTTAGTAGGGGGATTAAGGGAGCCAGCCTCACGCAACAGGTCAACGATCCTGCAAAGGTTGTTCCCAAATTCCTCCCAGGTAGTAGTGGCCGGATCCACCAAACCCAGGGCCATATTTGTTTCATTGTTCAAGCCTCCGTATATCAGAGTCTTGAACTCCACAGAGTCAAAGTTGTACCCACGGGCAGTCAGGCTGACCTTTTCAGCCAGGATCGTTAGTAACTGCTTTCTTGCCACGTAATCTTTAGGATTCTCACGAGGACCCTGTTGCTCCATGACATAAAGCACACTAGCGCTCTGACCGGGCCAGAGGATCTGAATTACCTCCCTCATCCAATCGTGCGCCTCAAGCATAACTAAATTACGAGCCACTATGGCAGATTCCAGGGCAGGGAGCTCGGACGGGGACATGCATAACCGGGCTAACTGAGTCAGGTCCTGACCATTGGCTGTCGGGTGAGAGTTAATCACCGCCTTCAGCCACATGATGCCAGTGGACCAATTAAGGGGGCCTAGCTGTTCTGCGATGGCCTTCTCTTCAGTGGCACGCCAAGGGATCCTGGTCTCAGTGACCTGCATCTCCTCAACCTCTGGTCCCCTGGAGTCTCCGTCTCCTACCGGGATGGTTCTCCTTTTCATGGACTGGGTCTCTACGGGCTGGACTGGGGCCTTAGGGGCATCGCAGTCTGTATTAATGGGAGGGGAAACCAGAGCTTCCTCTGAGAGGGGCTCAGGTTCCTTGGACAAATCTGGGGCAAAAGAAGGGAGCAGCTCCGGACAAATGGCCGATATGAGGGCCTTACGGGTCTGAAGCTGACTCTCCAATGCAGCAATTTGCTTATGGCAGGCTGCATGACTAACAGCCTCTTGCTGTTCCTTGACCTGCCCTACCATGTACCTAGCCGCAGCTCAGGCATGATCCAGCTCAGCCTCTAAGGCATGAGCCTTCTCCTTCCAAGTCTGGGTGACAAGAGTGAGATCACCCAATTTCTGTGCCAAGGACTGCACAATGGAAGCGAACGTTACTTTATCCGCCCGCAATGCCTCGACTTCGTCTTGAAGCCGGGTGTTTTCCTGTTCAACTGCTGCTAGCCTAGCCTGGGTCTCTACAAGGGCAGAGCTAGCATCTCTGGTGGCAAGCCACAATCCCCAAGCAGCCAGTGAGTCCTTTGCTGGACTGAACGGATTCTGGGACTTTCGCGTCAGGGCGTAAGCTTCTCTAAGGGCAGCAAAGGAATCTGCCTTCTGGAAGAGTGTGTCTTTCCAGGGGCATTTGCCTTTACTCAATACCCACTTTTCTAGTTTACCATGGACCTCCTCCTCACACATGAGGTCCTTTACTGCAACAACGCTAGGGCCCTCCTTAGCCATTGCTAAGGCAAGCCGATGCCTGGGGAACAGTTGGTGGATGGGGAGGCCACTCCCAACCTGAAGGGGCTCCTGCAGGAGTACTCGCCTGCCCGCAGAAGGGGGTGAATAAGCTCAACTCCGGAGAGGAACTCGTAAAACCATCTAGCCGAACGGTGGGGAAAAACCTAACCATCCCTAACTGATTTTCTGGGTGAGGGGGCCCTCCTACACCTTGGATTAAACCGCTAAACCCACATAAGACTAAGCTGGGATTCCTACCAAATTCTTAGTCGGCTAGCCAAATGGGATTCCTACCCACAATTTCTATAAAGCCGGGATTCCTACCCGAAGAAGCTACAAATGGGATTCCTACCCACATGTTTACAGAGCCGGGATTCCTACCCGTAAAGTTTACAACTGGGATTCCTACCCACAAACAGGAGAAGTCGGGATTCCTACCCTAATTTCTCCAATACCAAACCAAAACTCACAAACCTCATGGAAAAGGAGAGGACCAAACGAGCTACTCCTTTCCTAAAGTGCTAAAGGTATGTGCCTTGCCGATAGAGTGTTGGGTACGTGTAGGCTGTTCCCTATGTGCTAGGCCTACAACACAAAGAGTCTAGCCCACAACAGACCCAAGATGGGGAGGTGATTCCCAGGACAAAAGAAGAGGGGTACAGATTGCCACCTGATAGAGCTAAGCTAGACAGGAACACAAGACACATGCACAGTCCTGCCTGACTGCAATCTAAAACCACTCTCTGACTGTTCCCTAGGTCAGCACTGCCCGATTTGAGGAGGCTCGTGACACCTTCTCAAACTGGGGGTACCGGGGTTGCCCGCATTCTCCACCACTCTGTTAACCTGTGTTTTGGGGGGGTCCCAGAGGGGCACCCAGATTGCCAATAAAATACCAATTGGGGAAAATTAGCTGGAACACTCTTTTAGCTGAGTGAGAGACAGGGTAGCTTAACGAGATCTTTAACCCAATGTATACAGCGGCGGGTCAGAGATCAGCTAGACAAGGTTTTCCAAATAATAGACAATTCTTTATTAAAGACAAAAACACGAAGGACAAAACATAAACTAACTAGCTGAGAAATAGAAACGGAGGTTTGTTCGGGAAAGGCAATACAACCTGCCTCATAGTCCTGGATTGAAGAGGGGTTCCAGGGAAGAAAGCTCAGTGCGGGGAGCTGAGGGGAGTCCCTTAGACAACTGGTAACAAGGTGGGATGGCAATCAAAAGTGATCCGAAGACCATTTGAAAGTGAGGGGTTTTTATAGGGGAGTTTGTGCCTCTCGGCTATGGCAAACCAGTGGAGGACAAAAAGAGATCTGGTGCTGGACAAAGGATTTGGAAAGGTCAAGTTTAACATGATTGGATTTGCGTTTGAAGACATGTAGCTCGGCTGAGAGCCGTGCGGCTATTGTGGAGTTTGCGGCTGGAAGTCCCCTGAAGCTGGGAGCGGAGTTTAGGCTGCTAGCCTCAATAGAGTCTGGAATGTAAAACCATTAGTGGCCGCACTCACATCCGTGCTTGTCCGGAGGACCTCGCAAACACGTGGAGTGTGGTAACTGCAAGCCAGTCCAGCAAAGGCCAAATTAGATGATATCAAAAGGATATCTGGGGGTCCTCACCCAGGGTGCCATACCGGAAGTAACAGCTTCACTGTCTCCTTGGTCATTCTCTTGCCTTGCATGTATATGAAATATTCCTTTTTGTCGCTGTTTCCTTGCCTAGCCAATTTCAGCTCACATTCAGTTTTAGCCTTCCTTGTACTTGTACTATCCCTGTAAGCTGGGGCTACACATTTGTATTTTCCTTTGGGAATTTGTTCTTCCTTCCATTTGATTTTGTCAGGGGGCCATTAGGCTTCTCTGCCATGCTAGTCATGTTTAGCTGTACTGTGGCCATATTGCTGTGATTGCCTTGTTGCTTGGATATGGGTGGGGGACTGGCTAGAGCATGGGAATCAAGGTCATTCCAACAGACTGGTACAATCTGGTATTGTGTATGAATAGAATGTGAACAGGAGTGTTGGGAGGGGTGTGAGGGGTTCTTAAAATCAAAACTTGTATTGCATCTTCAGTTCTGGCAAGAGCATTGGCTGTGTATGCTGAACCTAATAAAACCTTTCTGGACCTGTCTATGAAGCCTAGTTATTGAAATAGGGTAAGACAATGACATTACAGATATGAGTACTCTCTTCTTTTTTTTTCACTTTCTTCTTGAGTTTACTGTTCAGCCCCACTGGATTTTTCATATGTTTCCCATTTTTCTTCTTCCATGAGATTGTTTGCTATTGTGCTTTTCGCAAGTCATTATTCAAGAACTCCCACCATTCCTGGATGTGTTTTTCCTTTAGCACGTCTAGCTCTAGGATTCCACCTAGTAATTGTTGACACACACTGCTTCAGAAAGCAGTGAGGAATGAGTTAATGGTCTTGTTGCTTCGCTGGGCCATGGCAACCAAGTTGTAAATGCCTGTGCTTCTGTTCCCAGCCTGGGTCAGCGTAACCCAGCAGCTGGAGGCTGAAAGTTTAGCTTTGCTGCTGTTCTCAAAACATGTTACTTCCGCATAGCGCACACAGCTGTGTATTATGTCTCATACATGTTGTTATGGCTGAACTGAAATATGTTCTCACCAAGTTTGTTGATGTGTTTTGTACAAAAAGGAGCTGTTGGAATAGGCAGTTTGCTATTCCTCCTTCTTGCTATTCCTGTTCCTGTTCTTGTTCGTTCTCATGCTGTATGTTCTCCTGAACTGGAGACATGGATATCACTTAGTGCTTTGAAGCTGTTCTAAAGCTGTACTCATGCTTTTGCCTGCAATAAAACTAAGTAACTGATTAGACCCTGCTGAGTGGCCTCATGTTTTACTGGCAGCTTTATGGGACTTCCAAGGTTTTGTTTTTACTCTTCTGTTTTTAAGCCAGCCTGCTGTGTGTCTTGCTAATCATTTTATAGCATGCACCCTGCTTTTCCCACAAGTAATCCCCTGAAGTTGTTAAAATCAGCTTTCCTGAAATAAAAGGTCTATGTTTGACCATATTCTTCTTTGCCCTGTCCCACAATTGCAAATTCCAGCATCATATGGTCACTTCCCCCTAAAGTAGTGACTACTTTGATTCCAGTGACCAACTCCTCCGTATTGGTTAGGATCAAATCCAGGATTGCTGACCCCTTGTTCCTTCCTCTACCTTTTGAAATAAGAAATTATCTGCAAGGCATGTCAGGAATTTGTTGGAGAACCAATGCTTAACAGAGTCAGTCTCCCAGCAGATATCAAGGATGTGTCTCATAACTAATAACATTTTCAATAACATCATAACATTTTACTAGTGAAGAAGCTAGTAAAATGTGAGCTGGGCAGGGCTACTGTCAGGTGGATCTGTAACTGGTTGAGTGACCATTCCCAAAGGGTGCTCACCAGTGTCTGTTTTTCATCCTGGAGAGAAGTGACCAGTGGGGTGCCACAGGGTTCTGTCCTGGGCCCAGTGCTGTTCAGTATCTTCATCAATGACTTTGATGAAGGAATAGAGGGCATGCTCATCAAATTTGCAGATGACACCAAATTGGGAGGGGTTGCTAATACGCCAGAGGACAGGATCAAAATTCAAAATGACCTGGACAGATTGGAAAGCTGGGCCAAGGCTAACAAAATGAAATTCAACAGAGAGAAGTGTAAGGTCCTATACTTAGGTAGAAAAAATGGAATACAGAAATATAGGATGGGGGATGTGTGGCTGGATAGCAGTACGTGTGAAAGGGATCTAGGAGTCTTCATAGACCACAAGCTGAACATGAGTCAGCAGTGTGATGCGGCAGTCAAGAAAGCCAATGCAATTCTCAGTTGCATCAATAGGAGTATAGTGTCTAGATCGAGGGAGGTACTGGTACCACTCTACTCTGCATTGGTTAGACCTCATCTTGAATATTGTGTCCAGTTCTGGGCACCCCAATTCAAGAAGGACATGGTCAAGCTGGAGCAAGTCCAGAGGAGGGTGACGAAAATGGTGAGAGGCCTGGAAGCCATGCCCTATGAGGATAGACTTAGAAAGCTGGGTATGTTTAGTCTGAAGAAGGGAAGGTTAAGAGGGGACATGATAGCCATGTTTAAATATTTGAAGGGATGCCACGTAGAGGAGGGAGTGGGCTTGTTTTCTGATGCTCCAGAGACCAGGACAAGGAGCAATGGATTCAAGCTGCAGGAAAGGAGATTCCACCTGAACCTCAGGAAGAACTTCCTGACGGTCAGGGCTGTCCGGCAGTGGAATATGCTGCCTCGGAGTGTAGTGGAGTCTCCTTCTTTGGAGGTTTTTAAGCAGAGGCTAGATGGCCATCTGTCGGGAGTGCTTTGAGGGTGTTCCTGCTTGGCAGGGGGTTGGACTGGATGGCCCGTGTGGTCTCTTCCAACCCTACATTTCTATGATTCTATGATTCTAATTTTTCATCTTTGAGATTTCTGACATCTGTTTCAGAAAGCATCATCCACTCACTACCTCTTCTTGGTCTGGTGGCCAGTAAACTCCTGCCACAATGTGGCATTTATTTATTTCTCTATTTATTTTTACCCAACTCCTGTCACCTGGTCCATTTGGATCCCTATCATAGATTTCTGCACAACTGTAGCTGACTTTGATATACAATGCTATTCTCCCTCCTTTTTTTGCCACATCTATTCTTTTCGAATAGGTTATACCCTTAACTTGTAATATTTCAATCATGGGAGTCATTCCATTAGATCTACATTGTGTCTATAAAATCATATTTACCTTCTGCACTAGGACTTCAAGCTCATCTTGTTTGTTTCCCAAATACTGCATGTTGGTATATAGGCGACTCTTATTCATTCTTCATTTTATTTCCACCATACTCTTTTCCAGTTGTAACATGAGGTCATGCAAAACTTTTCTAAGCCACCATTCATGCAGAAAATTCCCTCTGCAAGCCACAATGAGTGGCTGTCAGGAGTCACTGTATGCTGGATGTGCCCCATCCACCTAAATTCCAACACCTTGTCAGGTTGCTAAGCTCTCTGTTATGGAAATACTAACCCATTGAATATGTATTCTTTGCTAACTGCTACTTTGTATTTAATCATTGCAAAATGGGGTTACTTTATATCCAGGCTTAAGTACTGCTAATTGCTGCTTCATCATGATCCAAAAGCCACTGGCTGTTACATTGTGTTTCATATTAGTGAACAGTGGAAAAACAGAAGTAAGGCTGGGGGTGCTGGGATGGTATGAGAACAAAATAGTGTAGAGATAGGGATAGAGAAATATGTGAGGGGGGATCACATTGGTCAAGGGCATATGTGTTTGTGGCAGGCACCACCTTGGGAAAGTAAAGGTGGGATAGACACATGAAGGGATTTATGGCTTTTACTAATGAATGCTTTGTGCACCCAAACTTGTATTGATAACCTACAAAAAATGTATATCCTACATCTCTTTCAGTTTTAGCAACTCCTGTGGAAGTGTGTTGTGCTGCTCTTGCTTATCCATAAAAATAAACTGATTGAGCTTTGTGGAGTTTGAGTTATCAAGTGCATGATATATCTGTTGCTGTTATTTCAATTCAATCTGTTGCAATGCAGGTCACATTGGCACTGTATCACCAATCTGTCCATTTTTTCTAATATCCACAGAACCTTAAGGCACAGAGCGCTGCTGCTTAGTGGCTAGTCTATTTATTTCTCAGGCTACCCCCAGCAACATAAATAAATTTTGCTTGGTCAAAATGAAGCAGAAAGTCAGATGTTTCCAAAAAGAATCCAATTTCCAGCATCTTAAAGAGGGCACAATTTCAATTCCTAAACATAAGCCAGCTTTTAATGTTGAAGAACAAATTACTTCCCATTTTTTAATAACAACAATATGTGTTTGTCTGTGTGTACACAAGATGCTGCACAGTATACTGTGAAGAAGAGAGCCAGTATGGCAGCATGGGTTATGACTCTAGAGGCCAAGGTTTGGATCCCTGCTCAGCCATGGAAACCCACTGGCTGACCATGGGCAAGCTGCACTCTCACAGCCTCAGAAAAAAGACAAAGGCAATCCCTCCCGAATAAATCTTGCCAAAAAGTCCCTTTGATAAAGTCATCTTAGGGTCACCATAAGTAAGAAACAATTTGAAGACACAACAATACTGTGCAGTACTGGCAGCTAGCACTTAAGGAACTTTAGAAATAAGAAATAGAAGCACCCTCATCACCCCCAACCACTTAAACTACTTCACATCTAAATTTAGAAGAGAAGGAAGAAAGAAAATGCACATTATACAGGGTCCAACAATTCATTCTTACATTGCTTGTGAACAAAAGAAAACATTTTGGTGGGTTTTTATAAGAAAAGAATGGAATATCCTTTCTGATAACTATTAAATAGGTGTTAAATTATCAGCTTACATAAATGAATGCACTTAGTTTAAAGCCAACAAGGTTAAATGTCAATTAATAACAGATCTTCATGCCCAATGTGTGTGGAACTGCATTAAATCTTTGGAGTCCAGCGCGTAGGGAAAAGGTGATGTCCCATTACTTCTCTGACATTTTGCACCTCTTGGTAATAGCACCATTACTGCAACTCAATGTACAAGATGCCATTAATGCATTTCCCTTACTGGCACCATTATTTTCAATGGAAAGGTAAGGCAAGTTAGGATGACATGATTTAAGCCTCTGCAAAGAAGCATGCATATACTACGTGGTGTCATAAATCTTAACAGGGTGCTGTCAAGTAAAAATGAAACCACTTATCCCGACCTGTCCACCTCCCCTCCACATATAACCTTTTTTGTTACTTGGGGCTTCTGTTGGCAGACACAAGGATTATGTCATGTCACAAATAAATGCATCTTATATAGATTTACCATCTTGATCATCTGTGACCTAGAAAGCAGGCACCACCATGGACAGAGCACAGAGCTTTTTTCTCTGAAAGAATGGTGATTAGCTACTTCTGTTAAGCAGAATCTTAGACAGCTTAACCATTTATGACACAAAGCAGTATATATGAATGAGCAGCCAGGTTCTGAGGTCTTCTTGTAGATCCATTTCTCTGAAAGCCAATTTAGAAAATAAGTTTCTAATGCCCATAGTTACATACATATGCAGATCTACTGTCTGGATTGGAAATTCAATAATATACGGTAAACATAGCAAAAGTATACATATTTCTAGATCCCACTTTATTGAATAACTACCAGCCAGTCACCAATCACTAAGCAAGGTCTCCTAGCTCCAAGGATAGCTGAATGACATGGATAATTTACATCCATTTCAATCTATTTTCAGGCCTGGTTCCAGGAAAAAAATATCTTTGGTCACCTTGGTAGATGACCTATGCCTTAAAGTGGACAGGAGGAATGTATTCCTGCTGGTTTTGTTGGACTTTTAAGTAGTCTTCATGGTGTTGAATTGTTGGAATGGGACTTGCAGGCACTGTTTTACAGTGGCTCCATTTCCTACCTGATGAGGCAAATCCAGGCTGGGTGGGAGACTCCTATTTGACCCCTTGACCATTAGTAAGTGAGGTTTTTCAGGATTTTGTTTTGTCCTCCCATCTACTGCACATGAACACGAACCTGCTGGGATAGGTTTCCAGAGTTCTGGGACCTGATGCCATCAGTACACTGTGCTACCCAACTCTACTACACCACTGTGCCTCAAGGATGCTGCTTTGGTTCTAAACTGGTGTGTGTGGTCTGTAATGGACTGGATAAAGTGAACACATTGAAAATTAACCCGGACAAGATTGCTCCTGATCAACTAAAAGGCAAATCAAAGAATTAGGGATTCAGTTCAGTGTTGAACAGGGTTCCTTTCCCCCTGAAAATACAGGTGTTACCCCAAAATGTAGGTGCCACAAGGGCGGTCCCATGATGTCAATACCTCCTTGCAAAAGTGGGGAATGAGTTAGCTCAAAGTTTAGGAGGCTTGCAAGAGGGGAAAAACTTAGCGAGACCTTTCCTACCAATGTTTATGGGCTCACACCAGCCAAGGAGTAAAGTGTGAACTAAAATGTGTTTTTATTGAAATAAACTCACTTGCACATGCAACAGTTCAAGCACACACACAATCACACAAGAGTTAACTGAAGGATAAAGGGAGGAAAAATTATGGATAAAGAGGCCGAGGGTTTGGGGTTATAATTACCTGTCCAAAAGATTAGTGAAGAAGCAAGAATGTGGCTCAGACTTGTGTATCCAAGGGCAGTACACAGCCCGGAAGCAAACTGACAGAGAAACCTACAGCAACTTGTGAAATGCAAAGCTAGTTGCTCAAAATTGGAGAGGTCACCTCTGAGCTACTCCCAGCCAGTCTCTCTTTCTTTCATATGGCCTTTCCAGCCAGAAGTATATATAATTTATATTTTGTGCCAATTAAACATATTGCCAATTAATTTTTTTGCCAATTAAATCATATCAAAGCATGGATATGTATGGCTGCTAACACAGGATTGCAATGTGAGTGTTCTCTTGGATTCAGTACTGAGCAGGGAAACTTGAATTTCTGTGGTGCCCCAGAATGCATTTCCACAGTTAAAACTTGTTTGCCAGCCACATGCATTCTTAGAGATCGAACTCTAGTGACACATCGTTCAGTCATGGCCCATTGGGATTGCTTTAGCATGCTTTGCATGGGCCTGTCTGTCAAGAGAGTATATAAACTTCAATTGGTCCAAAGAGCTTCAGCCATGGCTACTTATAAGGAGCATACAACTCCTTTGTTGTAACCACTAGCTGTTATTGTGGTAGTACTCCTTCAAGTTGTTTACATCTTATGGCGATCCTAAGGTGAACCTATCATGGGAGTTTCTTGGCAAGATTTGTTCAGACAGGATTTTAATTTGCCTTCTTCTGAGGCTGAGAAGATTCCATGGCAAAGCAGGGATTCAAACCTTGGTCTCCAGAGCTGTAGTCCAATGTACTACATGACACTATCTCTTGACAGTGGCCTGTTACCAATTCAGACTTATGGTTATGATCTATAAAGCCCTATCCAGCTTTGTTCCAGGCCATTTGAAGAACCATATTGTCCCAGACAAGCATGCCCCACTTTTGAGACATTTGCCCTTTTTCCTGTTCTATTACCCTTACAGATACATATTATGGAAACACAGGAAAGACCCTTCTTGGCGACTGATCCCAAGCCCTGGAACTCCTTTCCTAGACAGACAAGATTGGCATTCTCCATGATCTTGTTCTAGGGATGGGGCACTGGGTATCTGGAGGAGGTGGCAATCAAAAGATATCCTCAATTCTAATTCCACTGAAAGTTTCCCACCATTTCCTGAGATGGAGTGATTTGACTGGACACTCTGGAAAATGTAATCAACAACATCTACACTCACATGGAATTAAATAACCTACCTTCTCTCAGATTAAAAGCCTTATAGAGCTGCTGCAAATAAAACAGATATCCAAAAACTGACAGAATTTTCTGTGGATTTGACAGATGACTCCAAGGCAAGATACTGTATGACCTTAACAAAACAAAGAGCAGAAAAGGACTAGGAGTCTAAAAGACTCAACATGAGCTGGGAATATTACTAGATGAGACCTGAACCAAAATTTGGTTCCCAAAATCATTTCCACAAAGCTGAGCCCATATTCAGGAAAACTGATTAAAATTTTTACATAAATTTACAGAATATCACTCCAGATTTCAAGAATTAAAGATTCAGGACCAGCTCCGATCCTAATTATGATCATTTCTGCAGTTCTAGGGTCACCGTTTGTGGTGGGACTGGCCAATTGTTACTTCCTTCTGGTACATAATAGTGCAATAGATTTCTTCTATACTGAAGATGTCAGTTATGAAGGATCCGAAGTTATGCCTACTATGGCTTTCTGAAGAAAATAGCAGTATTCGTTCATATAGTGATCTTGAAAGATTTTGTGTGGTGGCTACCTGATTGGAAATATTTCAGGTCACAACTATGCTATCTATATAGTATAGAAAGATAAGGTTTGTAGCCATTATGGGTAGGGGGAGAATCTTACAATATTGTATTGCTTAAGAGAAAAGTTAAAGCAGATGCATTCTGTTTAAGCAGGAATCCTTTCATTCAATATGTTAATGATGAAAGTATGTATGTTACATAACTACAGAACAGAATGGCTAAAATAAATGCAGTTTGAAGGAGAAAGATTCATTTGAATATTTTCTGTTGTCACCTTTTACTATGGACTCTATTACAGTTATGTTATAATTTATATCAAGGCAGGAAGTTTGAACAAGAACCAGTTCCATACCATTCTTTTCTCTCTCTTTTCTTTAATGTTAGACTAATTATAGAGTGTGGGGTGGGACAACGGGGGCTATTGTTATTTCCATAAGAATTAATTTTTTAAAAAATTCTACCCATTCTGTCTGAAATAACACAGGAAAAAAATGGAAGTCCCTGATGATTCATCTCATTTACATTCATTCAATGGCACAGTCCACAAGTGATTAATGCACAACTGCAAGCTACCCCATGGTGATGGACAGGCTCTGTACATTCTTCCAAAATAACCACTTTGTAGAACCTATCACAACCTACAAAGCAAAAAAAGGAGGAGAAAGATGAACTGAGATTGTCACCCTCAAAACTCATTACTCCATTGCTTCTTCTTTAACCATTTTTATTTACACCTGTAGATAAAATATATCCAAGTTTAAAATCTCTTATTCATTCTTATTGAGCAGAAATCAGTCAGATCAATTTTAAATTGTCAAGCTGCAAATCCTAGACTGGAGAGGTGCATGAATGAATAAAATTTGATTTCTCCTTACTACTTTGCCAGCCAACCTATAGTACACAAGCTATACACTAATGTAAAAAAAAAAAAAAAAGTAAACAATAGATTCTGGTTCAAATATGAGAGATATAGGTAGACCCATCACTATGAATATTTTTTTGCATTTCATTTGTTACAGAGAATACCAAAGTCAATATGTTCTTGCTGGCAAAGATATACTTTTAAAATGCTGCACTCTAACATACTAAGGTTGCCAATGCAGGATCGTCCCAGACCCTGAAGTTTCTAGACAAAACCCGAGACCTAGAGACAACCCCAGGGTGATTTCACTAAGTGTTATGCATTAAATACCAACTTCAGTTGCTCACAGTTTGTCATTCAAACACACACACACACACATCCTCACACAAAACATATTTTCTAATTTGGAAATTGAGGCCAGTGCTGTTATTCCATTTTCAACATCCTGTGGAATTCTGGGATTTGTAGTTTACTGAGGCCAAAGAGCTCACTGGCTGAGAATTCTAAATGCCCCTCCCTGAACTGCAAAGTCCAGGATTCCATAGGATGTTGAAAATGGAATAATAGTACTTGCAAAAAGGAATAATGAACTATTCCAGAACAATTATGAAAAGAAATGGAAAGAGATAACTATGGACTTGGAGAAATGGACACAAATGTGACTGTTTTTGATGGGTAGAGTGGCCATCATAAAAATGAATGTACTTCCAAAAATGAATTACTTCTATCAAAATATTCCTATTATTACAAATGCAAAGCCTTTTATGCAATGGAGGAGAGACTTAACTAAATTTATATGGCAAGGGGAAGAAGCCAAGAATTAAATGGAAAGTGATGACTGACATAACAGGAAGAGGAGGATTGGATTTACCTGATTTGCACATATATTACAAGGCAGCAGCATTTACATGGATAAAAGATTGGATGAATCTCCAAAACACAAGAATGTTGACACTTGAGGGAGCTGACTTAAGGATGGGATGGCATGCCTATATGTTTTATGGAAAAGCGAAAGCAGATAGAGACTTCACGCATCACTATTTAAGAAAATCTTTACTTAAAATACGGCTGGATTATAAGAACAAAAACATTAGGCAGCTACCTACCTGGGTTTCCCCCCAAGAAGCGTTCTTTGGAAGATGGAGTGAGTCAGACAGATGGCTGCAATATGAAGACTTATTAGAAATGACACATCTGAATGAGCTAAAGATGAAAACAAGAGAGAAATTGGAAGCAGAAGGAATAATGCTAAATTGGTTTCCATATAGACAATTAACGGAGAGATTTAAGATGGATATGAAGACTTATGGATTAGAACAAAAGGATCAAGGAGCAGTATTGAAACTTCTTCGAGAAAACCCATCTCATTCATTATCACATTTATATCAAGAGATACTACATCAAGAAAGTGAAGAAGAAACAGTTAAATCGGCAATGATATTATAGGCTCAAAATGTTGGACATCCAATTCAATTAGAGAGCTGGGAAAAGAGTTGGCAACAGACACAGAAATTTACCGTAGCTCAGAACTCAAAAGAGAATTATTATAAACTTTTTCACAGATGGTACATGACACCAGAAAAACTAAAGAAAATATATAACGCTGGGATAAGGCAATGTTGGAAGTGTCAGGAGAATGCTGGAACGTTATTTCATATGTGGTGGTTATGTCCTAAAGCAGAAAAGTACTGGAGTGAAATTCATAAGATGATATGTGCAATACTGAAGGTTCAACTTGATAAGACACCAGAACTGTACTTGTTAAATATTACACATATGTTAGATGGAACTCAAATAAAGAAATATTGGAGAATAATACTGTATATGATTACAACTGCCCGTATTGAATATGCAAGGTTATGGAAAACTGAACAGATACCTACGATGGAACAATGGTGGGTAATACTTACTGAGAATCAGAATGCAGATATTGTCTCACAGAGATTAAAGGGAAAATCAGAAGATGATATTAATGAAGAATGGAATATAGTTTGGGAAGTAGGGGGGTGTTGACAGGAAATAGTTCATAATTCATGGTAACAATTGAAATTAGACTGTTGGAAAACAGGGGAATATCATGAAACATGTAAAGGTGGGAAGGTAAGCAGGAACCATCAGGGTATGTTAGAAAATTGATTGCGATGTAAAATATTAACATGTCAATGAAATAGCAGAAATTGAAATCCAGAGAGGAATGGAAGACAGGTGTAACAATTGATTTAAAGTACAGTGATAATTGTTTGTTTTATGTGTTGAAATTATAATAAAATTACTTTTTAAAAAAGTGGAATAATAGTACTATAATAGCACAGTGCGGAAATGGCCTAAACTAAGGGGCATGTGCACAGCTCAAGGTGAAATAAAGAAAGTATTCCTTCTCATTTACTAAGGGAGGTGAGACAAGTAAAATGCCGGCTGGACAGGGCTACCATTAGGTGGATTTGTAATTGGTTGACCAACTGAACCCAAAGGGTGCTCACCAATGGCTGCTTTTTATCCTAGAGTGAAGTGACTAATGGGGTGCCATAGGGTTCCATCCTGGCCCAGTGCTATTCAACATCTTCATCAATGACTTGGATGAAAGAGTGGAGGGCATGCTGATCAAATTTGCAGATGACACCAAATTGAGAGGGGTTGCTAGTACCCCAGAGGACAGGATCAAATTTCAAAATGACCTTGACAGATTGGAGAGCTGGGCCAAAGCTAACAAAATGAATTTCAACAGAGAGAAATGTAGGGTCCTACACTTAGGCAGAAAAAAATGGAATGCACAAATATAGGATGGGGGACGTGTAGCTGCATAGTAGTACCTGTGAAAGGGATCTAGGAGTCTTGGTAGATCACAAGCTGAGCATGAGTCGGCAGTGTGATGCG
This sequence comes from Ctenosaura bakeri, assembly GCA_948474755.1. Taxonomy (NCBI): domain Eukaryota; kingdom Metazoa; phylum Chordata; class Lepidosauria; order Squamata; family Iguanidae; genus Ctenosaura; species Ctenosaura bakeri. The sequence continues at coordinate 470,440 of CAOLHI010001771.1, forward strand.
GCAGCCAAGAAAGTGTTACACCCCAAAGTAATCCTAAGAGAGGACCCCTAGAATTGGCTTGGCTCCCCCAACTTGGATATTGGCTAGCAAAGGTCAATTTCAGTTAAAAATTGGTTTTGAATGGAAAATTCCTAAAAACAATGCCGCCTCTCTCTGCTGTATGGGAACGCAGACAACGTCCTTTATGCTAAAAGGCTGACCTATTGTTCCGAGTCACATTATCTCTAGGCAGACACAATAGACTCGCTCCTTGATTAATTGAGTCATTGACACTGTCACAGCCCCAAGCTACTTTGATGAACTTTGCGAAGCTAGACAATCAAAGCCTATCAAGTTGGAATTTCTAAACCTACCATGCACCTGGACTTCCCAGTAAGAAGCAATACTGAGGAGGGGCCATGATATTTGCTTAACATTATATTCCGCAATTATCACCCATTAACGCCACTTTGCTAGCCAATACAAAGTCTGAGGACAGAAATTGGCTATAAATATTCCCCACTTTTGGAGCCTTTTTGGAGAGCCTCCTAGACCGGACAGAAGAGCCCATTTCGCTGCTATCAAAACCTCCCATCCAAGCTTCTCCGATGCTGCTGACAGCCAAGCGTGACCCTCTGCGAGACCCCACTGCTACCAGCTGTCCAGCCCAGGGATCCTGCCTCCCCTTGGTGCTTTACACCGAGCCTTCACTAATCTTCTCCTTCTCCCAGGAAGTCTAGACTAAGATCCATACACCTTCTCTCGCAACTGGTCACTTATTTCCAACTTTATCTCTCTAGACCTTGTAAGATTGCAGAATATTTGATAACATGTGTATGTGACCCTCCCCTTTGGTTTTGCAATAAAAACCATTTTAGATCGTTCCTCTGACTCTTGCATGTTTCTGACCCCATAAACATAGGGTTAAAGATCCCTTGCCCTGACCTCTCGCAATTTTTGCTGGGTAGCTCTGCTAATTCCCTTAATTTTTGAAGCCTGGTTTGGGTATCCTCAAGATACCTCCAATTTTCAGGGTAACAAAAGCCAATGCAATTCTTGGTTGCATCAATAGGAATATGGTGTCTAGATCCAGGGAGGTAATGGTACCACTCTATTCTGCATTGGTTAGACCTCATTTGGAATACTGGATCCAGTTCTGGGTACCTCAATTCAAGAAGGATATCGATAAGTTGGAATGTGTCCAGAGGAGGGTGACCAAAATGGTGAAGGGTCTGGAAGCCAAGCCCTATGAGGAACAGCTTAGGGAGCTGGGTATGTTTAGTCTGCAGAAGAGAAGGTTAACAGGGGACACTGGATTCAAGGAGCAATGGATTCAAGCTGCAGGAAAGGAGATTCCACCTGAAGCTCAGGAAGAACCAACGGTCAGAGCTGTCCAGCAGTGGAATATGTTGCCTCGGAGTGTGGTAGAGGCTTCTTTGGAGATTTTTAAGCAGAGGCTGGATGGCTATCTGTTGGGAATGCTTTGGTGTGTGTTCCTGCATGGCAGGGGGTTGGACTGGATGGCCCCTGCGGTCTCTTCCAGCTCTATGATTCTAAGTAACATTTGAGCTATCTACCTGCTTTTATTCAGAGGACAGATGCAGAGCAGAGCAGAAGGGAAACCCTGGCACCACAATGAGTGTGAGGAAAGGAGGAAGATAAGGAAATAAAAACACAGGTGTCCTGGAGAGTCTCTGCAAGTTGCCGCTGTTCTATCAGCTGAGCTGGAGATCTGCGCACAGCCCTTTCTGCTTGCCCAGAGCGGAACCCATGAAATTGGAGAATTTGCTTCACTGTCTTCTGCCTGGAGATGACTCCCCAAAATTGGAGACTGCAAGACAGACCCTGACATCTGGCAACTCTAACACACATAAATACCATAACAAGGAAAACTGTAGAGTGGAGATGGGGGGTGGCAATAGGGAAGTTAAGAAAAGTAAGATTTTTGTGTTTCTGATAGGTGGTGATGGAATGTAGGGAAATGGCATCACTGGACTTCCCAATTTCATGTTATTTGAAATAATGAGATTACGCTCCCATTTCACAAAATGCAATATTACAGAATCTGTGCTCAAAAATAGAAGGTTTTTAAGTGTGCCCAGTATGCACTAAATTTCTTATTGCTAGACCACATAGCCACAAAAGGAAGGCTTATCATCTTCCTGCTTCAGCTAGTTAACAGTCCATTATCTCAGAAAAAAAAGAGAAGTTGTCATCATGATTGGAAAAAAATAAACTTGTGATCGGCCTCTCTGATATCAGCAACAGACAGGAAGAAGCAGCAAATTAGGAAGAGTGGTTGCTTTTATAAGAAAAGTGATTGCAAAAATAAAAGATAACATTCAGCTATAAGTGCAATTAAAAGAAATATGGCAAGTCTCATTCATTTTTGATAAACCATATGATTAACCATAGTTAACCATTAGTTTTACTACTGTGCATTACAACTGCTAGTCAAAAGATTGAAAGCAGTTAAAATTATGTATTGCCTCTGCCTAACCTAAATTGTTTTTCCCCTTCTCTTTCTCTTTTTAAATGTACAACACAATACTACAAATTTAATTTTAAGCTGTTTGAATCAGTCTATAAAAAAGATTTGATTATGCCTGAGTGCCTGGCCCCAGTTTTTCCATATCTCAGTAATCTTGGTGGTAATTGGCTGATTAGGTCCCTCACACTCCATCTCTGCCTCAGTTTCCATGGTAATGTTTCAGGAGCTATTATAGATGAGAACTTCATCTCTTTCCACTTTAGGGCTGAAACGAAAAAGGAGGTTAAATGGGGTGTCATCAATCTTAATGAAATGCAATTATTTTTACTCTTATTAATCATTGCAAGCCATTAGCTTGTGGCAACACCAGGCCACCATTTGTCAAACTTTGCAAATTTCTGTAATTTTGTTTCCATTCTTTTATTGTTTATTTGTTTTGCTTCCACCTCCACCCCATGCCCCTTTTTCTGCAAGCCCTCCCAACAAAAATACATGTAGGAATTTTTTTCAGTGATGCTGTTCTGCCTGCCCCACAAGTATGTGTGTGTGTGTGTATATAATATACATACATACATACACACACACACAGAGTTCCAGGACTCATCAAACAGAAGAGTGGACAGCTAAGGAAAATAGATACTGTTTGAGTCAAAGATGGAAGCAGGCATCTGTATGTGTTTCCTTAGCCATTCTTATTCACGCTAAAACTTGGGATATGAATAACTTGCAAAGTCCCTTAGGGCAGGTGCCTAAATTGGAAAACCACACAACTGGCTAACTGGTCCCCAATTCCAACTGTGAAAAAATGAGCTCATTTAAGGTTCCAATTCCTTCTACTCTACTGATAGCAATGATGCTTTCTTGCTTGCTAGCACTGGAACATTAACTTAGTAAATTAATTAAGCTTATTTAACAGCCCAGGCTAAACAGATTGGATATATGTACCAGTTAGATCAACAGGCCTTGTTTTGCCTGATTTTTTATTTCATACCAAGAAGTAGAAATGGGGTGGGAAGCACTAATAATAATAGGAAATGCAAAGAGGTAGTCTTAATTGGACCTGCTTGCTGACAGTTGCTCACTTGGATGGCAAACATCTCAGATTATATCTATTTTCACCTACTGGAGTCACCTACTGGAGCAACTTAACTTTATCTCACCTTCAAAGAGGTGGAGATAGAGGAAGAAAGAGAGTTTAGTGAGTAGTAGGGAGGTGTAGCTCCTGTCAAAAGTGATTTATGACCCTCAGATTTGATTGATTTACGACCTGTCAGATTTGATTGATTTATGACCTGTCAAAAGTGATTGATTTATGGCCTGTCAAGAAATGACTGGCACCTATCAATCTCCCTCCCCCGGAAGTACTAGGGCGGGACATCCGGAAGGGGCCGTACCCCTGCCCACCCACGTGGTCCAAGCCGTCCAATGGGGCGACTTCTAAACTGGGTTCCCATGGGGCCCCAGCGGAGCCACGTGACCCCCTCAGATCCACGCCGGCCAATCACGGGCGACTTCCGGCTCGCGCTGCCATTGGTCCAGCGGGGCCGTGTGACCCCTCGAATAGCCCGCCCCACCACCCTCGACCAATAGGGACGGACCTGGACCCCTCAGAAGCACGTGTGTCAAACCGGCCAATAGGAAGACGCCCTTTGAGAGATATATTGTGGGGAGAGAAGCGGCCATTGTTGCATGCCCGGACAAGTCCTGCGGAGACAACATGGAGGCGCCAACCACCCCTCAGCAATGCAGTTTGGATGCAGATAAAGAGAATTGTCCAACAGAGGAAGAGTCCCAAATGTGGCACACTATGTTAGACTCTCTCTCAGCAGAGAATGCTGTAGCGCAGGTAAAAGGGGAAACATATCTGGAGAGTTCGGGGCTACCCTGGGGAGACCAGAAACTAATAATCATTGTTCTCCATTTTCAGGAACCTGGGACAAGCTGTGGTGAGGTACAAGTTG